>JBAIZL010000005.1:159666885-159671885 GCA_036971475.1 Prosapia bicincta | reverse complement strand
ACCTAGCTTCCTTATTGCTATGGCGCATTTACTATCATGAAATCATTTCAGTTAAATCGGAAGGTCAATAGCAAGAAAACAATGACATAGGAACGATGTTTTGAAAATGACGTGGTAAACATATTGCACATCACTATGGAATCTCTATTATGTACCTTATAGTTAAATCGTAGTTTTCTACGAAGATTGAAGTAACTATAAGCTAAGCAGTTGAAGACTGAATGCAAGGAAACAACAGATAAGCTAACGACGAAAGTGAAATGCATTCCTTTAATTAGCCTCCAAACCATTAAAATAGCATCACTGTTCCAACAAGTTAACACTCGACTGTAACAAACATTTTAAAGGCCATTTGTCAAGTTTTCACCTATTTTGACGGTGGTAAAATATCAGACAGTAAATGATCACCTGCTCCTGCAGTCTGTCAGAAGACAAGTTTGTCAGGACACAATTTCTTGAATTTCATTTATTAGTGATCTATTTCTCTTTTAATTAGAACAAATTATATTTGTTTTTAATGCAATTTCTTTTCTGTTTGATTTATGCCAATACAATTTATTAAACACGAGTATTATGCCAATCAAAAAACGTTAAAAAGTATTGTAATATTATTTTATTCCCTACTAAGTTACCAATCACGTGTAGCAGCGACATCAGAAGAAAGAAATGTCAATGAAACTAGTTAAGTGCACTAAGTGCATAAATTTCCTTTTAAACTCAATAATATTATTAGAAAAGCCAAAGATAGTTGTAAACAATTGCAGATTAAAAGATCAATTGTTGTGTTGTATATAAGATCAATGTGATATGTGTTATGTAGAACCAACTAGTAGACTTTAAGAAACCAGAGCCAATGAGCAAAAAAATATGATAAAAAATATCATTACGTTATTTCTAAACAAACTAAAAAAATTACTAATGAACATGAAATTTACTAGAATAATATAGATATTTTAGGTAAGGAAAGAGATTGGAAAAAGATATATTATTCACCTTGGAACAAGGAAAAAATTCATTGAAGAAAATAAAAGAATTAAATGATTTTCGTATATATTTTTGGATCTACTTAGGTATTGTACGAGGGTAAGTCAATTATTATCTGCAATTTAGTTATACTTTTGTTTATGTTGGCAGTACTGTCGTTTTGTGTTTATCATTCATTCTTTGTTTAATTGCTGTAATGTCTATGCACGTTTCAAGCTGCTAGGTTAGTCCTGTTATCGCTATTGTGTTGTTAATCATGGGTGTTTCGTTATCTATTTGCACAAAGAATAGCATCGTACAGTGATCCGTTTTTTGTGGTAGGAAGGTCTAACATGGGCAGAAATCCATAGAAGACTTTTGGTACAGTACGGAAACGGTGTTTTGCCAGAGCGGAGTGTCTACAGATGGATTGGAAATTTTAAAATGATCTCACAAGTGTTACGGACGACGAAAGAGCCGGGCCACAGTTTACCGCCCCAAATAAGAAAAACGTTGAGCGTTAATGATGTTAAAAGTATTGTTTATGAATGTAAAATCTATAAATTATGGCTTAATATTATATTAATAAACTTTTAGACCTTGAAAAAGATTTTCGGATAGAAAATCAAACGTAGAGAGTATATATATTGGCATTTTAATAGTCTGTGATCAGTCATTAAACGTAAAAACATTATAACATTAGTTTACGTTAAACTATCGCATTTCATCTGATTTCAACCGTGAATTTATAAACTCTCAAAATGCTATTCAATAGTTTTACAGCAAATATCCAACTACGTGAAAATAGAAATTCAAGTTATGTTGTCCATAAATATTCTTTTAACCAGAATAGAAAACGAATAATAACAATGTGGAAAACGAAGGTACTGGATTTATACTGAAAAATAAATTTTAATTACTAAAAGCATTTTTCACAGTTGTTAATGGTTTATTTTTAATGGAGACTGTTTTGAAAACTCGTTTCGAACTGTAATATATAATATTAAATTACTTTTATATTGTTTTGCAAATATACTAAATATGTTCATCTTATAGATTAAACCTACAATCAATAAAATAGTTTTAATTTTAATTCTAAACTACTTAATCAGTCTATCCTAATAATGCTCAGTTAAAAATAAAGCCTTTCCAACAAAATATGCAATATCTTTGTTGAATATCATCACTAACACATAAAAAATATTTCCAGTGCAATAGGAGTATAAAAACTAATTGTCTCACAATGCAGTCATGTCGATATAAAATGATCTCATTCTTTTGAAACTACCTTTAAAATCGGAAAAAACCAAAGATTTAAAATGTCCACTATGGTATAAGGAAGTGTTTAGAAGATAATTATATACTACAAAGTTGGAAATAACATAATAATAGACAAAGACGTTGGGAGAAGATAATTACAAAGAAAGAACTCTAAATCATTTTAGTAATATATAATTAATCTGTATAAAGATTGAAAAAGTTTACTTTGTAATGTTAACTGAAGTTGTTTAAATTTACGGTGATTATATATTGTTTTTTATTTCAGTTTTATTAATATAGGCCTGTATTAAAAAAAAAATGATGTTAAATTAAAAATGATGTATTGATCTAGTTGGCCATTTGTTAATAAATATGGTAATGAATTGATGTTGTGCCTCAAAAACAATTGAAATTAACAAATGTAGTTTATTTAAAAATGAAAAGATGTAAACAGAATTTCAATACTACCATTGATCACCAATATCTGTGGGGAATAGGGAGTTAGATAGATGATAAAGTAACAATTAAAAAAATAGTTAATTAAAATTAAATATGTAGAAATATAATATTTACATATTATATTCTATCAGTTGGCTAGTTCTGCAATTGTTCAACAATATCTTATGCTACCACAGTGAGAGAAGAGATAGAGCGAAAAAAAGTGAAATTAAAATTAACACCTTTTGTTGATTGAAATATGCAGATATATAAAAAATACCTTAATTTTGCAATTTATCACAAGTATCTCACTCCAACTAAGTGTGGGCTAGAGATAGGAGAAAGTTAAAACAGAAAGAGAGAAACTAAAATTACCATTGGTAGTTATTTAAAATATGTAGACATAACAAACGGTAGAATATATTTTTCTGCCAGTTACTTATTCCTCCACAATGTGGTAGAGAGAATGATGAGAGAGAAAGAGGAGTGTTGTAGAGATAAAACTAACAAATTGTTTAGTTTCAATTAATAAAATATAATTTTCATAAAGATAATAGCAGATGAATCAGATCAGTTATTCAAGCAATTCCTACCTTTGGCGAGAGTGTAAGGCTTCTCTTCCTGCCTGGAAGGATTTCGGCAGAGAAAGAGATCTCTGCTGCGTGTCTAAGAATCTTCGGCCTTCGTGCTGTGCAGGCGCACTTCCCGGCCTGGAATTATCCTCGTCACTCTCTTTGACGGGTGATTTGCTCAGAGCGATGGCATCCTCTAGAGGTGTAGACGCTCCAGAACTCTTCTGGTTGCGTGGTGATTTAGTCATGGTACGATCGGACGTGGTCACCCAGATGTCACTGGACGTGGACGAAGCGGACGATCCACCCGTGTTCACTATCACACTATTCACGTCTATCGGCGACACTTTGCTCGGGTCAGGGCTTACCGCACAATTCACTAACACACCTCCGCGATAAACACTATCTTCACGGCGATAACGGTTAGGTTCTACTACATCCATTGAAGATCCTGCGGAAGAGGAAGTATCGCTGAGGCCTACTCTCAGGCCTGTCGGATACTGTCCTACTTGTTGTTTCTCTCTCACAGGTAAGTGCGAGTGTTGACGGCACTGAGGACCTACATTTCTCCAGTCTACATCGGTGGTCGGCGATGGAACATTCAGGCTACTCCCACGCGTCGGGTAATGCCTGCTTGGAGATATGTCATTTTCATTTACTCTTTCTAATGAGGCCGGAGAGGATCTCGTAGACTGGTAGCCGTTTCTACTGTTTTCCCTTTTAGCTTTCCTGTCTTTGTTGTTGGCATTGTTAGGGTAACTCTGAGATAGTCTTAGTGTTGACGGAGGTACGGGAGACACTGCAGGTGTCGATGCCTTTGTGGTCGTATAGATACCATCCCTGTGGGCGCAATGAGGCCAGAAGTCGCATGTGGTGGGATTACAAGGGTTGGGACAGAACGTGTTGTTTCCAACTGGGGAGGATGATTTACTCCCCAAAGCCGGTGTGGTGGCGCCTCTTTGTAACATTCTGGGGCGCTGCTGACTCGAAGGCCGAGATTGGCCCCTGTTGTTGTTCACGAAGAAGACGTTAAACATTCCTGATGGTTCTGACGGAGGCGTCGAACGTTCCATACACCGCTGCATGATTAGAGCCCTTGCTGCTTCTCGGCTACGAGCACCGTACAAAAATTCCGTCACCACCCTGGCTTCTTCTTCAGCTTCCCTACGTAGCTCTTCTTCACGCTCCCTCTCTCGGTCTCGCTGGATATCTTCAGGTTGCCCTGCAAAAAGCACCATTCGTTACTAAATATTTGAAATTTATTTTGTGTTTACATAATATTTTAGTTTAATTTCTGTTTTTTCAATGATTGTTATTAGTAATAAAATATTTGAAATAGGCAGGGAAGAAAAATAAGATTTATTAATATGATTATTATTAAGATTTAATAATAAGATTTAATAATAAGATTAAAATACTAGTTATTATAATAAGGTATTAACATAATAAATTATTATGATAAAACGAAAAAAATTATGAAACAGCTCTTTACAAAAGTACTTGTAGAATCTATTGCCTCTAATTACTTTATTTTCTTTAGAAAGTTTTTTTCCAGATAAAAATATTCGGTTAAACAAAAAACAATGGAAAAGATGAATTACTTTTATTAAAATCTGCTTAGAATTAATACAATAAATAAATAACTTAGAGCAACGATCCTTTTAATTTGAAATTTAAATATTTTAGGAATTTTGTGTCACGTTTTTTAGTGAGCCTCTCAAAATAACTCAATGTAAAGTTTAGCATTTTCACTGTCATGTCAAATAT
>JBAIZL010000005.1:159616885-159664385 GCA_036971475.1 Prosapia bicincta | reverse complement strand
ATTTAACTAGATAATTTGAAGGTTCTCTATTATTATTAAAAATAGAACATTTTATCTTTTGTATTAATGTGAGAGAGTTTGTGACAGCTACCAGGAACCATTTGTTTGTAGTAACTTACCATGTTCTATAATTATTATTAGATGTTCTAAAAATTATTAAAATCAATTGTCTTCAACTCTAGGTTTTAAAAATGTATTTGAACTTGATTGGAATAATAAAAACGTATTTTATTAACGATTGAAAATTTGTAAAAGATATGTATGTATGTATATATATATATATATATATATATATATATATATAATATATATATATATATATATATATATATATATATATATATATATATATAAGGAGAGTGAGAGGTAATAGAAGGAATTTTAAAACATTCTGAGTTTTGAAAAAGACTGTTGAAGGGAAGCAAAGCTGAAACTGCAGAACGAAGCAAGCTACACCACTAGTAACTCACTGTACCACAGCTACATTAAGACTGAGCGAGGAACGGAAGTTTAACGACGACTTGGCAACAAGGCTCACCCATACACCAAGATGTGAGCCTCTTATTCGATCAGAAGCCCGTAACCCCCACTCTCTCTGGTTGATTTCGCCTACGTATAATCCTATTCTGTTTTAAATCCAACCATAACAGAAACGATCACAACTCAGAATTACTTCACACACAACAACAAATATTACACTCAAAACAGAGGCCTGAGAATGGGATCCGCTATTGCAAGCATATTGTCAGAAATATTTATGCACAACTTAGAACAAAAATACATCATAAATAACAACAAAATCCCTACAAAAACATCTATTGGTACAGATACGTAGATGATATCTTAATCCTACACAAAAGCAACAAAAGACAGATAAACACCTTCCACAAATAGGCTATATAAACAAATTACACAACAACATAAACTTCATAATGGAAACAGAACAACGGAATAAAATCAACTTACTAGATCCTACAATAACAAAAATCAACAAACACAGATTTAAAATTTACAGAAAGCCACCACCACTGACGGAGTTATATACACTCCCAATAATACCATACAACACAAACATGCCGACTTCCACTCAATGATACACATATTAATTAACATATCCATGAACAACGAAGACAAAAAAAACGAAGTCAGCACAATAAAATACATAGCCTATAGAAACGGATACAAACAACCCTGATAGAGAACATAATGCGCAAAAAATAACACACATTACAACAACCAAAAACAACAATAACACACAAATACAAAAATACGTAGCATTAGCATATCACGACAACACAAAAAAAAATAACTTCCGTAAATTCAATTACAAAATAGCCAGCAAAACATTAAACACAACTAATAAACATCTATACCGTACAAAAACACTCCAGAAAACATTACAAGGCAGGAGTATACAAGATCACATGTAACGACTGCCCCAACTTCTACATATGACTAACAGAAAGAAAGTTCAGCATAAGATACAAGGAACATATAAAAAAAGCACACAACCCAAATAAAACCTTAGACATTCACTTAAAGAACACACTATACTCATATACCAATATAGACACTAATTTAAAAGTCTTCACTACATCAAAAAAAGCAAAAAACTAAACACAACAAAAATCTACCAGGTATAAAAGCACCACAAAAACTATTCTTAATACATTCTAAACGAAAAAAAAACACTCACAATCTAATACTGTATTTGAGCACATAATTAACAACTACTCTATGAACAATAACACACCACAGAACACCAGTACACTAGAGACTCACGCTAACACAATACACCTAAGCAACAGTCTTGTCCGTGACTGACAACATTGAACAATGCACGGATCTGCTAAAAAGTATCAGTAAGTAGTGGTTTTTTGCCAAGTGATATCAAAGTTACTACAAATATTACGCAGTCTGTGGTCGAACCCTACCCTGCCTCAACTGAATTTATTTCTATACACGATACAACGGGTTAAAAATGCCTGGTCAGAACCATTTTATTATTAAATATAAAAGTTTTAAATAATTTGTATTTAAATTTTCTAATATTTTTTCGGAATTTTAAAAAACTAAAAAAACTTTCTAAAACATCTTACGAATTTAACTATTAGTTAAGCATTATACGTTTTCATTTAATATAGAAAACATAAAATAATAAAACTCACTTAAATGACGTTTTGGTCTAGGCTGCTCTCCATTTATTTTTACAACCACTCTTGTAGGTTCCGCCTTAGAATGGTGATACTGGTGATCATCCGTCTTCGGTGCTGACGGCGATCTTCTCTCTGGAAGCTGGAGACTCCGTGAACGACGTACTCTATTGTTCCTTCCATCCCATGTTCCTGAATTTTCTCTTTGGTGATGCGAATGCCTGGGATTATTGTGACTCGCCGACCTACGAAAAGGGGCGGCGGTCGGGGAACGGCTGCTAGAAGAAGAGGAAGACGATGGCGAACAGTTGTTGCTACCTATCTTCTTGTTGCTGCCGTCGGATCCTGGAGATCTTCTCATTTGGCGCTGGTGTTGTCTTCCTTGTCTTAGAGAAGAAGGAGACACCTTTTCACCACTCGGTATCACGGAATGTAATGCCGCTGTCTCTGGAGATGAATTTACAACAGTTACGGAAGAATAACCGCTAAGATTCAAAGTGGCGCTTAGGTTGTCCTCTTCATCTCCGTCTTCGTAACCACCCAAGGAGGAATCTGTTTCTGTTAAGCGAGGCATCCCAAGACCTCTGCCAGACAAATTGCTGTCCAAGCTTCTAAAACCAAACGATGAGGATGAAGATGACGATGAATCGTATTTCTGAAAAATCGATCTCCTCGTGCCTGTAGTGTCTTCTAAAGATTTCGTCTGAGGTATCGAATGTTGTTGAGGTGTAGTTATGGGCGAGGGGGTAAGCCTTCTGGATTTTGATAACGGATTAGTTCCGGGTGAAACCTTTTGAGTTGGAAGAGTTGACCAATTAATTGCAGGAGGTGAGGGCGGTGGGCTTATTTCAACTGCATTGGAGCGTGAAAGAAACGGGGCTTTACTTGTCATGGAGCGTAGACGAGGGGCCGTTGAAGTGTTCAAAAATCGTCTGTTTGAATCTTGAAAAGCAGGAGGGGGCGAGATGATAGGTGTAACCGGAGGAGGCGTCGTCGGATCTTCGTGATCTAAGTCTAAAGAAGAGGGAGATATTTTGTCTTTCATTCTTCTGTGGTCGTTTGGCAACGGCAAGTATCCAGGTCTTTGATGGCTTCTTTCGTCCAACCTATGGATGTCGGAAAATTTCCCCGGTTCACTCTTGCTGCAGTGGTAATCTGACATTTTGATTCTAGAAGGCGGTGCGTTCGGCGAAGAGGATCCTCTTGTTTCTGGCTTTGCCGGAGGATAGTGGACTCGACGATTCTCGTCCAACGAGCGTTGCTGCACCTGGACCCATCCTGAGCGACCGAGGTATACACCGTCCACTTCTCGGTCGCACCATCGCACTGGTGACAATTCTCTGTTGCAATCACCAGACCCAGACGAACCAACTAATAGCCCCGAACCGGCTACAGGCTCTCTCCGCCCGTTAGACCGCCCCGAGTATTTGCCTCCCGAGCTCATTGTTACAGTTGTCCTCCCAGATCTGGAGCTCGAAGTGGTTGCATACGTCATACTTTGTCCTGTTTCCCATGGTTCGGATGTACTACGGAGGTGCAGGATCGACACGTTTGGACCTCTGTAACAACAGATATAAAATTTATAGTTTTACAATGTATAGGTTAGTAATAGTTGATTTATCACCATAAAATTTAACGCCAACTCTATACGTTATTAAATGTATTTTATTTACAAAGAAAACATTTTTTATAAATACAAATATAAAACATTATTTTAAATAAATGAAACCTCTATACTACAAATGACCTTTTATTTTATTTGTATTTTTATTGTAAATTACCTCTGAGGATGATTGCCATGCAATTGAAATGTACATAAGGTTTTAAATAAAAGAAAAACCTTTTGTGGTATAGAGGTTTCATTTATTTAAATTAAACATCTAGCCACAGTTGTTTTATACAGTTATACAATATTATTATATTCATTTTATCCTTTGCATTTAGTACCACTTATTTGAAACGCAAAAATAATCGTAAAATACAAAACGTAAAAAATAAACATATATTTTTTAAAAAGATTTACCTCCCTACTTACAATATGAATACATATAATGCAACAATAATGAGTATTCAGAATTTGTCATAAGAAATTAAGATAGGGTAGTTTCACAACTGTTAAAACGGATTTATAAAGAGCTTTATTAAGCTTCATATATCTTGGTATATAGTGCCTTTAATCAGAGCCACGCTTTACATAAAGATGAAAAAACTAAAGAGATGCAAAACCATCCCCAATGGACTGAATATTTTATTCACATAATATCAAAGTCAACATATTTCTGCCATTTCTTCTCTCTTTTTTCAATTACTACTCATGAATGGAACAAGGAGATATTGGGTGAAAAGTTCATTTATACAATATTTAGTATAGGCTTATTTTGAGGTCGCTGTTCAAAATTATTATGAAATTATTAGAAATAATAAATTATTTCCAATTATTATTTGAATGTTTTTATCGGTTTATAGCTTAATTAACTACTCTATAGAAATGAAAGAAAAAGTTTAAACAAGTTTATTTCTTATTCAATAGAACAAAAAATGTCTATGCCAAGTGATTAAAAAAAAATTCTATGTAAATTGATAAATAAATATCCGTTGACAAATACCAGTAAGTAATGTGTTTTTGCCAAGAAAATTGATTAGGCCTAATAAACAAAAATCTTTCAATTTTCGTAAGTAGCATGAAATGTACTGTGTTCTTACGTTTGCACGTAATGTACTTCAAGTTTTATAATTTATTCATAAACTAATAAAAATTGAATAAATTACTATAAAACAATATTATGTTTATAAAAACTATACTTTAACAGTTTTCGAAACCAAAATGGGCAAACATGGCTTTAAACTATATAATAAACTAATTCAATCAGTTGAATGTAAAATAAACAGAAACTGTGGAAAATAATCGAAGTAGGGTGTGTTTTGACACGAAACAGAATGTGAAAAACTCAAATCTGAGGGTTTAAGTGTTTAATAACGGAAAGGCGGTATGGTTATAGTTAAGGACCTAAATTTTCAAACTCTGAAGTTTTCAAGCCTTTGATCTAGGTGAATTTAGTCTTAGAGCTTTTAAAACTTGAAACTAAGTTTAGTATAAAACTATTGTTTTATTTTTCAATAGATAAAGTTTTAGATGTATTGCATAGATTTAGAAAAGTTGAATGATTTTGTTTTGTGATTTAAAAATGTAATCTTAAAGAAGATACTGATTTGTCGTCATTCCGTAAAGATTTATCAAAAACCTTGACAAAACAACACCAATTTTCCTAATTTTTTTTTAATAAACATTTACGTGCTATCGTTTCACACATTGGAAAGTAAGTTCCAGGATACAATATTTAAGATCTTTTAGAATAAAAAAGGTTTTGGTTTTAACTAGTCAAAATGATTATTTAATAGGATAACATTTCTAAAACTAATTTTGTGAATACGTCGAGTCATTACTCACTAGTAATAGCCGACATTTTGAGTCGTTGGTAACAATAAAGCATTGCCTGGAAATTGTCCATTAGGAAATCCGAATCAGGTTGCAGCAAAAAGTGGAATTTTAATCGTTCAAAAATTCTTTCTTCGTCGTTCTTGTATCGTTTAAAGAATCATCTTTTTATTCTAAACAATTTCATAGGAGCAACAGAATGGTAAATAAATCAAAATTGTTTTTTTGAATAGAAGAAACGTTACAAGAGAATTGAGCTGTAACTCACTGCTTCAAATAGTATGCAAGCAACATTTTGTTTACAAACCCTCAAAGTATAAATAACACACAGAACCCCTCTAATCATATTTCTTTAAAAATAAAACCTTTTGTGCATTCTATTTCACAGCAACCATAGTCAGACGTAAATTTGTTTCACTTGTTTCTACATGTCTCCTCCTTGAGCTTGGGTAAGAGATTGTTTTGTGTTATTCATTATAAATTCATGATAGGTTGTTCCAAAACAGCGATAATTAATTTAAATGCAAATATTAAATTACGAATTAAAAGCCAGGCGTAATCAATTTTGCAAAATAAAATTATACTATTGATGTAAAAATTCCTGAAAATTTGATATTAAAAATTAGAAAAAATAAATGTTTATATAAATTGTTTTAAAATAAAACAAAGCATTGTGTTTTACTACACAACAATATAGCTACAAAGTATCAAGTTGAAAAAGAAATCAGAATGAATTCGATTAAAATTTACCAAAATTTTATTTTAAGGTAATTATACTTGCATTTGGGTTTTGTAAAAAATGTTGTTTAACCATATGGGATGTAACCATATTTTCATTTTAGTTATAATTATGTCTTTGTAGTTTTATAACCCACTGAAGATGTCGATATTGTTATTGAAACGCCGTTTGAGTAAATTAATAATAACAGTGAGTGCACAGCTTACTTACTAACTACCCTGCACCTCACGAGGCAAGCTTAAATAGCTCGGCGACTTGTTGATTAGAGAAGTGTATATTTGTGTCCATTTTGGTACAGGTTTTAGTATCGCCCATATGACACAATGGTTTAATGTTTGACTTTAGGATTTAACTGTTTACTTCATGCACCAGTAAACTATATTTTTAAACCTAAATATTTCCTAACCGGCTGCTTTGTAGCTAAATTGTGATGTAATATCTGTGTGCTAGAAATGGGAATAATTTTGTATTTTTTAAGGTGTCAGCAACAAGTTTTATTATTTTCATAGTGTTCCTGGTTACCTTTCACAACACATGGTACTCCTGTTATGCAAAGTCGATGACTAGTGGCTAGTCGATAGTTACGATTATTTTTTTAAAACAAAATAATTATTTTTGAAAGGCGACGATCGCAAGGGTCTTACATTTATTTAAGATCTATGGTGACTGGATAAACTTTGAGTTATATTAGTCTAATGTAAACCTGTTACGTTTAACATGCATTTGTGTCTTTTAATTGATGGTGTTTATAGTGCGTGTATAAATACTCGAACACATTCCTACTGTCTATTATTCTGGCCACACGTCTTGCCTAACACAAGTTTCCATATTTAATACAAAGTCCAAAATGCTTAGCAGCGTTTAGAAATAGAAAAAAAGGAAAAACTTTCTCTATCTACCGCTGGCATCTCTTAGGGCCAAATGCTCGCAATAGAGATGTGGTAATTTGTGTCTGCTTCGTATAAAGTAAGTCACCAGGTTTAGCAAACACACAGTGGGAGATGCACACAGAACAATTGAAGACATTACATTTCAGATATTTTGTTTTCAGCTACAGTTGAAAAGCCAAGCCCTAATCACACGCAATTTTTTTATTTTCATTTAGTATTTTATTGTTTTTCTAGAATTAAGCTAATTATTTGATATTTACTATACATTTTAATATTATTTATACGATTTATGAGCCACATTGATATCATAAGTTGTCTGTTTAGCCTTTTCGGCATTACATTTTTTGTATGTAGGCTTATGTTTTTAAAATTCGAAATCAACATCGTTACAAAAAAAAATAATTCGGTGTATGGCGAACAGTACAACACAATATACAACTATTTATTTAATGGAATTCAATATATCCGTTACCATTTCAGAAATATTACTTTAAAGTCGGCGAAAATATTAAATTAACAGTAATTGCCTAGAGCTATTTGTCGAGAACTTTATTATTTATTACTATACAAGTCGACGGATTCATTTATTAAAATCCTTGTATAGTTCTAAGAAAAATATTATCACCCACGCACTTCAAACACGTAAGGATACGCGGACGCGTATGCACAAACACACACACACCCACACATACACACAGTTTATCTTCACAACTTCAGCCTATAACACATTCGTTTTCAGATTCATTGTGGGCTCGTCAACCCTAATTACTTGTCCGAAATCAATTTAAGTTATATTTAATTTAATATAGATAACAAGCGGTCTTTTGTAATATTCTCGTTTCACAATTTTTGGAACGAAAACCTGTCAGAAGTGAATGTTTTCTTAGAATTACAAATATGGTTTCACAATGTACTATAACTAACTGTAAATTAGAATTGATTAAAACGTGGTTTAAAACTTTAACTCTTAGCTTTAGAACTTAATGTTTCTGTCTATTTATTTCAGTATAAAAAATAACATATGAACAAATTCCTATGAATTATATTTAATTTCTTTTGCTGGTTTGTAATAGTTATTTGTTTGAATTACTTTTGTATTTTATGATTTTGTTTCCATTTGAGATGAATCACGTTGAAAAATATTGAACGAATTTTAAAATCATTTTGATAATCAGAAATGTCTTTGAAGTTAAAGTAATCAACACTCGCAATGTGTTCATTAACGGTCTGTCCTAGACTGAGATAATACTTCTGTTTGATGTCAAAATCAGGAGGAATAATTTGTGCATGTAAATGTAAACTTTTTAACTATATGATACTATTAAATCAATTGGAATTGAAAATACAGTAATCGAACGTCTTGTAGTAAATTCCGGTATTTTCAGAAATAGTAGGAGAAAAACTTCAAGAATATTTAATTCAGTTCCTAACAGAGGATATTTCGGCCATACATGACTATTATTAAGACTAAATATAAGAAATATTAATTACATATGTTTCATTATATTCGCATAAAATGACACGTAAAAGTTCAAAATAAAGTATTATGATAAATGAGTAAGTTATTTGTCGTTAACATCTACTCAACATAGTAATTAATTTTGAACCTTCACTATGTATGTTCATTATGTATGTATATATTATGTAATGTATGTATATTCATTATATTAATATAATGAATATAATATTCATTATATATTCTCTCTCTCTTTCTCTATATTCTTCTCTCTTTCTCTCTCTCTCTCGCTTTCTCTCTCTCTCTCTCTCTCTCTTTCTCTCTCTCTCTCTCTCTTTCTCTCTCTCTCTCTCTCTCTCTCTCTCTCTCTCTCTCTCTATATATATATATATATATATATATATATATATATATATGTTTTTAACTTTGGAAACAACAAACTACAACAAAATGGGCCTCATTCACATACACAGGGTACAACATTAAAGGAATAACTAAAATACTAAAAAATAATAATATTAACATAGCTTACAAAAACACAGGAAACATAATCAATAAAATAAACCAACCGGAAAAAGTATGTTCCACACTTAATAACGGAATATATAAAATCGAATGGCCAGAATGTAGTAAAATATACATAGGCCAAACAAAAAAGAAATTAAAAGACAGACATCAAGAACACCTCAATTCATGCGTTAAACCTCAAATCTACAACTCAAACTTAGCTACACACGCCATCAAAAAGAAACACACATTCCCCAAATTAGAAAACTTACACCTAATAAAAAAAGTACAAAAAGGCCTCAACATGAAAATCTGGCAACAACTACAAATTTATAAACATAAAAATAATATCATAAACGAACAAATACAAATTAAATAAAAAAACGATAAATTATTCTACCTAATAGACAAACTTAACACCAAGACAAACTTAAAAGACTCCCACAGTGCAGTGAATCCTAAAGTAGAACAATAACGGTACACCTCGTGACAACGGAAGTTCCACACCAGGTAGTCTACTACAACCCTCGGTCAGTGATGCTCGACAATGGAGATACTATCAATCTTTGAAAGTTAACTCGCGTAAATACCTAGTAAGATTTTTGTTTAAGTACATATAGTGAAAGTGATAAATATATATATATATATATATATATATATATATATATTTGTTGGACAATTGAAATAATATATTTACATTTGTTATGTTTAGGATCACTTTATTAGGGCCATATATGGCAGAAACGTCGAGTGTTAGGATTTTAGGAGTTAGGGCATCAAAATAAAAAGTACTGAAACAGTTAAAAGATTTTGTTTCATTTCATTTTATTTTATTTACATAGTTTTACAAACACATACAAGCAAAATGAAGTCAAATTGGTTAGACTCGGGTATCTATTACCTCCGTAAAATTTGAGGCAACACTCATACTGTTCTTGATGGTTTTCATCATTTTGTTGCTCGTTATACATATGGTTATTTTTGGACGATGGTGGTTGGTGGGTCATCACGGAAAATGTTCTGCTTCATCATTCCCTAGAAGTAGGTGTAAGATTGGGGGAGCAGGGGGTGGGATAAGTAAAGTTTGTTCTAAGGGAGATGAGACGGTTGCCAGACAGACGTTTTTGAAGGAAATTAATGTTGTCTAAGGCAGTGTGGATAGTTGCTCCATCATGCTAAAACCATTGTGAACGAAAAGGCTGATTTGGGCATAACAAAATCTCCTGAGGTCTCCTATAAAACGATCAAGGATGACTCTATGCAGGTCATTCTACTACAGCTGATTCAGTTTCAGTACTGTTTATTTGGCGCTAATTCCATACTTTGTTCAAGTTAGTGTTGTGTTGGTCATTAAAATCCTGATACTAAAATGGCATTCACTAGAAATTTTTTAAACTTATTGTATTTACATTTATATATTTTGTGCTTCTACTTTTTATAATACTTTCTATCTACAAAATGTGCATGTGTTATTTATGAACTGTAAACTTGATGTGTAACACCTATAAAATGAATCCAAATATGGATAGAGATAAGGTTGCTTGAAGATATGAAGTTGCTTGAACAAAAAATTTAATTGAAGACAAACGAACCAAAGGAGCCCTAAGGAATGGGAACTATCCCTGATTAAATGGGAGAAATTATAACGCTCGCGTACAAGACCGGGCCCAAACAAAGGTGTTTATACACCATCCTCCCTATAAATTTCTGGGAGAATGCATTGGATGTAGAGATATGTGTGTTATCTCTGTATATTTGGTGTATTGTCTGAGGTACGCGAGGAATGGAAAATCGTTGCCAATAAGTCTGTACGCCCGAGCAAGCACGACTGCAAATAAAGGTGAGCTGCGTAAGATATTAGTAAAAACATTACTGCATTGCTGTGTCATCTACTAGTGTTAGTAGCTAGTGTAGTAACTAGTGTCAATTTTAGTATTTTCTTTGTATATTGTGCCGTAGTTTGTTTATTATTGTGGTGTTGTATCCATTTGTGTATGCTAAATAATTAATGTTGTCTAGCTCTTTGCTTATGTTTCCTGTGGTCATTGGTACTTCTGCAAGTCTATGGAGCAAGGGTCTAAATGCAGTGTGTTTGTGTTGGATAAGGAGGTTTGAGTGTTATGGATAATGTGTCTGTCGTTGTCAGTTTCCTGTAGAAGTGATTAATTAAGTTTCACCGAACGTAATGGACTACAAAATTCAAGACCATTAGATTTACTATATAAAAATGTAAATAGACGCCTTTACCTAAGTAATTTTAACTGACTTCACAACCAGCACACAATAGAAATAATAAACAGTAAAAAATGTATGAAAATAAAGCTTAACCATGTTGAGTTCGAATTGAAGTGTTTTAGTGTATTTTCCTATTAACGTGCTGCTGTTGTCTAGCCTTGAATGACAAGCGACGAGTGCATACCAAGAAGGTTGACTTGGCATCGATATAACAGTTCAGAGGTGGGTAGAAACCCTCTGCAACCATGTTGAGTACGAATTGAAGTGTTTTAGTGTATTTTCCTATTAACGTGCTGCTGTTGTCTAGCCTTGAATGACAAGCGACGAGTGCATACCAAGAAGGTTGACTTGGCATCGATATAACAGTTCAGAGGTGGGTAGAAACCCACTGCAACCGTAAGTTAACACAGCGCCATGTTTGCCACGGTACATAACTATCCTGTACCTTTACCTATAGATGATTCCTTTTTCGCAAAGAGATATAACCTAATAAAAATTCTAGTTAAATCTAAAGGGGTTAAACATGTTCTTTCGAATAAAAAACGAGTTCATAAACAAAATTTAAATTATGGCCATTATCACCTCTAAAATATATTACTTTTAGAATAAAAATAAGAAAAAAAACAGATTTTTATTTTTTTAAGTTACAATAAATTGATTTACGTATTTAAACATGGAATATGGTTTTTGTTTTTTAATGTTAATATCTTTGTAATAATAAAATATTTCAATCTTGACAGTTTTAATGATTTATTCTGTTAGTGGCTCGACTGAGATATAAAGGTAACTAGTAGTTATGCAATTATCATCTTATGCTGTTCGTCAGAGTTCTTATTCTTTATTTATAAATGTTGAAACGTTTGAAAGTTTATTAACTTTTTTATTATTCTCTTAAATTTAATAAATAATGCATTTGTTTCTTTGAGAAGGAAAAAACACTACGGTTAACCCTTTATTGGCCTGTATTGACCTATTTCTTCGACGACGCTTTTATCGTAACTTTCAAAGAGTTTTTTGTCGTGAATTTTAGGGTTTAAAACTTCGCCACCGAACTAAAGAGCGCTCTTATTTCCCTTTGGCTATGAAACCGAGCTGAAGTAATGTTCAAAGTGTTACATTATTCTTAATAAAAAAATAAAAAGTAAACCAATAAAAAGAAAAATATACGTCCCTTTGAATTATCAGCATTTAATTCAAAATAAAATAATTTTAAAATTGTTAATTATAAATTACTCATTTAAAATGTTTATGAAATATTAAATGTATACCTTTAGACTGAACTCTTGCGGAGAGGCTATTTAAAAAAAAGTTAAACTTGTTATTTAAAACTATTAACTTTTTAAACACTTTCCAGTTACAAGTAATAATGAGGCTAACCGATAACGTACCCAAAACGTATATTTGTATACAGTATGTAACATCATAACAAATACCAAAACTGTATGTAACAGCATACCGAGAGAAAAATAATGAACAACTCATAATAAAATATTTATTTTTTATCATAAACATTTGAAACTAAAACTAAAATTTTAACCCGACTTGTGAGTATAGAACTTAATTAAATAATAGCAATTACCATCCTACAATGAGTAATTTATTTTACCTTACGTCTTTCAATGTCAGAGCTATTATCAGTTTATAAATTACAGCAATACTAAATTTAAACGCTAAATTATAGTTTAGATTGTGTGTAGAGTCACTGTTGATGAAGAATATGTCACCGAAACGCGTATGATAAAAAAAATGTTTTTAGAGCGAGTATACATTCACCACGGTTGATGACTTCGTTGATGAATTGCGTATCATAAAATACATTTTCTATTGTTTATATTCTGCTTTGAACAAAAGTTTAGTACAGAATATATCCCGCTTTTTCAACTTTTCATTTTAAAGATTCTATTATAATTATCTATTCTACAGTGTAATTCTATCTTCACGACGAGTGATGTAGCAGTTTTACATTAATTTGAAGTTCAATCTCTGAGTGACGTCACAAACCTTGTAAGATAATTTTCTCGTATGAACAAGCAGATAGATAAGTTTCAGCTTGACTTTATTTAAGATGAAATCATCTTAAACCGGTAAACACAAAGCACAATTAACTAACTGAGACTAGACGCTGGGATTAATGACGCCCGGTCTAGACCAAGCCCAGATAGAAGTTACAGTTTGCAGGAGGAAATGAAAAGTCACAAAACACTACGGTTAACCCTTTATTGGTCGTGTCCTATTTCTTCGACGACGCTTTTATCGTAACTTTCAAAGAGTTTTTTGCCGTGAATTTTACGGTTTAAAACTTCGCCACCGAACTGAAGAGCGCTCTTATTTCCCTTTGGCTATGAAACCGAGCTGAAGTAATGTTCAAAGTGTTACATTATTCTTAATAAAAAAATAAAAAGTAGAACAGTAAAGAGAAAAATATACGGCACTTTGAAATATCAGCTAAATGCTAAAATATTTTAAAATTTTAAATTATAAATTACTGATTTAAAATGTTTATGAAATATTAAATGTATACCTTTAGACTGAACTCTTGCGGAGAGGCTATTTAAAAAAAAGTTAAACTTGTTATTTGAAACTATTAACTTTTTAAACACTTTCCAGTTACAAGCAATAATGAGGCTAACCGATAACGTACCCAAAACGTATATTTGTATACAGTATGTAACATCATAACAAATACCAAAACTGTATGTAACAGCATACCGAGAGAAAAAATGTATTTTTACGTCGTTGCTTTAAGAGCATGCCAAAACGTATATCTACGTCGTTACTATAAGTTCATACTAAGAGCCTTCAAGCATGTTTAAGTCGCTTTAAGAGCATGCCAAAACGTATATCTACGTCGTTACTATAAGTTCATACTGAGAGCCTTCAAGCATGTTTACGTCGTTGCTGTAGAGTGTGCCGACAGCCGAAATATATATTTACGTAGTTTGCTATAAGAACAAGCTGAGAGACTACACGTATAATAATGCAATAACCCTCTTATGCTGTTCGTCAGAGTTCTTATTCTTTATTTATAAATGTTGAAACGTTTAAAAGTTTATTAACTTTTTCATTATTCTCTTAAATTTAATAAATAATGTATGTATTTCTTTGAGAAGAAACAAACCTTTCTTGGTTAACCTTAAACCTTTAACAAATATGTTATTAATCCTTCAGAGGCAAGTCGTTATCATGCGTTACAAACATAAGCAAACATAATTCAATAACAATGAAGAATACCAACTAAAAAACTGTAATTAAGTTTAAAATAAAAAATATCCTGCAAATAATTGAAGGTTAGTCTACGCAAGTGGTTAAAATATGCAAAGGCTAAGTCAACTCATCTAACCTAACCATAAATGAAAAATTTTGAGTTATGAAATAAACTTAATAATTAATCAAACAATATTATTTGCTATGTTTCTCAAGATAAATAGTACATTTAAGAAAATAGTAACTAGTTCATAGTAGAAAAATAATGAACAACTCATAATAAAATATTTATTTTTTATCATAAGCATTTGAAACTAAAACTAAAATTTGAACCCGACTTGTGAGTATAGAACTTAATTAAATAATAGCAATTACCATCCTACAATGAGTAATTTATTTTACCTTACGTCTTTCAATGTCAGAGCTATTATCAGTTTATAAATTACAGCAATAATAAATTTAAACGCTAAATTATAGTTTAGATTGTGTGTAGAGTCACTGTTGATGAAGAATATGTCACCGAAACGCGTATGATAAAAAAAATGTTTTTAGAGCGAGTATACACTCACCACGGTTGATGACTTCGTTGATGAATTGCGTATCATAAAATACATTTTCTATTGTTTATATTCTGCTTTGAACAAAAGTTTAGTACAGAATATATCCCGCTTTTTCAACTTTTCATTTTAAAGATTCTATTATAATTATCTATTCTACAGTGTAATTCTATCTTCACGACGAGTGATGTAGCAGTTTTACATTAATTTGAAGTTCAATCTCTGAGTGACGTCACAAACCTTGTAAGATAATTTTCTCGTATGAACAAGCAGATAGATAAGTTTCAGCTTGACTTTATTTAAGATGAAATCATCTTTAACCGGTAAACACAAAGCACAATTAACTAACTGAGACTAGACGCTGGGATTAATGACGCCCGGTCTAGACCAAGCCCAGATAGAAGTTACAGTTTGCAGGAGGAAATGAAAAGTCACAAAACACTACGGTTAACCCTTTATTGGTCGTGTCCTATTTCTTCGACGACGCTTTTATCGTAACTTTCAAAGAGTTTTTTGCCGTGAATTTTAGGGTTTAAAACTTCGCCACCGAACTAAAGAGCGCTCTTATTTCCCTTTGGCTATGAAACCGAGCTGAAGTAATGTTCAAAGTGTTACATTATTCTTAATAAAAAAATAAAAAGTAAACCAATAAAAAGAAAAATATACGTCCCTTTGAATTATCAGCATTTAATTCAAAATAAAATAATATTAAAATTGTTAATTTTAAATTACTGATTTAAAATGTTTATGAAATATTAAATGTATACCTTTAGACTGAACTCTTGCGGAGAGGCTATTTAAAAAAAAGTTAAACTTGTTATTAGAAACTATTAACTTTTTAAACACTTTCCAGTTACAAGCAATAATAAGGCTAACCGATAACGTACCCAAAACGTATATTTGTATACAGTATGTAACATCATAACAAATACCAAAACTGTATGTAACAGCATACAGAGAGTTAAAATGTATTTTTACGTCGTTGCTTTAAGAGCATGCCAAAACGTATATCTACGTCGTTACTATAAGTTCATACTGAGTGCCTTCAAGTATGTTCACGTCGTTGCTTTAAGAGCATGCCAAAACGTATATCTACGTCGTTACTATAAGTTCATACTGAGAGCCTTCAAGCATGTTTACGTCGTTGCTTTAAGAGCATGCCAAAACGAATATCTACGTCGTTACTATAAGTTCATACTGAGAGCCTTCAAGCATATTGACGTCGTTGCTTTAAGAGCATGCCAAAACGTATATCTACGTCGTTACTATAAGTTCATACTGAGAGCCTTCAAGCATGTTTACGTCGTTGCTTTAAGAGCATGCCAAAGCTTATATCTACGTCGTTACTATAAGTTCATACTGAGAGCCTTCAAGCATGTTTACGTCGTCGCTTCAAGAGCATGCCAAAACGTATATCTACGTCGTTACTATAAGCTTATACTGAGAGCCTTCAGGCATGTTTACGTCGTTGCTCTAAGAGCATGCCAAAACGTATATCTACGTCGTTACTATAAGTTCATACTGAGTGCCTTCAAGTATGTTCACGTCGTTGCTGTAGAGTGTGCCGACAGCCGAAATATATATTCACGTAGTTTGCCATAAGAACAAGCGGAGAGACTACACGTATATCTAAGTCGTTTTTGCAAGATCAAGCCGACAGTTTACACTTATATATACGTCGTTGCTTTAAGAGCATTCCGAGAGCCAAAATGTATATTTACGTCATTGTTGAAAGAACAAGCCGACTACTTACAAGTATATTTATGTCGTTACGAGCATGCCGAGAGCCAAAACGTATACATTTACTTTGTTGCCATAAGAACAAGCTGAGAGACTACACGTATATTACGTTTTTGGAAAGGACAAGTCGAGAGCCTACACGTATATTAATGCCGTTGCATTAAAACAAAGACGTGAGCTTACACGCATATTTACGTCGTTGATGTAAGATCAAGCCTACAGCTTACACTTATATATACATCATTGCTTTAAGAGCATTCCGAGAGCCAAAATGTATGTTTACGTCGTTGTTGAAAGAACAAGACGAGAACCCACAAGTATATTTACGTCGTTACGAGCATGCTCAGAGCCGAAACGTATAAAATTACGTTGTTGCTGTAAGAACGAGTCGAGAGCCTACCGCTATATTTACGTTGTTGGCTTAGAGTGCATACCGTATTATATTCCATACATATATAAGTTTTCGAGAACAAAAACGTATATTTACATCGGTGCTGTAAGAGCATGCGGAGAACCAAAATTTTATTTTAATATCTTTTTCAACCCGGATATCGATTAGTCGTGGTTGGGATATTCGAGGTTCTACTAATTTATATAAAGATTTCTAAGTAGCGAGAAGACTTTCAATGAATATTTACGTTGTATATGGCTTTCAAATAATGAGATACGTTATCCACGAATTTAAAGCACTCGTCTCTGTGGACAATACAATTAATTTATAAAGAAAACTCTTATGAGCGTAGCGCTAAATTATTATATGAGATATAATATAACGCGAAGCGAACATATCAGATTTCCTGCGGGATTTACATGATGCGGTGCCAAGTGATGCCACTTTAAACACTAACGTAAATCATGTGAATGCATTCACGCAAAATAAACAAAATCGAGCATATTGCCAGGAGCTTTGCAGTCACAGGGGATTTAATTATTGTGTACTTTTCTACTTCTGTTAATATTTTTTTGTGCAGTAATCATTTTGAAAAACGTTGAAACGATCCGCCCAAGGAGATGTACGTGCCGAGAGTAATTTAATTTGTTTCATCACTTCGCCATAAAAATGTTATTCGCACTGACAGCATTTATAAACCCCGAATTTACTTTACTCTTTTGCATTCCTCTTTGATGTATTTTTTTTAAACTCAGAAGGGACATCTGTAAACCAATTTTTATTTTGGAAGAAGCTTATAAGAAAAGTTAAAATGCAAATTAAAATACAAACCTAATTTTAGTGCAAAATCAAATATGGTTAACCTAATTCTGCAAAACGCAAGATTTACACTGATGAAAACAACTTGTGATGTCGAAACAGTTTGATGCAAATATGTCTTGTGAATTTTGTGTGCTTTCATTTACAAATAGTTTATAACTGTTAACTCTCAAGTTAATTTTTCGGCTCAGATCTTACATACAAGATTTAATATCGAATAAACTCAGATATAGACTGAAGATAATCAAGGTTTATGGACTATATTTACTTAGAAGACACTTTAATTGGATCAACAAAACCGCTTGGATTTGCCAAGACGTTATTTTTATTGCTAGAGTTAAATATTTTCCTTAAAAAAATCCCAAAACAGATCAAATTCAGGTACAAATATGGTGTGCGTTATGTTTTTAAAAATACCCAAATTCACTACAGTTTTACTGTATAAGTAAGCCTAGTATGTTTACACTGATAAATAAATATTATAATAGCCTATCTAATACAAAATTAACTTAATGTTATAAACAGTATTGGGAGACGTTATAGGGACACATGTCCGTTCAGCTTATTAGCATAGGCCACTATTAAGAGTTTTTCCCAGATGTAACACATTGAAACTCTTTATTCCAAGAAAGCACCCAGATGTCGCCCCGGGCTTAACCCCTTTTAAGTTAGAATTTGCATACTTTTACAGGGTTGTTTGAGTTTCTTTTACCAACTGCGGAACAACTTTTTCTTTTTCTCTTTTATTCCTAATATTAATTCAATTTAAAAAAAAAGGTATAGTTGGAATATCTACTTCAGAAATTAACGATTTACAGTAAATAGAAGCTCTCACACATGATTATTTTATATAGTTTTTTAAACCACAAAACAAATATTTAACCATAGGAGAGCATAGTTTATACGTTTACAAGACAGATTATTGAAGGTTTCCTGAGTCTTTAGTGCATTATGATGAATATTTACCTTGGATATATATCTCAAGTTTATTTCTAAAATATCAGAAAGGGTTTCATATGCTTACTTTTTACAGTAAATGTAAAAGTATGGATTCCATTAAGTACTGTATATATAAACTGTAAATTTGTAAACATCTATTTTAAGGTCTTTTAAAAATCTAAAAAGTGTTTATGAGTAACTAATATGTATACAACATAATTCCTCATAACAGGATGATTACAAAAATTCTATCGACCTCTTCCTGTCCTTCATGCAAGGAGGTTTGGGGGTAGACATTTATTTTTTAACCCAATAGAGAGTAGCTCTTCTCCAGGTAAGCGGCCCTTACCACGCGATACCTTAGTATTCCACTATTCCCAATACTTATAGAATATTTTGTGCTTTCTTTAATCCTAGGTAATTGCTAGATCGTTGTTATTATTGGATAATCAACAGTTGAGAAGATTGTTAGGCGCTTTAATGAGCTCAAAGAAACAAAGTAATGGAGCATTGAAAAACTGAATGAAAAACTGTAAGAAGAAAGTATCAAATTTACTACAAAAGGGTAAATTTAAGAGAAACGTTTTCAGCACCTTCAGTAAACGTTGATAGACATTGAAACTTTTTAAAGTTTCAAATTTACTTTTATAATTATAACTAATAATATCAAAATTACATTACCTCTTTACGTTTCCAGACAGTATCTGGTCCAAAGTTGCATGAACGCTCGTTTGAATTAAATTCATCTTTAGGGAAGGGTGGGGAAACTGCCCTTAAAATGAAATTAGCAGTTATATACTAACATAAGTCAAAACATTGGTTCACTGGCATGTTTCTTTAGGAAATAAAAGCTTTCAACTCCATCACGGACCTAACTACGATTCGATTTAGTAACAAACTCCAGCTGGATATTACAATTTAATAATAGGCCCTACTCTGTTTGTAGTGAGTGATATCATTAACAACTAGGTAAGAATCTTTAGCAGTACAAAATGTCATGAAAGTAGTGATAAAACATTAAAAATTTCCTGAAAATGATTTCATGACTTGTAAATAAAGGTTAAAAAATTATTTAAGTTTAAAAAAATATTATTGTTTAATGATATTAAAAATAAAGTAAGAATCTTAAGCATGTAAAAAGTCATGAAAATAGTATTAAAAGAATAAAAAAGACCTTTCAATCGATATTTAAATTAAAAGTTACGAAGTGATAAACATTTAAAACAATATTTTATGAAATATTCGAAAATAAAAATAAAAATTAAATGCAATATGGTTCAAAAATGCCTAAAAAAGAAACTTTTAACAAAATTTTAACACAAAATTACATGCAAAAAATTATTTAACTAGATATATTTCATTAGTATAGTT
Source organism: Prosapia bicincta (assembly GCA_036971475.1). Taxonomy (NCBI): domain Eukaryota; kingdom Metazoa; phylum Arthropoda; class Insecta; order Hemiptera; family Cercopidae; genus Prosapia; species Prosapia bicincta. The sequence goes on along the minus strand of JBAIZL010000005.1, from coordinate 159,643,948 downwards.
TATTTACCATTATTTTCTAGTATACAGGTATTACATGGCAAATATTATATGCCATTATTTTAGCATAGTAGGTAATTTAACTATAAAAAATAAATTTACAGTAGGCCATACTATTTTTTAAAAAATTAAACTTTCTTAAACTTACAAAAATTAGGGTCTATTATTATTTAATTTTTTTATTATTCAGCACATTTGTTCATAGCTACCGACGTTTAATAATATTAGAAAATATTTAGACAAACTGCTAAAACGCTATTAAATATATAATTAACTAAGAATTTTCTTCATTATACAAAACTTCTTAAATTTTAAATACAATTTTAAAATTTTAAAAAAACATTTTTTAGTTATGACCATATATGAAGTAACATAGGTATAGTTTTTAAAAATATTTAAAACAATTATCTTAGAATCTCAAAAAAGATATGATTTTGTTAATTAAAACGAAAGGTATATTATTAAATTAAGGCGAAAGACCGGAAAGTAAATTGTTTAAATGTTTTATATTTTTAATAGGCCTAGGTTCCTCCACATATTGCGAAAGGAACTGATATACCCTTAGACTGTTACTACACTTGTTCTCAGAACGAAGCACTGCACTCTGTTGTAGCGGCACCCGATACACAACTATTGAGAGTTAGCACCAAATACGCACTACGAAGCCGCAGCTTGAATAGAAATCGTACAGTCGCTTTCACTTTGGTAATCGTGACGCGTCCGTGCTTAAATTAGATCGCTTGAAAAAAGTGATTTGGTAACAAAAAAGCCGTGACTGCGGGTCAATATGTGAACACGCTAAGTGAGAACTATAATAAAATAAGCTTTGTGTGAATTAATAATGACCAAGAAAAGCGATAGGGACTAAATGTGTTTAAGAATAAAATATCGACAATTTTACAAAGCAAATGTTTGTATTTTTATACCTATTATCAATAAATTGGTAAGACAAATCTTTTTTGTAACTTACAGATTACAAATATGTTCAGTATGATATTTTCTGGTTCATTGTTAAATTCTTAATTGCCGACTCGTTTCGTATAAATTCTATATATCAGAACCAAATACAGACTCATTGTTTGTATTTTTTTATACAGAATAAGTATTTTGCTCTAATGTTGGAATTATTCTGAAATGCGTCAACAATGAAATATTTACAACGCTAAGTATGACAGAAGATATCATACTATACATATTTATAATGAATTTAATAGAAGTACAAAATGTTATAATACTTTTACAGATATATATTTGAGTACATTTTTCTGCCTTTCATAACATTACATTTTTTTTTTTTTTTGGTTTAAGCGTTTCGGATAGACTTTATTTAAAATACTTAAACATTACTGTTCGTTCTTGGTTTGTTCGACAGAGCTCTCTTTCTTGCTCTTATGAATGCCCTGCTCCTGTTTTAGACAAATTTCATTTACAGTAGTTTGTTTCAATTAATTTTGACTTTAATGTGACAGTGGCTGGTTGTTGGCCATAACTTTAGAGGCTTTTGTGATGGTCATTTACACTTTAATTTTGCAATTGTTTGTTTGGTTTCGGAGCAGTATTATAATTTTTACAAATGGTTGGGCCTGGATTTTACTCAGGTGTGGCTTTTAGGTGTTCCACCTTCATGAGGGCTCGTAGACGAGGCACAGGGTCGATTCCTGCGCAAAGGAGGCGGTGCCGGATCTGTAACTATTGCCGACAGATGCGGATGGGAGGAGCGTTCTGCTCGATCTTTGAGGGATGAAGCTAGTTTCATGATAAAATCCACTAGGGGTTGGACGATAATTCTGCGGCTATTACAGTATTTTTCACTTAACACGGGGAATTCGTCATTATTCTGAGCGTGACATTTTAGAAAGAGTGCAGCTTTCTCTTTGAAGTATCGCTCAGAAGGGAGTACCAAACAGGAGCTGCGTAAGTGATGATGGGTCTGGTGTATTTATTTGTTCGTGTATTACATTTTCTTTTTTAAAACTTTGCTTTAGTATTAATTAAATTTTGAAAATGGAATCATTCCGAAACGCTTCAGCAAAGAAAAAAATTGTAATGTTAGAAAAGGAAGAAAAATGTACTCAAATATATACATTCCTAACAGAAATGAAGATCAGTATATTAAGAATTTCACTTTTACAGTGATTTACAATACCATTTTTCAAAATCTATACAAATACTGCAAAAATATATCGATATAGAAATTGGCGTATAAAAATAATATTAAAATACCCAAATATAAGGATAACAAATGTTTGATAAAAAAACATCAATACTTAGAAATGGGCAGAATGGCGAAAAATTTCATTGTTAAAAAAATATTACACCTCCGAATCATAAAACATATTTCAAATTTCGTCAACTGTTTGAAAATATCAGTGCCTATATTTCAATTAGAGGTTTAATTAAAACAAATAATAAATAAAATAAATTACTTGAAGAAGTATACATTCTGGGTAACGATTTGATCAATAGGCCTTTAAGAGCTACAATTAAAGAAATATTCCATATGTTTAGGAACGAGATTTACTAAGAAAAACTTTAGTAATTCTTGGAAAATTTTCAAAAGTTTAGTTGTATAAAACGTAAAAAATATTCTACATTTATAACGAGCATTATAAAAATAAAAATTTTCTTTATAAGTGAAAAATTTATATGAATAAAATTGGGAAAAAAATTAAACACACTTCATAATTTCAAGATATTTTAAAAAACTGAAAATACCCTGATAGGATTTTAAAACAAAATGTTTTTAGGTTCAAGAAATGTTTTTATATAATACCTTGTGATTAAGCTTGAGCAAGTTCTCATTTCGATGTAATGAAGTTGCTGGTTTAACCTAGCGAACTGAATTTGTTTCCATACGACTATGTTTTCGTCGCGAATTCATTTAAACCAGGATTTCCCGTCACCAGTAAAACTGTGTCCCCCGACAACTCCCTGTCCCTTTACCCTCTCTATCAAACAGTCCTGTTATCCTCTGGGTCGATACGGCGTCTGTCGCAAGTTTTACACCGAAAAATATATTTCACAAACATATTTCGTCACTTTAATATCAAGAGTGCTTTTCATGTCAGGTAAAGCGCTTTTCTTCAGACACAAATACCACTGTTCTGGTTTTGCCCTAGGCGCTAATGTGACGCTAACAGGAAATTTGTGCCTTGTGATTTCAACTCAAACTTTTCTGCTTGCTTAAATATTTAAAGTGACTCAAGTTGGTAATGAAAAACTTTTCGGCTTCGTAGGCAATCTTTCAAATAAACATTTATTGCACGAATTAAATGTTTTACAAATATGATTCAACTCAATAAACTGTACGTTCAATTAATATTATAACAGGCAGTAAGTTAAGATGAACAAATTACCATTTTACAATAAAATATTGATTAAATAGCTTTCACGATCTATATATAAAACATGTAACATTTATAAATGTTGGTAAACAAAATATAATATTGATTTATACTCGTGAATATTCTAAATGACGACTGGTAAAAGTTTCATGTTTTTACTAAACAAATTAATGATTTTCTAAACTGTTAATAAAAGTTTGTTATAAATTGACATAAATTTTAAGTTCAGCAAGTGGTAAAATTGTTTGATAAAAACGTGAAAATATATTTTTGTAAAACGGAATTAACATCAAGTTTTATATCAAGTTCTTGCATGTTCTTTAATTTCATTGCGGGTCATATAGAAAATTGTGAAATACGTCTAAGCAGCTAGACTAAAGTGAATTGGGATTGGAAGGACTTTGGATACTGAAGATTTTGGGATACGTTACTTTAAAAGAATCAAAATTAGTTTTGAAAACCGGGTCTCAAATATAAAGGCTACATAATTTGTCTGTCCAAAGAAAGTTATTAATAAAATCCATGTATATATTCTTCTTATCGACCTTTTTCTTCACTTGAGTTTAAGATTCTTAAGCAGAGGTGTCTTCCTTAAAGGCTGTTAAAGACTTCCTAGATCCGAACGGAAGCCTAACCGTCCCTAAAGCACAGATCCTTCGAGGTGATCATCATGGCCTTTCTTCTATAGTTCCTTTCCATATTTGATCCTTTGTAGCAGATGTTTCAACAAACCCGTTTGCTGAGTCATCTAAACATTTCATTTGGTCAGTTCGAAGTAACGGCCTATCTTCAAGGCGTTAAACAAAATCTGCACCATATCTCGACGTTTTGGTCCCCATTATCTACACAGTGTATATATTCTATACTCACACTGTATTTCTGAAATTTTTATGTTGGAAATTTAAGCAAAATAGCATATTAAATAGCATACAATATGGGAGTCAGTGTGGCTGGCCGGCAGGAGTGAATACTTCATTTGAAAAATGAAATTAGAATGAATAGAAATTTCAATAGAATATTCTTAGTAATAAAATGATGTACTTAATAGTACATCTATATTAGATGTTAAAAATCTTTCTGAAATAAAAATATAATTAACGAGTTTAATTGAAATATCTTCTTAAAATAGTGGCAGACTCACCTAATGAAGTTTTCAATTAAAAAATTTGATATGAAAATATATAACTTATTATCATTAGATTAGAATAATTGTAGTAAGATTTACTGAAATATAAATTAATAAATTCATTAATTGGTAGAAGTATTGAATAAAAACATTGTCTTTTAATAATGTGGAATTAATAACGAAATGCAAACCTACATGTTAAAAAAGCTGTCACTGGAAACATGTTCGTACTTAATTTAAGCTACAGCAATTGTATATAGTACTTAGATACAACTGTATTGATGTGTGAGAACGTGACGCCAACTCGAAGGTTAAATACAATTTCAAACAATTTTTCTTTTCAGGTGCGTCAAAAGAAGTATAGACTTTACAAAATTAGAAATTATATTAAATCCGGATCCACTTAGGAGACATCGCAAATACTATTCCATATTAACATCGCACAAAGCATGTTATATCTAACTTAAACTAACCTATAAGTTTTAGATGTAACCGCAGAAGACGGACAAGAAAACATAAGATCTTGTTGTACTTCTGTTAGAATTCTCTTGTATGTTTAGCGTGTAATAGTGGTAATGTTTTGTAAAAACTAAAATATTTGGAGCCAATTAATTATTTTATATCAATTTGTAGGACCCTAGTTCCAACATAATTACCAATAAAATTACTAAAATTGTCAATTTCAGTACTGAAACGTTTTCTGGTATACTTCTGATTGTAAACGAAATCTTGAGCTATACTTTCGCAACATTAATTAAACGTATTTCAATATATACAATTTCTATATTAGTCGTAATCAACCAAATAATCAATCATCATTAATTTACTTAATAAAATATTATAATTATGTTTATGTTATTACTTCAAGGTAGAACTGGTGGATAGCTTTACTTTTTTTTTTTATTAATATTTCCATATTTTATATTAATCATTTGCTCATAATATAAATAGCACGATATCTTGTCAAGATAACGCACGAAAAGCCAATATATTTTCATCATTTACTGTCAATATTCTTAATTATTTCCTCATAATACAAATAGCACAATACCTTGTCAAGATAACGCACGAAAAGCCATTACCTTTTCATCATTTACTGCCATTATTCTTAATCATTTGCTCATAATATAAATAGCACAATATCTTGTCAAGATAACGCACGAAAAGCCAATATATTTTCATCATTTACTGCCATTATTCTTAATCATTTGCTCATAATATAAATAGCACAATATCTTGTCAAGATAACGCACGAAAAGCCAATATATTTTCATCATTTACTGCCAATATTCTTAATCATTTGCTCATAATATAAATAGCACAATATCTTGTCAAGATAACGCACGAAATGTCAATACATTTTCATCATTTATTGCCAATATTCTTAATCATTTGCTCATAATACAAATAGCACAATATCTTGTCAAGATAACGCACGAAAAGCCAATATATTTCCATCATTTACTGCCAATATTCTTAATCATTTGCTCATAATACAAATAGCACAATATCTTGTCAAGATAACGCACGAAAAGCCAATATATTTTCATCACTTACTGCCAATATTCTTAATCATTTGCTCATAATATAAATAGCACGATATCTTGTCAAGATAACGCACGAAAAGCCAATATATTTTCATCATTTACTGCCAATATTCTTAATTATTTGCTCATAATACAAATAGCACAATACCTTGTCAAGATAACGCACGAAAAGCCAATACCTTTTCATCATTTACTGCCAATATTCTTAATTATTTGCTCATAATACAAATAGCACAATATCTTGTCAAGATAACGCACGAAAAGCCAATACCTTTTCATCATTTACTGACAATATTCTTAATCATTTGCTCATAATATAAATAGCACGATATCTTGTCAAGATAACGCACGAAAAGCCAATATATTTTCATCATTTACTGCCAATATTCTTAATTATTTGCTCATAATACAAATAGCACAATACCTTGTCAAGATATCGCACGAAAAGCCAATATATTTTCATCATTTATTGCCAATATTCTTAATCATTTGCTCATAATATAAATAGCACGATATCTTGTCAAGATAACGCACGAAAAGCCAATATATTTTCATCATTTACTGCCAATATTCTTAATCATTTGCTCATAATATAAATAGCACGATATCTTGTCAAGTTAACGCACGAAAAGCCAATATATTTTCATCATTTACTGCCCATATTCTTAATTATTTGCTCATAATACAAATAGCACAATACCTTGTCAAGATAACGCACGAAAAGCCAATACCTTTTCATCATTTACTGCCATTATTCTTAATCATTTGCTCATAATACAAATAGCACAATATCTTGTCAAGATAACGCACGAAAAGCCAATATATTTTCATCATTTACTGCCAATATTCTTAATCATTTGCTCATAATAGAAATAGCACAATATCTTGTCAAGATATCGCACGAAAAGCCAATATATTTTCATCATTTATTGCCAATATTCTTAATCATTTGCTCATAATATAAATAGCACGATATCTTGTCAAGATAACGCACGAAAAGCCAATATATTTTCATCATTTACTGCCAATATTCTTAATCATTTGCTCATAATATAAATAGCACGATATCTTGTCAAGTTAACGCACGAAAAGCCAATATATTTTCATCATTTACTGCCAATATTCTTAATTATTTGCTCATAATACAAATAGCACAATACCTTGTCAAGATAACGCACGAAAAGCCAATACCTTTTCATCATTTACTGCCATTATTCTTAATCATTTGCTCATAATATAAATAGCACAATATCTTGTCAAGATAACGCACGAAAAGCCAATATATTTTCATCATTTACTGCCAATATTCTAGGCAATTATATTATGATGAGTCGTTCAACGATTTGATATAACGAGCAACATTGCAAACACGTTAATATTATAAATAGTTACTCTAAACTCGAGAAAGGACTACAACCTGAAAAATAAGCATAATGCAAAACTTTCTACAGTGTAAAGTATAAAAATAAAACCTCCGTATTTGTAAAGTAACATTTGGTGACTAAGTTGTCTAGTGGGTAGCGCACTAAATGTCCGGATTCGATCCCAAAGGAGCGGACGTAGCGTGTTATATTACGTGCCCAAGATAAAACTTGGGGGCAGTAATGAACGGTTGAAGCCTATTGCAAAATACCTTTCCTGAAACGCCAAAAGGCTCGTGTAAACAAATTTATATCGATTATTTTAATTCAAATTTTGTAAGAAAGAGTTATAATTATTATTAAATATCAGTATAGGTTAAGTTAGATCAGGCCGGGTTGAGGTTAGATTAAATATGTTTGAGGTCAACAAATTCTCTTGTGCTTTTGCTAGGTTTAATATTTCGAAAAAAATTTAAAAATCTGCATTTTTACCCTAAAATTTTGCATTGAACTTACAAACATTTGATTTTGCATAAGTGTTAATTAATTTATCGGGGAATTAATTTAACGGTTAATTACTTTTAAATAGCTTCAAATTTCTGACAACGAGAATTATTTAAAGTTTATTATTAGAATTTAATATGCGTTGCATTCATGTGTTAAAACACTTAATATATTTTAAAATAAAATTAAGTAAAATTGGTTTTTAGATGCATTATTTAGCTTTATATTTACTCCTAATCATAATTTTTAGACGAGAGTATTCATTTTTTAAAACTATATTCTAGTGCTAATACTTCTTTGCTTACGTAATGACGAAATTCTTTAGAAGTAAAGTTTTTGAAAATGGAGATTATCCGAAACTCGTCTTACGAAAGACAAAACCAGTCTTTTCATCAAAAATTGATATAATAAAATTATTTTAAGTATTTAGTTTTTCAGTATGTTATTGATCACAGAATAGATTAATTTTTCTGCAATTATTTTTACACGGAAAAATTCTCGAGAGTATTTTCAGCAAATTTGTTGTGTTTTATTTATTTACCACTTCTCCAGACAAATGGGTAATTTTTCTACTACATATTTGTGCGTGCCTTTACACGGATACCTATTTACAAACACCTTACAACTCAGATGTTTCATTGTTTCTCTGGCATTAAAGCTTTACTCCTATTACAGTTCGTAATTTTGAGGATCATGAAGTTGGCAGCAGAAAGATAGTTGGTTTAACCACAAAGAATAGTAGTCAAGGCAAACAGACGTAGTGGTACATGAATGGGTGGCTACGTCCTTCACTAGAGCTGACAGAACCAGCTGTCTAGATATTCAAACGACATTACTTGGTAATCTATTTTCTCTTTATAAATCATACCACTTAGTTTGGTCTTGGTCGTCCTAATTACGTGATTATTCACAAGAAGGTTTAAAGATGTGACAGAAAATTTTACATTTGAAACGACCGGGTTTTGGCGTTGTCTAAAATTTTAATCGCTATATAGAAATGTGTCAAGAAAAACCAACAGTTTAACACAGCGTTAGGAAATAATAAACAGTAATTAGTTTTACTTCAACAATAATTTAATATTATTTATTATTAAATTACTTCTAATGCTAATATAAAGAGATGAATTAATGGTAATTATAATTTAAGGAATACAAACATTTGAACTCAAAGATGTATTTCTACTTTTTACTATATAACGCCACTTAAAAATTGTAAGAAAGACTTACAAATATAAAGGCATCTGATTGAGTTTATTACTATATATATCTTTTAATAAAAAGAAGATAAATAATATATATTATTTTAAAATTAATATTTTAATAATTTACGTGTCTCAAAGTTCTATGGATTTTATATAAATAAATAAATAAATAAATATATATATATATATATATATATATATATATATATATATATATATATTAGTGTGTGTTTCACAAATACTAATGATAACTTACAGTGTGTTTAATATTAACCAATTATTAAATTACTCAAAAATACTAATGGAAAATTGGTTTACAACGCACAAAAAATCAGTAATATAAGAGAAAAGGAATATTCACATACAACAAATTGAAACAAGTGAGATATATAGCTCAAAATGACAGAAATGAAATAAATATTATGTAGAACTAACTGAAAGGAAATTTAAATGCTTTCAAAATTCAAACAATAAATAGCAAATAGAAAGTTCGCCTCATATTTATAAGGATTTAAAATGAATGTAATAGAAAATATACAAACCTAATATTAAGTAACAACAGGTTCAGGTTAAAACCATGTATAACAATATCTAGTGAGTGTTTGAAGAATCATTGAATGGGGAAAACACTTAGTTGTAAGATTTGAAGGACTGCAGATATTGTATTAAACTTTCGCAGTTCAATGTTAATTGTGATAATGGTATAATGTGCATTTTTTGATAAAAATCAACGATGTCAACACAACGAGTTTGGGAAAAGCGTAAAACTTTAATTTATTATTCTTTTTTGGAACAATCACATGAGGCTATGTATATAATGGAAATGGAATCATCAGAAAAATAACATAAATATTCCTGCAGTAGTTATATAACAATAAAAACAAAATAATGTTGATTACCAATGCATTAAATAATTTACGCCTATTTCGATTAAAATGAAAATTGTGGAAAAAGTTTGCTTTCCTGTTACAAATTGATGAATTTTGTACCCATATCTTCATTTATTTTATATACATTTTTAAAAACTGACAACAAAGCCCAATAGATAAAAACGGTATTTCCTTGCATACACACATGTAAAACCAAACATAAACATATTGTAGCTTATAAGTTGAAAAAGTTTAACAAAAATTTGAAACAGTGCTACCTTTGAAATATTATCCAATATTTATATCTTGTTAATTTAAAACCCACAGAAGTTTCTAATTCGATCAAAATAATTTGAAACTTTACTTTGAAGAGAGATGTTCAAAGAATATTAATTACATATTGAGAGGGATCTAAAACACTGTAATACCTGTCGCTTTAACACTTTATAAATGAAAAGCAATTTATATCTTTGAGAAATTCTCTACCCAACGTGCGTTTTTAATGGACTTTTCTAGTTCTGTCAATATGTTGTTCCTTACAATTCAACTCTTATTTTATTCTCGGGGTACTGGGCAATTTGTCTCGCACATTTATAGGCCTAACTTGTGAAATATTTTGAAAGAAGAAAAATCTATTTGGCAAATTTTACGAATAAATAATTTTACTTTATAAACTTACTTTCTTGTAAAATATATTTTGCTATATGTTATCAGTTTAAGTTTATTTCAATAACGATTGCCAACTTGTCTGGGAGACAAATTGGCAAAAGGTCCGAATTAGGTTGTATGGCGCTGAGACACAATATATAGACAGAACTAGAATAGCCCATTAAAATTGTCATGTAGGGTTGACAAATCTTCCAGGATTTCAAGTGTTTTAAAAGTGATAGTTTTTACCAACAACAATTTGGACAACTGTCAATGTATTACAGTATTTGAAGCTCTCACTTCAACCTACGTTAAACTTATTTTCATTCAAATTTGAATTTTTGTTGTTTTAAATTAAAACTATTTAAAATTCAATTCAATTTTGAACAATTTCATTCTCCAAAGGACTTGTACGTGTAAGTTGTTTAAAAAATTGTCAACAGATAAGTTGCTGTCTTTATGTGTTTGATAATAGTCTAATTTATGTAAGAGTGAGAAACAGGGAGAAAAGGATAGAGAGAGAGAGAGAGAGAGAGAGAGAGAGAGAGAGAGAGAGAGAGAGAGAGAGTGTAAATATTTCCACTTTATTATAAAACTGAGTATTTTAAGATGTAACAAACATTGTTATCAAATACTTAAAAAAGTTTGTTACCGATTTTTTCATACCGAAAATTATTTGAAAAAACTGAAAATAAATGTTATAATTACTTTTCCTTAACTTAAATTGATTAACAAAGTTTTAGGCAGTTAAAAGACACATGCTTGCAGCAAATCTGTCAATCTTCATCCAATATTATCGACTTCTTGTCAAAATGTTGAGAAAATTAAATGATAAACCCGAAGGAGCCTGTTGACAAGCTAAACTGAGGTGAAGACGATGCAGGCAAGCCTAAGATTGTAGGCGGGTTTGAGATTATGCCAAATTGGTTCCAAGATTTTGTCTAACTACCTCTACCAAATATGGATACAGATCGGAAACACGTTATTGGGTTTTAATGGATACCATTTATGTGCTGGTAGATTTTTGTAAAGTGTAAAATTCTATAACTTTTAACATGTTAATATTATCTGATACCGTCAAACCGGTTGACAGTAAATCTTGAAACCAGATTACCTTAGACCAAATACATAATTCTGAAAAATAACATGTATAAAAGAATCTCAAAGATTACAAAATAATATTTTACCCTTTTAAAAATGAATGTATATTTAAATTCACAACGAATATTTTGCCACATAAAATTGGTAGATTTTTTTTTCACACACACACATACATACACACACACACACACAGACACACACACACACACACACACACACACACTCACTCACACGCACACACACACACACGCGCGCGCGCGCGCGCACCCACGCACGCACGCATGCACACACACACACACACACACACACACAAACACAAACACTCACACACGCGCGCACACACACACACACACACACACACACACACACACACACACACACACACACACACACACACACACACACACACACACACACACACACACTATAATAGCACGTGGTTTAAGCGTATTGGTAGCCACATCACCTTGTGGAATACCGTAACGCCCAAGTAACGCCACTCTACTTTTTCTAGTCGAAACCGTATCAGCACTATAAAATGCTATTTTGTAATATTATACATATAGTTTTGAATGCCTTAAAACCTTTTTTTTGTCGTAACCAGGAATAATTAGTGAATGGACTTTATACTGTATTTGTACTTGATAATTTTTAAAACTATTTTAATTATTACGTATGTCGTATTGTAGGTAATTATTAGATATGGTAACGTACAAGTTTTTTGACACAAGATATAAAATATACAATATAATATATTATATTATAATAGATTATATATTATATATTATAACAAATATCGTTCATAGTAAAAATATATTATATAATAATATATGATAAAGAATACTATACGTATGTGTTAGTTGGGAATGTTGTCCCCATCAGAAAAAATCATAATTAAATTTTTTTTTTTTGTAAAGAGCCTCTTGCAAAAGCACTTTTAAACTGAAAATGCAAGAAAACCTTCTCGCTGAACTTAAATTTGGAACTGAGTTTTTAATATTAATTATAATGTTTTAATACAGCCAATTACAATAAGATTCTCTTATTTGTATTACTTTAGGCATTTTCTGCATTATTCACCAAATCTTTATTATTATCTACTGAACTACTTTCTCTTTCAGCTCCCAGTATGTCTCTTGAATTTGTCCACCTAGGGGCTATTTCCTCTTCATAGAAATGGTCTTTCCAATGTACATACATCTTTTTTTGTAGATAATTTATAAAAAGGTATTCACTATTATAATGCTATGCCTTTTCAAATATTAAGAGATAATTTTCTTTTGTGAGGAACACCTAAAACCATATCAACCACAATTCTGTTTGAATATCGTCACAAACACTGTCAGTCCACAGTTCAAATTCCTCAAAACAATTTCCGGCTTCCACGCGTCTAAGGAAATAAAATCCCTTCGAAGGAGGAAATTAGGAAAAGCAACGAAATGATAAGATCAGTGTCCTTAATATCCAGGAAAAAAGGAAAAATATCCCTCTTGTAAACATTTACCTGCATTTTCTTTTCCGTTAATTATCTAAAGCATTTGCTGGGAATTCCATTTTGAAATATACTCTGAGAAATGAATCATTCTAGGAGGAAAGCTATATAAAAGTCACTACATTTAGAGATGTAAATTAAAACACACAAAAATGTGTCAAATAAATAGGTAATATTTTGTTTATTATATGTTGGAAACGCCTGTAAAGATCAGCACAAGACACCATATTTGTCAATATTTGTATCTACGTGCCAAGGTTTCAATCATATTCAGGCCAAATCACAAAGATTCTTTTTAAACAATAAATTAATTAAAAATTTACAAAGAGTGAGTCAATGGGACTGGCTGGCAAAAGTGGATAGCCTACTTTATAATAAGAATGTAGTAACAAGAGCTTTAAAAACAAACTATTTATTACAGTAAATAATAAAAGAATATAATTAATAATACAGGTAATAATAGAACCTAGTAGTTGCAGTTGACGTTATGAGATATAGTTAATAGAATCTGGCAATTGTTGTTGATAGTTAGAGAATATACGAGTTCATATAGGATTTAATAGAATTAACTAATTTATTTGATAATAGAAAAATCTAGTTCAAACAGGATTTAACATAATTCAGTTATTGTAGTTAAAAATAAAATAATATAATTAATAGAGGAATTATTAAAATCTAGCAAATGATATAAGAATCTACTAGTTAGGGGAAATAATAGATTATAGTTTATTTAGTTGATAATAAAAGAATGTAGGTAATAATAAAAACAACTATTAGATGTTGAAAAAGTTACTAAATAGCAATTTTGTTCATCAAATTTAATTGAACTCTGTTCTCAAAAGCTTTCCCGCGTGCCTAAGGAAGTAGGCATATAAAATTGGAATTTAAATAATTAACGTCATACTTTTGAATCAATTGTAGTAATATTTATTGAAATATTATCTATTATATCTATTAACCGATAAGAAATAATAAATAGTAGCCTAACATTGTAATGTATTAGGTCTAATGAACAATTATTTATTAGTTAATTAAAGACGATAGATTTAATAAAATGAAATTATTAATTGTAATATATACTTAATACTAATACTTTCAGTAACACTAATTAGCTAGGCGTCTTAGTTTATATATAAATAAAGTTGATATTAGTGTTTTAGAGGACATCTCAAATTTTGGAAAAGTTGTCTTAAGTTTTCTGTAACTCAGAATACTGGTGTTTTGTTCCCCCCCCTGATATCTGTTCTATAAACTGTTTGTAGGAGAACATGTTATCTATAAAGGATCTTCCAGAGTGTAAGCAGAAATTTCCCTCTCTATCGTCCTTTTTATCCCTGTTTCACAGCGTGCCTTCCGTATACTCTAATGACTGAACTCATCATTGATATCGCGCGATAGTTCTTGCAGTAGCTTGTAAAGTTCATTTCCTTTTTTATTAATTGAAGAAAAGAATGTTACTCACACTTAATAATTTACCTGCACTGTACTAAACAAAGATAGTTTAAATTGCATTAGTTTTTTTATTTAAATTCAGGTTTATTATAAGCAATGAAATGCCTGCGTTTTAGAATTTTTCGTTTGTTGTCAAAGTACAAACAAATTTTGGGTTTCTTTCAGAAATCATTTAATCCAAACGAAATCGAAAACACAACGCGATTTTCTCTAGTCTTCAATGAAGGAAATGGACAATATAATCCGGTCGTAAAGTTAATAGACGAGACCTGCCGGTTATTCAGTGTTATGCAAGTTGACGGAAAGATGGCGGCTGCTGACCCTAGCCATGCCCTTACTTGGAAGCCTGGACGGACGTGGGCTTCACTCCATTTCCACGGTCAGCCTACGTTCTCGCTCCAGCGTAGGTGGCGCACAGTGTCAATACTCTCTCACCTTCAAAACACGACCTTCACTGCGATTGACTTTTGCCAACATCTGATAAAGTTGGCAAAGTTTTTGGCGTGAACACAGCGCTTAACTTTGACAACTGAAAACATGCTCAAAGTATAAAGTACTTGAGTTAACAAGAAAGCAAAAGTCGTACAACTTGAACCAAACACTTGTATTTCTCATTAATATTTTAATTTCCTCTTTCTCCTCTACAGTTTCCGCGGATAAAAGACGATAAATACACTTTTAATCGACTCGTTAAAACAATACATTGTTTGCAATATAACTTTTACTTGTTCCTTGACGGATCCAGGTTAAATGTTTGTTGTTTTTTAAAAAAATTTTACCTCGTCAACAAAATTAGAACTTTACAAGTAGATAAAACCTTTAGTATAATTTAAAAAAAAAAACTGAATAAGGATGACGGAGCTAAAATGAAATAAAATACAACATGGCAGACAGTGGAACTGACCGACGGATGCGAAAACCTCATTTGAAGGATATACTTAATAGCAGCTTGAATAGGATTTCGCTATTTAATAGAACATCTTATTTAATGTTACAGGTAATGCTACAAAAGCAGCTTTGACACGTAGCTTATGATGCTTTATTTATTGTACAATATTAAGTTACAAAGTTATTATTCAATATCTTTCATCAGTTAATAAATATATTAATTTATATTTCATTAAATTCTACTGCGATCGATTCAGTTGTCTACAATAGGTTGTATAATTTTATTTCAAATTTTTAAATGAGAACTTGCGTAAGCTTCTGTAACACTTGGGGAATAGATTTTTTACATTTTTTATTCAGTAAATCTTTCAACATCTATAAAAGGTTTTTAATTGACTAAATCCTTTTATTATTAACTATATTCTAACTAAGCCTTTTTAACTACATTTTTCAAATGAAGCATTCACTTCATACCCACTGTCTGAGAAATTGGTTTATTTCACGTGAAAATATATTTTATACACCTTTGTTAGAACGAGTAACATTTTTGTATCGTTATTTAAGAAAAAGAATAAAGTAGAAATACAGACGTTCATACGGTGTTGCAAAGTACAAGGTTGCCAATAAACCTAAAGCTCACACCGGTTATCATACACACCTCGCGCGTCTCGGACGACGCAAAGAAGGAGTCTCCTTCAAAGCAAGGAGACTTGTGAATTCCGTGACTTATGTGTTACTGGCCCTATTTTGTAAGTTTTGATAAAGAAGTATACCCATATGGAATTCTAAATAAATTCATTTTTCTTAGGGGCGCACGTGGAGAGGTAATGAAATTATTCAAGTCATTGTAGATAAAAAAAAGAGATGAAATATATTTTATTACATTAAAAATCCACTGATAAAACAATATTGAATATTATAAATAAGATATATTAAATACAATAAAGCATAAATAAACAAAGAAGCAATTGTGTTTAGTTTCAAGGGAACTGGTCGTATGGATTTTATAGCCTAAGGATAAAATATAATTGTGAATAAAGATAGAAAGTTAAGTTCGAGACATAATACTTCCTTTTACAAGATAACATGGGGAATTACGGCGTTACGAGGGCAGCGTTGCCTAACTGATATAGACCTACTCTCTAAGGGCGTCATAAAGTTAAACCTTCATGTAAGAAGGCTGATAGGGAGGGGAATGGAATTAGCAAAGGATGAGAAAGAGGATTATGTTCCACTAATGGTAAGAATAGTGACAAAGGCACCACGAGGCAGGGTCCCTTACCTAAATTTCCGGAAGTAGTTTTGGAATATTCAGTGATTCTGTAAACGTACATAAAGTAAGGTGTTTGTTATATACACACATACAATCACAATTAATATCAGCCTGGAAAAAGTGTAGAAAAACATACACTTGTTAATCTGAGATCGTTTACAGATTTTTAAACAAAATAAAAATTAATAAAATGTTTACGGAACAAAGTGAAATAAAATAAGAAGAAGATAACTTATTTCGATTAGATATTGTTTTACCATAACTGTAATAATATTTTGGAATATGCAATAATATTACGCTACTGCCTATTATTAATAAAGGAAAAACATTATGCTTAGAAAACATAGTAATAGAAACGTAAAGCCTATACAAAACTTATAAATATAATGTTATCATTACTAATAAGTTATAATTATTATCATTATTATGTTGATAACAATATTACACTATTAATATGCATTTTAATAATCATAATATTACACTATTAATATGCATTATAATGACATTAATATTACACTATTAATATGCATTATAATGGCAATAATATTACACTATTAATATGCATTTTATTAATCATAATATTACACTATTAATATGCATTATAATAACAATAATATTACACTATTAATATGCATTATAATTGCAATAATATTGCACTATTAATATGCATTTTAATAATCATGATATTACACTATTAATATGCATTTTTATAATCATAATATTACACTATTAATATGCATTTGAATAATCATAACATTACACTATTAATATGCATTTTAATAATCATAATATTACACTATTAATATGCATCTTAATAATCATAATATTACACTATTAATATGCATCTTAATAATCATAATATTACACTATTAATATGCATCTTAGTAATCAAAATATTACACTATTAATATGCATTATAATGACAATAATATTACACTATTAATATGCATTTTAATAATCATAATATTACACTATTAATATACATTATAATGACAATAACATTACACTATTAATATGCATTTTAATAATCATAATATTACACTATTAATATGCATTTGAATAATCATAACATTACACTATTAATATGCATTTTAATAATCATAATATTACACTATTAATATGCATCTTAATAATCATAATATTACACTATTAATATGCATTTTAATAATCATAATATTACACTATTAATATGCATTATAATGACAATAATATTACACTATTAATATGCATTTTAATAATCATAATATTACACTATTAATATGCATTATAATGACAATAATATTACACTATTAATATGCATTTTAATAATCATAATATTACACTATTAATATGCATTATAATGACAATAATATTACACTATTAATATGCATTTTAATAATCATAATATTACACTATTAATATGCATTTTAATAATCATAATATTACACTATTAATATGCATTATAATGATAATAATATTACACTATTAATATGCATTTCAGTAATCATAATATTACACTATTAATATGCATTATAATGACAATAATATTACACTATTAATATGCATTTTAATAATCATGATATTACACTATTAATATGCATTTTAATAATCATAATATTACACTATTAATATGCATCTTAATAATCAAAATATTACACTATTAATATGCATCTTAATAATCATAATATTACACTATTAATATGCATCTTAATAATCAAAATATTACACTATTAATATGCATTATAATGACAATAATATTACACTATTAATATGCATTTTAATAATCATAATTTTACACTATTAATATACATTATAATGACAATAATATTACACTATTAATATGCATTTTAATAATCATAATATTACACTATTAATATGCATTATAATGACAATAATATTACACTATTAATATGCATTTTAATAATCATAATATTACACTATTAATATGCATTATAATGACAATAATATTACACTATTAATATGCATTTTAATAATCATAATATTACACTATTAATATGCATTATAATGACAATAATATTACACTATTAATATGCATTTTAATAATCATAATATTACACTATTAATATGCATTATAATGACAATAATATTACACTATTAATATGCATTTTAGTAATCATAATATTACACTATTAATATGCATTTTAATAATCATAATATTACACTATTAATATGCATTATAATGATAATAATATTACACTATTAATATGCATTTCAGTAATCATAATATTACACTATTAATATGCATTATAATGACAATAATATTACACTATTAATATGCATTTTAATAATCATAATATTACACTATTAATATGCATTATAATGATAATAATATTATACTATTAATATGCATTTTAATAATCAAAATATTACACTATTAATATGCATTTTAATGACAATAATATTACACTATTAATATGCATTATAATGACAATAATATTACATTATTACTATACACTATAATGTTATTAAAATGTTTTTAGAAAACAATTAAGTTTGGTAAAGTCAGCTAAATATTATTTAAATTGAACTGTGTTTAAAATCTCCTCAAAATATTTTACTTTCCGTGACTGATTTTGTCTGTATTTGGTTTTCGTTGAACCAGGGGTTAACGTACATTCACGACAGAATGCAATCTGGACTCTAGCAGAGAGGGCATCTGTGTCTGTAGGAAGTAGCCCTGGTAGACGAAACCTACCTCCACGAAAGCGCCCAAGGGAGTCAACAAACAGCCAGGAGGCGATGGATACTAACATCCAGGAATCGGCAAAAACCGAGAAATGGAATATAGTGGCCAGTAAGAAGAAGGGCAAGGCAAAGAAAGTACCAGAAACGCAGCAGCGCGTGTTGACGCCTATCATACGGCAGCAAGACAGCCGATTGTCCAATAAGGCGAAGAAAGAGGGAAGACCAAGAAGGAACGCCTTAGTTATTAAGGCTTCCGCTGGAAAGAGCTATGCGGAAATCCTAGGTGCGATAAGGAAAGATGTGCGGCCAGAAGACAGTGGTGCGGTGATTCGCGGCATCAGGAAAACGAGGGAGGGTGGAGTTTTGCTGGAACTCAATAGTTGCAGAGACCAGACAGCGCTCCAAACCGCCATCGAAACGGCGATCGGAGAGAGCGGAGAGGTCCGTAGCCTGATCCCGAAGATGAGGCTGGAGATTCTGGACCTTGATTCTTACACTTCTGAAGAGGAGGTTAAAGAGGCCCTTGACCGGGAAGAGGTTGAAGGGGAGATAAAAGTCTCCATTCTTGGCCCTAACCGTAGAGAACAATGTCTGGCAATTGTAGAGCTAGAAGAGGCACAGGGCATCAAAATCCTAAAGAAAGGCAAAGTTAAAGTAGGATGGGTGTCTGCTAGAATCAGACGAAGAGTCGAGGTTCGTCGCTGCTACAGATGTCTCCAATATGGTCACGTAAGAAGCGACTGCAAGGGTCCTGATAGAAGCGACACGTGCTGGAAGTGTGGACACAGAGACCACAAGGCGGCACAATGTAAGACAGAAGCACGTTGTATCCTTTGTACTGAAAAAGGCTACAAGGATATCCCGCTAAACCATGTATCAGGATCGGGATCCTGTAAAGTTTTTCGAGAGGCTCTCGCATTGAAAAAAGGCAAGGGCAAACCTGCATGAAGGTGCTGCAAGTTAACCTCAACAGATGTCGGGCTGCTGATGGATTGATCGATCAGTTGGTACTGGAAACAGGAATCGACGTAGCGATCATCAGCGAGCCGTACCGTCATAAAGGGAAATCAGCATGGCAAAAGGATGAATCTGGAATGGCAGTAATCTGGATTACGGACCTGCGGAAGTTTCCGATAAGTAAGACTGGCTCTGGAAGTGGCTATGTTTGGATTACAAGTGGAGACTTGACATTCGTCAGCTGCTACTTCTCTCCAAACGATAGTATCAACATTTACCAGGAAAAATTGAATAATATGGAGGATTCAGTGAGAGAGGTGGGTGGAAAAATCATAATGGCCGGAGATTTCAACGCCAGAGCAGTAGAATGGGGAATGCCGCGCACAAATAGAAGAGGAAATCTTCTGTTGGAAATGGCAGCCAGACTGGGACTTCATATCCAAAATACTGGTAGTACCCCGACATATCATCGGCCCGGTTACGGATACTCCATCCCAGATGTGACGCTGGTATCGGAAAACCTGGGGCGGAGATGTAGGAACTGGAGAGTGCTCCCGGACTACTCGGGGAGTGATCATGATTATATATCTTTTGATATTGAAGAGGAGTATATAACATCTCGTTCCATGATCCGATGCCAGCCAAGGTGGAATGTAGGAAAGATGGATAGAGCAATGTTGATGGAAGCACTTTGTTTCATGTGGCAATGTAATCCGGCCTCCTATCCAGATTCATCCAATGTAGGGGATATAGAAAGTGCCGTTAAACAGGTGACCTACGTCATACGACAAGCCTGCCAAATGTCAATGCCTCGTAAGAGCATCCGCAAAGCAAGGCAGCAAGCCTATTGGTGGACCGACGATATAGCCGATCTCAGAAGAAGATGTCTTCAACTTAGACGTAAGGCACAGAGATCTCGTGGCGGGGTTAAGGCAGCGGCTCTAGCCTTAGAGCACAAAGAGGCAAAAAAGGCTCTTGTTTTGGCAATCCGGCAGAGCAAGGATTGTTGCTGGAGATCCCTTTGCGAAGAGATTAATGAAGACCCCTGGGGTATGGGCTATAAAATAGTTACACGAAAGCTGAGCGGCGGATCCTCTGACCAGGCATTGAGCGCCAGCGCAACTAGACGAATTGTGGAAGCACTATTTCCCGATCACCAGCGTCTGATCTCTCCTGAAGAACCACGTGGGAGCGGTGATATTCCTTTGTTCACTGAATCAGAACTGATCACGGCCGTGATGTCATTAAAAAATGGGAAAGCCCCAGGACCAGATGGAATCCCACCAGAGGTATTGAAGGTGGTGGTTCGAGCACAACCAAGCCCTCTACTGGACATGTACAATGCCTGTCTGAAGTCAGGCATATTCGCATCACAGTGGAAGGTAGCGCGGCTTGTGCTCATAAATAAAGGGAAGGGCTCCTCTGACGATCCATCATCTTACAGACCGTTGTGCATGCTGGACACATTGGGAAAGGTAATGGAAAAATTAATAAGACCGAGGCTACAAAAGGCAATACAGGCGGCAGGAGACCTTACCAAGAACCAGCATGGATTTAGGGAAGGGCATTCCACAGTAACGGCGATCCAACAGGTGATAGAGGCCAGGAAATTGGGAGATCTTGTGTGTCATGGTGCCAGACCGATTGTTATGCTGGTAACGTTAGATGTGAAGAACGCATTTAACTCTGTGCGATGGTCGACCATAATGGAGGCGCTGGAACGGAAATTCTTTGTTCCAAGGTATCTGTTGGCCGTGATCAGAGACTACCTGAGGGATCGGCGGCTGATCTGGACTGCTGACGGAAGACAATGGACAAAGGAAATCACAGCTGGAGCAGCCCAAGGATCGGTACTGGGACCAGACCTGTGGAATGTGGCATATGATGGTCTTCTGAGATTAGAAATGCCAGAAGATGCATATCTGGTGGGCTACGCCGATGATGTTGCTGCTGTCATTACAGCTCGCAGCACTGAGTTGGCGCAGGTGCGGCTGAATCAGGTCATGCGTAGGATTAACCTATGGATGACAGAACACGGTCTACAGCTGGCCGTTTCCAAGACTGAGATAGTTTTATTATCTGGAAGGAGGATGCCGATGGTGGTACCAATGGTTGTGAGACAGGAGACGCTCTTCACTAAGAGAGCGGTGAAGTACTTAGGAGTCAAGCTGGACAACAAGCTGACGTACGGGGAACATCTTCGCATGACCTGTGATAAGGCTGCGGCTGTGACCTCGTCACTCGCAAGATTGATGGCTAACGTCGGTGGCCCAAGGGCAAGCAGGAGACGACTCCTATGGTCTACGGTGCAATCCATCATGCTCTACGGTGCTGAAATCTGGGCCGACACTTTGAAGGTGCAGAAGTACCGTACCAGACTCGATACGATTCAACGAATGGGAGCGCTACGAATAGCGAGCGCCTACCGTACTGTTTCGTCGGCAGCTGTGCTGGTTGTGGCAGGTGTAGTGCCAATCGACCTATTGGCTCAAGAGAGGAAATTTGTATATAATAACAGTAAAGAGATAGGCAAAATAGAGGCGGTCAAGCGAGCCAGAGCACAAACCATGAACCAGTGGCAGCAACGATGGAATCATGAACGGTCAGGTAGGTGGACGTTCCTTCTGATAAGAAGCTTAAAGGAATGGACAGAACGCAGGCACGGAGAAGTGAACTTCTATATCACACAGTTCCTGACAGGCCACGGGTACTTTAGGGCATACCTGTTTAAGATGGGAAAAGTTCTGTCCCAGAACTGCCGGATATGTAGCGACAAACTGGATGATTCGAGGCACACCTTCTTTGAGTGCGCCAGATTCGTAGACCAGAGGAGTCGATTGATGACACATGCCACGGGTCTCTCCCCAGAGAGCTTTGTGCGGACGATGCTTGCATCGGAAGCCAACTGGAATATGGCATCGAAATACATCGAATCTATTCTACGATGTAAAAAAGAATAAGGATGGCTAGATCCGTAATATAATGGAGGAAGTAAAAGAGGCACCACCCTGAAGTAATGCTTCGGCGGTTCCGGGGTGGATATCTGCCTGGAGGGTGACGAGTTTAGTGGGTAAACTTTCAGATGTAGAGCCTAGTGCAGTATCGAAAGGAGTCCCACACTCTGTGCATAAAGCATTCTCGTCGTTAAAAAAAAAAAAAAAAAAAATATGCATCTTAATAATCATAATATTACACTATTAATATGCATCTTAATAATCAAAATATTACACTATTAATATGCATTATAATGACAATAATATTACACTATTAATATGCATTTTAATAATCATAATTTTACACTATTAATATACATTATAATGACAATAATATTACACTATTAATATGCATTTTAATAATCATAATATTACACTATTAATATGCATTATAATGACAATAATATTACACTATTAATATGCATTTTAATAATCATAATATTACACTATTAATATGCATTATAATGACAATAATATTACACTATTAATATGCATTTTAATAATCATAATATTACACTATTAATATGCATTATAATGACAATAATATTACACTATTAATATGCATTTTAATAATCATAATATTACACTATTAATATGCATTATAATGACAATAATATTACACTATTAATATGCATTTTAGTAATCATAATATTACACTATTAATATGCATTTTAATAATCATAATATTACACTATTAATATGCATTATAATGATAATAATATTACACTATTAATATGCATTTCAGTAATCATAATATTACACTATTAATATGCATTATAATGACAATAATATTACACTATTAATATGCATTTTAATAATCATAATATTACACTATTAATATGCATTATAATGATAATAATATTACACTATTAATATGCATTTTAATAATCAAAATATTACACTATTAATATGCATTTTAATGACAATAATATTACACTATTAATATGCATTATAATGACAATAATATTACATTATTACTATACACTATAATGTTATTAAAATGTTTTTAGAAAACAATTAAGTTTGGTAAAGTCAGCTAAATATTATTTAAATTGAACTGTGTTTAAAATCTCCTCAAAATATTTTACTTTCCGTGACTGATTTTGTCTGTATTTGGTTTTCGTTGAACCAGGGGTTAACGTACATTCAAAATGACTCATTAATATTGATTTGTGAATAATTTTCCTCACCGGAAACTATGTAAGTCAGATCCTAACCTAACATCCGGTCAATAGCTTTATGCAAATATTTGCTTACCTTAGCCAAGCAACCATGACTGCGGCATTATCTCCCACAAGTTTAGGCTAATGGATTTTAAAGTGGTCAATTAGTATAAACCCTTGGATTTACTATATTGCGATTTAAAGAGTGGGTTGAATGAGTGATTAATGAACGGTTAAAGGATTTCTTTTATGGATGCTGGAGATTCGTCTCATGTAAAAATGTGCAATTACTTGAGTATACGCTCTTCATTTTTTCATTTAATAAAAATATTATCTTGTAATTTATACCATGACCGTTGTAATTTGAGCTCTGCATGAGTTTTAAAATTTTCAAATGAATATTATTTTTTTGGGTGGGTATGTTTCTTTTCCAGCGATGACAAACTCTTTATATTTTAGCTTAAATTAAGTGGTAGCATATGATTTCATAGAACAGCTGATTTTAAAATATAAACCTTCAGCAGTAGATTTATGTTGTAGAATAGCCGTTTTAATTGTAGGTTTTGTTACTATATTTATGTGGGCTTTACATTATTAAGGCTTTACATTATTGTAGGCTTTAACATGTAATTGATAAATATTTTGTAACGGTTATTAGGTATACTAATTTATTTATATTCCCATAAATCTTACTACGATTATGACAATATAATAAAAATAGTTATATACTTTTATTAGAATTTTTTAATGAAAAATACCTAAAGACACTTTCAAGAACCGATAATTAAGAACGAATTTTAATTAATTTCGTTAAATCATGTTCTTATTGATTAAATTTTCCAATTTCTAATAAAGGTTTCAACATCAAATAGACTTTTTGAAGCATCTATTAGCCGCATTCTTCAAATGATGTACTCACTTCCGTAGTCGTATTATTTGTTTTAATTTAAAACAAAATAGGGCCTACAGAATGAGACTGTTCAGCCTGGTAGGGTAACTACTAAAACCATCTAGAACTAAAACAACATTCTGTATCCGGTATTTTGTGATTTTACTTAAATATTCTAAGCATTATGCTTCATCTATATTCCGATCCTATAGTTCACCAAGGACATATAATGGGCTTACGTGATATTTTTTAAAGCCAGTTATTAGAGTTTTGTAGTCTTGTTCTAAATTGTAGAGAATTTCTGAACCAAAGGCAAGGAGATTGGTTGTCTTTCATAGCCACTAGTTTATCCTACTTTTACCCCAGTTTTATATTACAAAACTGTGGCTACAGGACTCAGAGACTACAGGGACTCTGCGGCTACAGGTATTCTGCGGTTACAGGGTCTCTGCGACTACAGGGACTCTGCGGCTCCAGGGACTCTGCGGTTACACGGTCTCTGCGACTACAGGGACTCTGCGGCTACAGGGATTCAGAGGCTACATTGACTCTGCGGTTACAGGGACTCCGCGGTTACAGGGACTCTGCGGTTACAAGGACTCTGCGGCTACAGGGACTCTGCGGTTACAGGGACTCTGCGGATACAGGGATTCTGCGGATATAGGACTCTGCGGCTACAGGGAATCTGCGGCTACAGGGACTCTGCGGCTAAAGGGAATCTGCGGCTACAGGGAATCGGCGGTTACAGGGACTAGGGCCTAACGAATGGTTATTTTGAACTGAAACATCTTACGGCGCGGTGTATACTCATTTATTGAGTGACTTGTAGAACGGTATGTCACAACTTAGATTCTCACGGAAGTGTGTAACCTAGCCTAACCTAACGAACATTTCCTCGACAAATACGATTACTGAATGCAAAATACCTCTGTTTTCTTCTTCACTGAGATTGTTTGAAGTTATGTTTTACATACAATTTCATATAATATTCAGAATTATCTTAAATTTGATTATATTACTTAATTAAGGATGGTTTTTAGATAACATCTGGGTTTATTACCCTTAGGTAACGTCACATTCTGTGTTGTATATTAGCAGTAAATTGAAAATTTATGAGGTATATTATACTAATTCCCAATAAGTTAACGGTTGTCTAAAATACTGCCTTATAATTGTGATAAGTTTATATATTTAGGTATATTTACTAGAATTATTTAATAAAATGTAAAAAAAATGATACAATTAAAAATTTAAAGTTAAGCTAAAGAAGAGTTTGTAACGCTCGGTATTGTATCGGAATATCCTTGTTCTTAAGACGTTAGAATATACAATAAATATCTAAGGATAATTGGATTATTAAATACCCATGTAAGGTTATCATATATTATTATTGACTATCTAATGATATATATATGATTTGAATGTATAACTATAATGTAACTTAAGTAATATTTCTCAAAAATCATGATTCTGATATTAATTTATCGAAAATTAGCCTTACAGGTTATTAATATTTGCTGCATTCGCTTTCACAGTACATAGCCAGTTAAAGTTCTATGTTGACATTGCTTA
>JBAIZL010000005.1:159571885-159611885 GCA_036971475.1 Prosapia bicincta | reverse complement strand
AAACATGTCTATAAAAAACCGAACCCACTCACGATGTATTCATTAGACAAGACATTAAACATATATCGCCATCATCAATAAAAATAAACACTAAACCAAACGCAATAAATGAACACACAAATGTAAAATTCCTATTTTTTAAAAGCAGGTAAAGGAAGTTCTATAGTAATAATCCACCTACATGACATTGATAAGAAAGTAACTGAATTCATGACAGAAAACAACATGACCGAATTCCATTCAAACTCTACACTAAAATATCAAGCACAAATTAACAATTATCGAAACAAATGCACCGAAATCTTGAAACCAGAACAAAAGAAATACTACGAACAAATAAATTCCCAAGCACCCTTACTTGAAGCCTAGTCCAAAACACAACCATTCACCCAATATTCAACCACACACCTGCGCCATGATACAAGATACATGGACAAACGTATTAGAGACATCATAAACTTTAATAACCACTCATCCCTACACAATACCATTGACCTGATTAACGGAACTAAAGACATCAATTTATCCCACAAGTCCACCATAGTATCGGTCGACATACTGACTGACAAACACTTGTCATATTACAAGACATATTCACAATGAACAAAACTCCACACAAACTCATCCAAGAAATTATCCCACTCACTCATTACACCACAAAAGTATTTTAGATATAAACAAAAATTCTACACACAGAACGATGGCTGCCAATAGGTTTTCGCCTCTCAGGTATCCTAGAAAGGAAATATTCCTCCACCACATCGAAGAACATTACCTCCTACAGAACAACAAACAGAGAAAAAAGTTCACTATCATAGATAAGTAAAGATTTTAATATTATACAACTGCAACAAAAGCCAGCCCAAACAACTACACATTTACATCAACACCATATGCCAGGACATAAAATTCACCATTAAATTAGAAGACAATCACATAATAAATTCTCTAGACCTCACAATCACCAAACTCAACAACAAACACAAATTCAAAATATACAGGAAACCGATGACTACTAACATCGTCATACACAACACATCTAACCACTCCACACAACACCAACACATTGCATTTAATCAAATGCTGCATACGTCATAATCAATATATCTATGCTACAAAAAGACTATGACAAATAACTAAAACAATAAAATACATCATCCAAAAAACTATTACAAACATACTCAAATATTACTAAAGATTACTAAAACATTGAAAATATACTCTAGAAAATTAAACATAAACAACACTTTCAAACTTCCATACTTTCGAGTCACAAAAAAAATAAAGAATACATCTCAATCACATATTAAACAAATACACACAAAATTGCTTCCACCTTCAGAAAATCTACCAAATATCATAAATAACATCTAACCCTTTCATAAACCACATATATTCCTGTCAACAATAAACGGACAAATAGAATCTAATCGGTATACACAAAATAACATGTAATATTCAAAGAACACATGAACGACAGATAGTCAAAACACCCAACACACATACACAAACATCCAGACCAATTTAAACATTTTCCGCAATTCAAATTAAACAGGGTTCCGCAATAGCAGTGTTCAGAGGTAATTCAGGTGGATACTACTAAAATGATGCAAAGTTAAAGATGTGCAACGACACCGACAGAAGTGATGAACAAGAAAAAGGAGAAAGAAAGGGGTGAAAACAAGGAACAGGTGGAAGTAATCCTCAAAATCAGTACTCCATCTGAGGGAGCTGAAGAAGAAAATATGGACAAGAAGTTATGCATAGGAAAACAAAAAGAAGGAAAACGAAAGAGATACCTTGGCAAAAAAAGAGAAACTGATACGGGAAAAACGTAGGCAAACAATAGCTATCAAGTAAAAAAGATAGGAGAAACTACAACATACGCCGACATTACAAAGAAAATGAAACAGGATTTGAATTTAAAGGGTATAAATGTGGAAGTCTCAAAAGTATGCAGAAAGAAAGCAAACAAGTACTTGTGGTTCTTAAAAGTAAAGAAAATGGAGATAAATCCAATTAAGCAATGGCACAGGGCATTGGAAGTATGGCGAGTGTCAAGATGTTGATACAATGGAAGACATTGGTCATCAAGAACCTTAATGAAACAACGGATAAAGAGGAGGTCTTGAAAGGGATAAAAGATGCCCTTGATGACCAAGAGATAGGATCCGAGGTAACTTGTCAGCTGTCAGAGAATCATTTGGGGACGGTAAATGATTTCCTACGCCTAGCTGCATTGATAGGAAAAATTCTAAGGCCGGAACGAGTGAAGATAGACTGCGTCTGCTGCAGAGTTAGAGAACAAACCCAAGTCATCAAATGTTTTAGGTGCCTAAGTTTTGGTAACTTTTCTTCCTCATGTAAGGGTCCGAATAGAAGAATAATTGCTGGAAATGTGGAAAAATAGGCCACAAAAGTGATAAATGGGAGACTAATGAACCGGAGTGTATTGTATGTAAAGAGAACGGCATACAAAATACTAAACATATTATAGGTAGCAGATAGGCTATTGTGGTTCTTTTAAACTAGAGCCCGAAAACAAAAATAAAAATGGAACTAGAAGAATAACCCCTCAAAATGATAACTATAGGCCTAATCCAGGTAGAGAGGTAAACAGGCACAGGATCTGCTTTTCTAAGCAGTCGAAGAAAAGAATATTGATATCGTTCTTATAAGTGAACAATATCAACATCATAAACCTTAACATGTAACATGGCGTGAGGATAGGAATAAAAAGGCCGCAACTCTTAATAGCGTAGTGGTTGATAATTATGGTGTAACACTCTTAAAAATAAGGTGTTACATATAAATTCATTTATATATTTAATTTTTATTTAATAATTATATCGTCACAATATAAAAGAAAATGTTTGTTTTCTTGGTGCACATTGTAAAGCTAGCATAGATAGTAGCGCCCCCTAGCGGGTAAAAATGTAAAATATCGTACGAGTAAGTAACTTAAGGGTAATTACCACATCACGTCATGAGACGTAAGCACGGTCTGATATCGCATGATCTGACGGACCAATCAGAATATTCAAAATGATAAGTGAGGGTGGGAAAATTCAGTTGGCGTGTCCTTGCAGAAGTCCCAGTTCTCCAAAAGTCTTTGAACGAGACGGACGTAATGGCACTTTCGGACATAACCTAGAAATTTATAAGCTTCCAGCATTCAAAATTTTTTAAGATATCAGGGCCGGTACCAAATTTATTTAACTCAGCTAAAGAAGAAGTCAGAAGCGAATATTTACGTATTTCAAATGAGTAAAAGTTAATACCATTTTTGTTTAAGTGCGCTGATTTGCAAGAGCGACGTGTTAAGTGTTTAGTGATTCCAAAAGCCATGGGCAATGTTTAATATGTGTTAAAGTGATTTAAAAATAAGTAATGTGCACAAGCAGGTACGTTTTAGATAATAATAAAGAAAATGTAATTTAATATTAACTAAGTTGAATTTTTAATTGATAAACGGTTAACACATGAACGGTAGAAATTGTCCCTTGAATATTCATTTCTAAATTAAAATTGAAAAACTCAAGTTACTATCTTGTCGATATATATAAATTTTAAAAGATAATAAGTAATTAAAATGTATGGAATAATTAGCAGTAATTAAAAGTAAATTACTCGACACATTGGTGTCATTTGTTCTTTTGTAATTTGTCACTGATTAATAAATTGTATGACTTTGTAATTTAAAAATTTAAATTCTTATTTCATTTCAAGTAACCTAGTTCTACCTTCCAATGATATCGGAAGATCGTTTACAGAAAGACATTATTATGCCTGGCTGAAAACGGAGAACTTAGGAGCCCCTGGTAAGTAAGGTTAATTAATTTGTTAATTAGTAATTAACGCACATTTTTTAATAAAGCCCTGATAAATACTTACCCCAAGTAAAAAGGCTCATATGTTACAATGGAAATCAATCAGAGGGGTTTATTTGGATAGAGATGGGTGAATGTAGGATATATAGCTGCTATTTCTCTCCAAATTACTTTATACAAGAGTTTGAAGAAAATCTAGAATAGTTAGAAAGAAGCATACAATCCTCAAGGTACAAAACTCTCATCACAGGTGACTTTAACGAAAAGTGCCCACAATGAGGAGAAACTAGAATCTGTAAAAGAGGCCTATTAACCTCAGATTTTGTAGCTCAAAATGTCTTGATCTTTTTAAACGAAGGAACGAAGTGCACTGAGAGAGGTAATGTGAGGTCAATTATTGATCTAACCATATCTCATTCTGGAATGTCGGAATTGATAAAAAACTGGATGGTTCTAGAAGATGAAACAGTTAGCGATCATTGATACATAGAGTTTCAAATTATTCAGATAGACGAAACAGGCAAAAATCTCATTAAAGAGGATAGTCGTAAGAACCGAGGATGGAACAGAAGAAAACTTGATATTCGGAAATTGGTTGAGTTTCTCGAAGAAACCAAACTGATAGATGAACTCAAGTGGAAAAAACCAGCGAAAAACTTCAAAGAGATTGTAAAACACACAATGGATACTTTAATAAACGCCTGCAATAAATTGATGTCCATCTTGGGAATACCGAGATATTGAAGGAAAGCTATGTATTGGTGGAGCGAGGAAATCGCACAAAATGGAGAGATTGAATGACCGCAAGAAGAAAGGCAACCAGAATAAAATGAAATCCCGAACTCCAAGATAAATATAGAGAGGCAAAGAAAGAGCTGCAGAAAGAAATAGAAAAGAGCAAAAAGGAATCCTGTGAATGACTGATTGCAAAGATAGAGAGGGATCCGCGGGGTTTGCCTTACCAAATTGTAACCAAGAAATTGCAGACGCAAGATAATATTACATGGCCTAAATAATAATGGTTTGGATTGTTTCAGTTCAATTGTTCAGAAAAAAGAGAATGTTAAAATCATCGTAGTGATAACCAACGCTCGTAACCGACTGGGTGCATGAAGAAGAAGAAGAAGAGGTTCGCCTATAAGGTGTCATAGCATCACTCGGGTAAAAATGTGTACTTAAAGTAAGCCTACTCTTTATCAGGGTTACAGAAGGGCATATACGTTATGCTATATTGTCTTATACGTAAAAGGAAGAGTAGATTGTACGTATTAGGTAGTATTCGTAAGGAAGGATGTTGGGAATAGGGAAACGTTACGGCATGGGACGAGAAGGGTTGGATACCTAAATTTAAACCTGTTCTACCCAGTGATGTCTAGATACCGCAGGTAAAACGGGATAAAATCAATAATTGGGGAAAATACCTAAGATTTTAGGAAGAGAAAAATCATTCAATTTAATTTCACACGATAAGACATTCCATAAAGTTTTAATGTAACACATCAACGGTAAGAAAGTCTTCTTTGAGAATAAAACAACTGATTCAAAACGTAAAACAAGGAAGCTGACGGGGTTCATTTCTTAACAGCTTGTCAGTTCTTTCTCTCTACTTCGCACACGATGTGTAGACGAGACATCCATCAAATCACCATTTCAGCTGAATGAGTTAAGTGCTCTCATAAGAAAATACGTTGCTTTCAAAGGATCAGCTGTTGGTGCACTTGTCGATAGTGTATTACGTCATCACAAGAACTACGACTACACTACCTGCTAATATCCAGCTTTATTTGTATTATGAACAACTTGTACACTATAACTTAGAAATTACTGTAATATTTTCAAGACAACCTATATTATATACAAGTCTCTATAAAAGACGACTTACGAACATTATGATAAATAAATTTATATTATATTTTATATATATTATATTGACTTTATAAAAATAGGAAGATCTGCAAGCTGAAAATTATATAGTTTTCTGATTTAAACCTAACTATAATTCATGTAGAGATTTATTTGGTGATTACATAAATATAACTCACGAGCCTTAGAGAGAGAATTGAGATGCGAAAGAGGGGAATTCACCGACTAGTGGAGGGGGAAGAACAGGTAGCTGTGTTATTGCATCTGCTGTGTGTGGAAGACCATTAAATATACCAGCGAGGTTCGACAAACGAGTTACCAGCTCTGCTATCTCTATGAATTCCAAGAAGGCCTTTGTGCATTTGCTAGACAAGTCTCTTACTATACCACACTGCTTACGTAATTAGGCGTAAGGCAAAACTCTTGGTTTTATAACTAAACTTTTTGTTGCCTTTGAACAAACAAAAATTTCTTAAGTCTTTAAGAGTTTTTATTTTAAACTGGTTTATAATAAGTAAACATATACTTTTTAATTTTTTTAAAATCTAAAAACTAATCTGATGGTATATGTGATAAAAAAATTTAATCATTTTCAACAATTTATCTAAATTTAATTATTATTTTAAATAATATTTTAATTAGATTTAAGACTGTTTGGGAAATTTCATGACCAAATAGGCTAGGACCTATGTAAATCATGAAATAAGTAAAATTTATAATAAAAAAGTAAAATAATTCCAAGGAGTAGTTTTATAACGAAAATAATTAATTTAAAAAAACTATCATTCACGATAAAATTTATGAATAAAAAATTTTTAAATATACATAAGTTTTGTATCAATACTTCAGTTTTTTATTATAAAAAAACCATTACAATATATATATATATATATATATATATATATATATATATATATATATATATACAAACACACACACACACACACACACACACACACACACGCGCGCGCGCGCGCGCGCGGTTGGTTGCTGGGTTTCGTTAGCTGTCATTTACCGAGATTCTGAGGTAAAAACTAATTTACCGATGAATTATGAAAATTAATGTATTCCTTTCTTTAATTATGGCATATTTTTAGTTATTTTGAAATCAACAGTATTAACTGTATATTTTCGCGGTAACTCTAACAGTTGTAAAGTAACCTAATACTAAGCCTCCTAAGCGAGATTGTGTATATGTGTGTGCGTGTGTACGCGCACGCACACTCGCGCGTGTGTGAGAGTGAGAGATAAGGAAGGGAATAAACAGAAAATCCAAGAGAGATAAACAGAGAGTAAAAGAAAGAGAGAGAAGGAGAGACATAGACAAAGAACTGGTGTTATTTTCACAAGCTCCTAGTGAAACTATGTAAAGTTTTTTGGTAACTGCTCATTTTATTGGAGAAAAATATACCACAAACGGATGAAAGTATTCTTATGGGGAATGATTAGTGGAAATTCTGCTAAATTGAAAAATTTCAAGTTATAGAAATATTCATCACTTTATTTTGCATTTAAATGTTTGTTATAATAAAATTTTAAAAATATATGTATGGCCTTCAGTTTTAGAATAAAATAGTAAAGTACAAAGCTTGACACACGTAAAAAAAAATATTTGTCTAATTTTTGTAGGTTGCGACAAATATTGAGTATGAATTAAAATACTGTATAACGTGGTCTGAGAAGCAGCGTACAGTTGCCGTTTGTGGGGCCTACGATAGTGAAATACTGTATAACGTGGTCTGAGAAGCAGCGTACAGTTGCCGTTTGTGGGGCCTACGATGGTAAAATACTGTATAATGTGGTCTGAGAAGCAGCGTATAGTTGCCGTTTGTGGGGCCTACGATGGTAAAATACTGTATAACGTGGTCTGAGAAGCAGCGTACAGTTGCCGTTTGTGGGGCCTACGATGGTAAAATACTGTATAACGTGGTCTGAGAAGCTGCGTACAGTTGCCGTTTGTGGGGCCTACGATAGTAAAATACTGTATAACGTGGTCTGAGAAGCAGCGTACAGTTGCCGTTTGTGGGGCCTACGATGGTAAAATACTGTATAATGTGGTCTGAGAAGCAGCGTATAGTTGCCATTTGTGGGCCATACGATAGTAAAATTCTGTGGTCTGAGAAGCAGCGTATAGTTGCCGTTTGTGGGGCCTACGATGGTAAAATACTGTATAATGTGGTCTGAGAAGCAGCGTACAGTTGCCGTTTGTGGGGCCTACGATGGTAAAATACTGTATAATGTGGTCTGAGAAGCAGCGTATAGTTGCCGTTTGTGGGGCCTACGATGGTAAAATACTGTATATTGTGGTCTGAGAAGCAGCGTACAGTTGCCGTTTGTGGGGCCTACGATGGTAAAATACTGTATAATGTGGTCTGAGAAGCAGCGTATAGTTGCCGTTTGTGGGGCCTACGATGGTAAAATACTGTATAATGTGGTCTGAGAAGCAGCGTATAGTTGCCGTTTGAGGGGCCTACGATGGTAAAATACTGTATAATGTGGTCTGAGAAGCAGCGTATAGTTGCCGTTTGTGGGGCCTACGATAGTAAAATACTGTATAACGTGGTCTGAGAAGCAGCGTATAGTTGGCATTTGTGAGCCATACGATAGTAAAATACTGTATAACGTGGTCTGAGAAGCAGCGTATAGTTGCCATTTGTGGTACATACGATAGTAAAATACTGTATAATGTGGTCTATAAAGCAGCGTATAGTTGCCATTTGTGGGTCATACGATGGTAAAATACTGTATAACGTGGTCTGAGAAACAGCATAGAGTTGCCATTTGTGGGCCATACGATAGTAAAATTCTGTGGTCTGAGAAGCAGCGTACAGTTGCCATTTATGGGCCATACGATAGTAAAATACTGTATAACGTGGTCTGAGAAGCAGCGTATAGTTGGCATTTGTGGGCCATACGATAGTAAAATACTGTATAACGTGGTCTGAGAAGCAGCGTATAGTTGGCATTTGTGGGCCATACGATAGTAAAATACTGTATAACGTGGTCTGAGAAGCAGCGTATAGTTGCCATTTGTGGGCCATACGATAGTAAAATACTGTATTACGTGGTTTGAGAAGAAGAGTACAGTTGCCATTTGTGGGCCATACGATAGTAAAATACTGTATAACGTGGTCTGAGAAGCAGCGTATAGTTGCCATTTGTGGGCCATACGATAGTAAAATACTGTATAACGTGGTCTGAGAAGCAGCGTATAGTTGGCATTTGTGGGCCATACGATAGTAAAATACTGTATAACGTGGTCTGAGAAGCAGCGTATAGTTGCCATTTGTGGGCCATACGATAGTAAAATACTGTATAACGTGGTCTGAGAAGCAGCGTATAGTTGCCATTTGTGGGCCATACGATAGTAAAATACTGTATAACGTGGTCTGAGAAGCAGCGTATAGTTGCCATTTGTGGGCCATACGATAGTAAAATTCTGTGGTCTGAGAAGCAGCGTACAGTTGCCATTTGTGGGCCATACGATAGTAAAATACTGTATAACGTGGTCTGAGAAGCAGCGTATAGTTGGCATTTGTGGGCCATACGATAGTAAAATACTGTATAACGTGGTCTGAGAAGCAGCGTATAGTTGGCATTTGTGGGCCATACGATAGTAAAATACTGTATAACGTGGTCTGAGAAGCAGCGTATAGTTGGCATTTGTGGGCCATACGATAGTAAAATACTGTATAACGTGGTCTGAGAAGAAGAGTACAGTTGCAGTTTGTGAGCCATACGATATGCAAAGAACGTAATGTGGCCAGCACTACGTCTTTTAAGGTATTACTCCAATTGGACCACAGGTAAATATTTCATAGGCGGAGACTACTGGAACATTTAGGTTAATATTATTGCTCTTTCAAAAGACTACTCAGCCACCTAACCATGATATGGTATTAAAAAAACAAACACTTCTTAGAAAAAATAAAATTTTAAGACGAAGTTATTATTGTAGAGGTGTTGTAGAAATAATATGCATCAATATTTCGAAAATTATAATACTATCATTGTAATAAATTATTAAATCGATTTAAAAGAATTAGTGAAATTAATTACAGTAATAAGACTAATAAAAGGGATTAGAGCTTTACTTGACTCGTTTAAGATGTGAAGGAATGTTAGAAAAAACACGGGCAGGTAAATCTGGAATTTGATAGATCGATGACGTAGAGGGTAGCAACTGCAGAGCTTTGTGTTCTTGACAGACAACTGTGCAGGAGAAAAGTACATTGAATACTGTGATTGACAGGTTGAGACTGAAACGGAAGCGGTATCATATCAAAATTAAATTATTACATACCCTCTTTATTACATTACTATTTTGCCATAACAACCTACTTTTTCAAGAATTCACTTCAATCAAATTGTAGTCTTTTGAGTATGAAATTCATCGACACGACAGAAGAAAATACTATTTTGCATTTTCACACTAAAAAATGTAAAACTGCTTTGAAGTTTTGCATTACTAAAATCTTTAGTGGCTTCACCGTTTGAATCGGGGCTTTTAAATAAGGCGATTTGGTACGAGGCCAGGGTAAAATTAAAATCTATTTAATGTTTGATTTCTTAGAGAAATCTATTTCCAACCCCTATAAAATATTTTAAACTTTCTATTTAAGTAGGCTACTAATGTTCTCCAGAATAGTTTGTACATTGTAATCCTCTTATAATCTACCCAACTGTGTCGCTCTGGCGCCATTACGCCCTGAACATTAAGAGCACCGCGTTGTAAAGGAGAGGGTTTATCTCCAAGATTTTAATATTTATTCTTATAAACACCTCCTTAGTATAATATTCTCAGTCACTTTAGCACCACTAATGACAGCTGGTTATAAAAATTTAACGCGTTAGGTAATCATAGTTTAATAGAATATCGACAGCTTTTTCACTATTAAAAATAAAGGTTTTTCAATTTTTATGCATCGTGATAAACATAAACTAGAAAAAGGTGATGTGTTTTTTTTCGAAAAACAACTGATAATTATTGACAGTAAAAATACATGTCCAACTTTTTAAACATTTTCTATACATCTAAATATTTACAAAGTAAATACTTATAAAATTGTTTAAAAAGCTGGAATGGAAAACCCTATACTATTTACAAAGCAGATCTAAAAATGTAATTTAAATATATTTAGTCTGCGAGAGCTTGTTTTGTTTAAGATGCAACAATTATAATTCTTGTGGTGTGGTCTGTAAAGTAGGTTGCGCTATCTATGGCTTAGAAACAATGTTAGAAAAAAACTAATATAAATAGCAATTCATGGAAATGTATTGTTGACAAAATTAGTTACTGATATGCAACAAAGATATTTTACATCTGGCTCGGTCTTCTGACATTCCCAAAGACTTTGACTCTAAGCTGTATATCCTAGTCCTCTTCAGGTCAATGAAATGTCTGCTCCCATTCTGGATTTGTCCTTGACTGATCGTCTATCCGTACCTTTCCTTCCCAACGGAATCCATAAGTTGACTTTTTAGAGACTCTGTTTCAGGCTTTTCTTACAAAGTCCTGCCGTAAAATCTTTCTTTTATACATTCTATTACACCTGTTTCATTGTTCAATATTTTGTACTTGTGTTTATATTTGGAGTTGTATTTAACTTGTTGTTCATCAATACCCTATAAGTAATTTTGTTTCTCAAATCATTACTCATTGTTTAATTTTCAAATCACCTTGGCAAGATCTTCATGTTTAGCTGTAATCAACTAATCTTTTTGTCAACTACTAAGCACATCGTAAACGTTTATAATTAATTTTTATAAAAAAATTGACCATGAGTTAATTAATTAAAATTTGCTCATGGTTTAAAACAAATAAAGTTTACAAGACTTTAATAGTAATGTGATTTGAAAATTGTTACGTTTTTAAATTACGTATTGCACTATTTAGTAATTGAAAGAAACTAATATTCTTTTATTTTTCAATTACAAAATAGATGTTCATTTACTTGTATCTGAGATTATATTTTAATTTTACGTATTTGAATGCATTTTAAAAGATCTAACGAGCTTTTCTAGAAAAAAATCACCATATTTTTTTTGAGCATTACACTGAGCGTATAAAGATCACACAAATCTATACAGAGCACAGTAGCGTAATTATAATAAATTTACAACAATAACCCTTGCTACAAATATTTACACAACCCTTGATGTACATTTCTCTTACAGTGTAATCATCATCAGAAGGTTACAAATATACTGGGTTCTAAAAACTATAAATCTAATGAAAACTCGCTAAGGGCACCACTCCCACTCCTCCTCCTAACGACCGGCTTATCCAATACCAGCGCTGCAAGCAGGAACAAGACCACGCCCAACGACCGGTTTATCCAATACCAGCGCTGCACGCAGGAACAAGACCACGCCCATTACTGACCATCGCTGACAGTTCTAAATTAGAACTACTTTACATTACAGTATGAATGCTAAATCAAATAATAAAAATAAATGAGATAAAACTAAAGTTGAATAATAAAAAATGTAAAATCAAAACAATAATAAAATATCATCTAATTAAACTATAATTACAACTTCAGAAAGAAGTTATATATTTGGTCGAAACAAATATAATAAGCTAGAACCAGGAATTGGGCCTTTATTAGCGTTCATTAACAAATTTCCTTTAGTTCAGTAGTGAATATACTCTCATAACTATTAGGCAACCTGTTGGCGAACACCGTTTTGCCCACCTTTAACACTTAATATCTAAATCACGACCACTAGTAAAGATATGTTCAGCCACGCTGGCCTCTCATATTTAATATGTGCTAGATGTTCTTTAAACCTATTTATAGTCTTTCTCCTTATATGGCCAATGTTCATTTTTTCACAAGTTTTACAGGTAATAGTATAGACTCCAGACCTATCCAACATCGGAAGTTTATCCTTGGCATTTCCTAATAAATCATTTAACCTATTAGGATTTGTACAATCTATTTTTATATTGAAATTTTTGTAAGTTTTTTCTGAGCCATATTATCAAATGGCAACGTTGTAAATTTGTGTGGGTTATCTTCCGGTTGGAAGATGGTGGAATCTCTCCTTAGTTGTCTAAACTTACATTTTCCCTCATATTATTGAAAATATTAGGATCAAACCCATTAAATTGAGCTACATTTTTGACATATTCTATTTCTTTAACTAGACCCCGAGGTGAAAGGGGAATTCTCAGCGCTCTATCAATCCTACTTACTATTGCCGTTAATTTATGGGCGTTGCTATGGTTATAATAATTTGAAATTAATCTATTACTGTTGATTTTCTATATATGTCAAGCTCAATTTTAAAGTTGTTCCTAATGACATAATATAAAAAAAGAATAACCCATTATTTGCTTCATGAGTGAATTTAATCGAATGTTGTTTGCTATTAGGAATACATAAGAAATTCTCAACGCTATATTTACTTAAATCAAACACAGTAAATATGTCGTCGACATACCGTAACCAAACTCTAGGAAACTATGTTAAAACCTTTTTCCAATTTTCTTTCTAATTTATGAATTTGAGTTATGATTGAACTTTTCATGAGTGAATTTGAGAGAAAAAAAAATTGGTATGAAATATTCTACGATTTAAAAACAATTCTATATGCTGATTGTTTGAAAAAACTAAAAATCATAAAAAGGACTTAGAATTCATGAACTAATTTCAATTTAATTTTGAAACTAATCAAGGTTTTATATCACGATAAAGCTTTATATATTTTGTTACTGCGTATTTATTTGTGATTATACTCAACATAAATCTCAAAGACTTTAACGATTGGGTATTTAGGACGTTAACTAGCAAATGTTCAAAGATTTCCTATTTTCCGAAAACATTGATATTCATCAAGAAGTCTGAATAAAGCTTTTCGTGCACTATTACTATTACTACTCATTTAACCTATACAAAATATCGTTATTTTAAAAATGTCTTTTAACGTATAATACTATTTACTTTTAAATTTGTTTACAGATTTGCTTAGTTAATTATAACCTGAATTTATCCTTATGAAAAATATAATTAATCTTATTAAAAAATTAGATAACCATCAATATAGTTAGGCTATCATTAGGC
Source organism: Prosapia bicincta (assembly GCA_036971475.1). NCBI lineage: Eukaryota > Metazoa > Arthropoda > Insecta > Hemiptera > Cercopidae > Prosapia > Prosapia bicincta. The sequence continues at coordinate 159,598,123 of JBAIZL010000005.1, read as the reverse complement.
TTCATAACATTTATAAAGTTTATGTCTATTCGTTATTGCAGTCAACATAAATCACAAAGACTTTAACGCTTGAATATAACGGCATTACCTATAAATGGGGTAATGTTCAAGTCTAGCAAATGTTCTGCCTCTAAAACGTCTTATTTGTTTTAACTTTGTCATTATTCAAGCAGTTGAACATTACTTCATTTAACCTATATAAACTACTTCCGTTATTTTGAAAATGTCTTTTATACTTAAAACACTAATTCCCCCCTGCAGTTCCCTACGTTAATCCTTACAAAAGATATACACAGACTGTTATTAAAAAATAATAATAACAAAAACGTAATTATAAATGGGCTCTATCAAATTTTTGAATAAATAAACATTAACATATATTAGAATTTCCCAAAATACTTAGTCTGTAATATTTATTTATTTACAGTATATTCAATAATTACTCAATACTTGCTCCATTTACGTTCAGTGTCTCATAACATTGAACAATGCACTTAGATAGTGTGAAAGTTTCTGGCGATGAATTTCACAGTACGTTAATGCCGTTGCCCAGCGTTTAAATCATTAAAACAATGAACTGATATTTACTTTGTTCACCTATTTTCGGTCTTTTTTAGACAATCTTGACTACTGATAAAAATGTCCAATAAAAGTTTGTGATATTTCGATTGTTCAAAAATATTATTTATTTTATGTTCAAGTCATAGTAGAAACAAACGTATATTTTGCTATTTAAAAGAAGTTAGAATCTAGGTCAGAAACCAGATCAATATTTTAATAAAAAAAATGTTCTTTGATATTACTTCAGTAAAGAAAACTCGAAACTCAATTATTTTCCAGGCAATGAAATTATAAAAACATTTAAAAAATCCTATAAGAACAAAAACCCGTTTCAGAGCCTTAATATTTAAAGGGCTAATATTATTGAGTCAATATCGGTCATAGTAATGAATTAATCTGTGCGTCAAATAATCGTTAATTTTCAATTTTCAGGGAACCAAAGGTTTAATATACAAAAGGTATAATATGTGACTTATTTAAATTAACACATAGTTTATTTGTATTAACAATGGTAAGCTTAAGATGCATTATCTTATCGTAAAATAGTTCGACAAAAATCGTCTCGGAAAGTTAGTATTTTTGAGCGGAGACTGAGTAAAAATAGTTTACAATAAAGTCGACAGTAAGGGAAGTCAGTTTCAAGTGTATTGTAGAACGTCAGAGTTTAAAGGATAGTTTCTATTCAGTGGGAAAGAGAAGCGATGTCTGACTGCTAACTACTACTGAGAGCGTAACTTAAATATATTGTTTTATGAAGTAAAATAATTTAAGTCATTACCAATTTCATAAGAGCGCAACTGAACTTTTTAAAAGTTTTTAATAGTTTCATATTTCGTAGATATTTATTGCGTTATATTTAAATTTCCCACAGAAAAGCAATAAAACTCTTACTCTTTCAATGTATAACCTTACAAAGATTACCTTGTTTGTTATTACAATGTTACATTTATAATTTTAATGTAAATTTTACAAAATATAATATTCAAAAAGTTTTAGATTTTAGTATTTTAAATAAACGAGGAACTAAATTAAGTAACTATATAAATATAGTCAAAGTTATTAACAAGTCAGTATAACATATAAATATATTTGCAAAGAACGTTTTGGGAAAGATATATTTTAACATGTAGTTAATGTATAGTATACAAAAAATACACCTATGAGTAATAAATAACCGCTGTTATATGAATCCATACGTTATTACATATCGAATCAAATATACCCTATTTACTATATTTGCTTACTATACTTACTGAATCGTCTTTGAACACAATTTAAACCTAACTTCTAAACAACCTCAATGGGGAGAAGGAAAAGCTGTTGGCATTAACCGCCATGTTTGGCATTGGGAAATCTTAAGTAGAAAATTCGTTGATCTTCAGATTGTTACACCTTCGTGTGAATTCCTAAGTTATGATTTCTAAGAACAAGAGTGCATAGTCTACGTTATAGCATATTCACTCTCCTGTAAAGATTTTAATTAGGCCTACTGCATCATTAGAAGTTTCACTTAAAAATTAAATTGACCTATATTCGAATTCTGTTTATATATTAATTAGATTTGAATTTTTGTGACATTTATAATTACTTGTGAGTTGATTTTTAATTATTTATATTGAGAACGTTGGCAAATTATTATATTTTATATTAACTTCTAGACCACTTTTATGCAAATGTTATTCGACACATGACAGATTACTGATAAATTTTGTTACTCTTCTTTTTCTCTTTGTTACTGAAAATCTTTAATATTTTAAAAACCAATGTCATTAACATTAAGTAAAATCATTACTGTAGAGAAATCAATGCGAAACGAAAAGCAAAAGACGTTTCTGATTATTTTTGCACAACAAATACAAAAATTGGATTTTCATTAATCAAAGTGTAACTTTGGTGTAACCAACACGTCATGTTAATGGCCAGAGCTATTAACGCTGGTATAGAAACTGGATTGCAATTTACAAGCCATGTGCGCCCGTAACCTTGAACATTAATGTATTGAAAGAAAGTTGGATTTTAGTTCCTGCTATGAATTCTGTATTACGATAAACTGCAAAATGTTTTCGCGGCAATAAGTTATAAGCGATTGAATTATTTTTGTCTACGTTTGTTGAGCATATACATCTCGAAAGTACTTGTTCTAGAGATATTAAATAAACTTGCAGGAAAATAATTAAATGAACTATATTTCTCTATTCTTCCTACAAATACCGCCAAATGTCGTTAGATTAAACAAACAAATTTTTCTAGTTTGATTGCTAAACTGTATAGGCTTATGATATTCAAAAAACAAAAAATAAGGTTTCAATAGAGTCCATTTTTTTTTAAGAAAGAGAAGAATTGGTCAAATAAAAATAAAAGAAATATAAAGTAAGTATATTAAGTAAAACAAAGACAGAAGCGTCTCCTAGTTTCAACATGTAATTCTTGGGTTTCCACACCTTACAGCAAGACCTATTGTTGTTGTAATAGCTACAACAGAATGTTTGTTGTCAATGTGTTATGTAAACGTGACATAATTGCTACAAATTATATTTTTTCAATTTTTTAAACCTATGCTTTTAAAAATATTTAAAAAACTAGTATTTTTGAAATTTTCGTAGCGTATTTTCAACTAATAGAATTCACAATTTATAGAATATTTATAAACAAGAATGAAGGCTAGGTTTAAAACATAATATGTAACACACACACACACATACACACACACACACACACACACACACACACACACACACACACACACACACACACACACACACACACACACACACAGACACACACACACATACATATAAAGAACTAAGTCAAAATACAAATACAAGAATTATAATTGAACTTACAATTCAAAGCTTTTTGTTGTACCAACATCATCAGGAATATTGCATATTCATCATCATCAATGAATATTCCTGATGATGTTGATACTGTTAGCCAACGAAAAGCTTTGAATTGTAAATTCAATTATAATTCTTGTATTTGTATTTTGACTTAGTTCTTTATTAATACACAAGAATACATATTGCGATATATATATATATATATATATATTATATATATATATATATTTATATATATATATATATATATATATATATATATATATATATATATATATATTTGTTAGATTTTATATTGATAATAGCCCTTTGTGTTTATACCGTATATATGGTTTAGGAGAGAGCCTCATGGCATTATTCAGTAATTGGCAGATATAATTACCCAAAATGTGGAAAAAGGCACCAACCTCGTCTGTAGGTATGTAACACGCTTGCGTACTTACACAAGAATATTCATGTAGTTGTAATATACAAACAACTTTATTTACTTACATAGTCGGTATTAGCCTTTGGCTTTGAAACATAATTAATGTTTCCTTTAATAAAAGTTTTCAAATTATACACTCTCACGGTGTAATTTGAAATAGCCTTAGAGTAACTGAGAAACACTATCGGTCTGAGAATGTTATGTCATCATTATTGAGTTTAAGTTTTGTATTTAAAGGAAGAACACATTAAGTACCTTATCGCATTATAGGGATTCGAGAAAATAAGTGATTATAGATAAAATTAAGATAGAAACATGACTCGCCACTGGTCAAAGCGATTACTCATTCTCACTCAGCCAATTCTAGTACGTGACAACTTCGTTGTTGAGCGCTGTACCGCCCAGTAGAGCCTCGCACGTCCCTACAGGGTATCATCATTATGGAAGTAGACCAAGGCGCTGAAATGGCATTTGATCAGTAGTACTTTCATTCTCTCTGCGGTGCAGACCGCTCTGGAGGTAACACTGGCCGGTCGCCATCCTTAATGTAGCAACCGCGACGTCTTCATTGTTGAGCGCTGTACCGCCCAGTAGAGCCTCGCACGTTCCTACAGGGTATCATCATTATGGAAGTAGACCGGGGCGCTGAAATGGCATTTGATCTGTAGTTTTTTCATTTTCTCTGCGGTGCAGACCGCTCTGGAGGTAACACTGGCCGGTCGCCATCCTTAATGTAGCAACCGAAACGTCTTCATTGTTAAGCGCTGTACCGCCCAGTAGAGCATTGCACGTCTCTACAGGGTAGCATCATTGTTGAAGAGGAACAGAGCGTTGAAACGGCATTTGATCAGTCGTACTTTCATCTTCTCTGCGATGCAGATCGCTCTGGAGATAATACTGGCCGGTCGCCATCCTAAATGTAGCAAGCGCGATGTTTTCATTGTTGAGCGCTGTACCGCCGAGTAGAGCCTCGCACGTCCCTACAGAGTATCATCATTATGAAAGTGGACCAGGACGCTGAAATGACATTTGATCAGTAGTACTTTCATTTTCTCTGCGATGCTGATCGCTCTGATGATAATACTGGCCGGTCGCCATCCTATATGTAGCAACCGCGACGTCTTCATTGTTTAGCGCTGTACCGCCCAGTAGAGCCTCGCACGTCCCTACAGGGTATGATCATTATGGAAGTAGACCAAAGCGCTGAAATGGCATTTGATTAGTAGTACTTTCATTTTCTCTGCGATGCTGATCGCTCTGATGATAATACTGGCCGGTCGCCATCCTTAATGTAGCAACCGCGACGTCTTCATTGTTGAGCGCTGTACCGCCCAGTAGAGCCTCGCACGTTCCTACAGGGTATCATCATTATGGAAGTAGACCGGGGCGCTGAAATGGCATTTGATCAGTAGTACTTTCATTTTCTCTGCGGTGCAGACCGCTCTGGAGATAACACTGGCCGGTCGCCATCCTTAATGTAGCAACAGAAACGTCTTCATTGTTGAGCGCTGTACCGCCCAGTAGACCCTTGCACGTCCCTACAGGGTATCATCATTATGGAAGTGGACCAGGGCGCTGAAATGGCATTTGATCAGTCGTACTTTCATTACCTCTGCGATCCAGATGGCTCTGGAGATAATACTCGCCGGGCGCAAGCCTAAAGGTAGCAACCACGACATCTATTCCTAATGTTACCCCACCTGAATTCAAACTGAATAACTCAGATGGTTTTAGGGTTCCGATTCCAAGTAACATTTTCTCGAGATTCTGTTACATTTTGGCTTTTCCTATGTAAACATTTCCTCGAGATTCTGTTACATTTTGGCTTTTCCTATGTAAATGTTTTCTCAAGATTCTGTTACATTTTGGCTTTTCGTATGTAAACGTTTAATGAACAGAGGAGGAATTATTACGTTCCTAAAGATGGTTTAAAGTGTTCAATAATGACTTCAGGTATGTGGCTATGGTCAGTCTATCATACGTATGATTTTATGACATTTATTATATTTACACCAGGTATCAGAGACCTTGAGGGCAAAGGCCCTGTCGTGGCAGTTTATAAGTTGGCACACGTAGAAATATCCTGCCTATATAGGCTAGTTTTTCATTTTAAGTTTCCAGGATTTCTCCTTATTGTTAACGTGTGATACGTTTTAATAGGAAGAATCTTTCAAGCAGTCTGCATCCAAGACCTTCCCCCTTATTTTAGTTTTATATTTCTAATTGGCTTTACGGCTTAGAGTTTGAATATTTCTTTTCTGAACATGTCCCACACATTAATTCAGATAATACTAGAGAAAATGTTTTCAAAGAGAAATACTGTTTATATTACAAACGCAAAATGAGTTCGAGTATATTGTGATGCTTCGAAAAATTTCCTCATATATAGTTTGATATGAAAACTAACAATTTCGTAATTCATAAACCAAATTAAACTAGACAATTGTAGCTACGTCATACAATAAAATCAACATCTTACGGACTCCCCGTATATTTGAAAAAAATGTGCTACGGACTCCCTTATACACATTCTTCAAAAGAAGTGCTCACTTCTGTAAGTCAGCCCCACTAACTATTATTTTTAAAACAGGCCTAGTTGAATATGTTTGCATGGAAAAAATCTCCGGCTTGTATAATAATGTAAAAACGTTTAGTCTAAAGCATTTGGATATTACATACTATTTTTATAAAAGAAATTTAGAATATTTCCCCTTTCTTTACTTACAAAAACGTAAGAAAGAAAGTATATATATATACTGAGGTATTCAAATACAAGAATTATTTATTAATTCTAATAAACTTTATTAAATAAAAATTAATAAATAAGTCTTTTGTTTGAACACCTCAGTTGTTTTTTTATTATTATACAAGAAAACATATTTTGTATATATAAATTATAGAAAATTAATAATTTTTTCTAATAGGCCTGTCTCGTACTTTGTAAGATAACAAAAGCAACGGTATGTTTAAATTGAGTCAAATATGTGGCACACAAAACAAAGCACTTAAAAAAATATGTGTATTTGATTCTGTTGTAAAATGAATAAATAGATTTTTTAATTTTAAAAATTGGTAACAATGGCTAGGTTTTAACAAAAATTGCAAAGCCTGTTGAGAGGAGGCTTAGTAGCGTATTGGCAGTGGACGAGTGCATGTGAGTATATTAGAGGGGGATTAATATATTGTTTTTTCAACGCCACTTGACCCAACGCACCAAAATGAAAGAGTGGTATAAATAAACTTGTATCACATCACTTCATTCTGTCGCAACGTTTTCATTGTCGAATGATTGAGAGGGTGACAGTGTTTGGGGTTTCTGAATGGGCGACTTATATATTCATTGAAAATAAATGTTTTTCCTATACCCGTTTCAGTTTATGAGCTCTCGACAGTATGGAATATTTACCCTTCTAACTGAAGTGGAATATCACAAAGGAAATGCTCGTATTTTCTCGAACTGAATTAAATAAAACTACACATTTACGAAACTTAATTTTTACTTGTATGTATTATAAATCTCTAATGCAAAATATTTTATAAACTGTAGAACTTTTATGTCACAGAAAATAAAGTCTTACGAGGTCTACTCGTATTATAAAATATATTATTGTATTATTTGTATAAAAATATAAAATAAAACATCTATACAAATTTATATAGAAACCCATATTTTTTTTAATCAACTTTAAGTTGCGTGTACCCTTCCTTTGTCCGCCGTAATGTAATTTTTCTATACAGTTCAACATTTGTAATTACTTAACCACTTTTCTATAGTAGCACTTACTTTTTGTTTGTTTAAACTAACTTAATCTATCCTACCCAAACATAACATTCTTGAAACAAATGCAAACTTATTGTTTATCTTCCATTCTCCTTTAACGGACCGCAGGGGATACATACCTTTCTTATGCATTTACAAAATTGTGAATAATATTCAATTTATTTAGCTCGTATGCAATTATTGGTCACACGTTGAACTACAGCACCATACTTGAACTCAGATATACTGTAAAAGCTCCAGAGAATGAATCTATGCAGGCAGTTTAAACATGAATTTTCAGGTTACATTAAAACAATTAAGATTATCGAAGTAATAAATCATTTTATAGTTAATCTAATATACATGCTTCAACTGAGTTCTTATTTGTGTCATTCATTGGTAGTTAATAGATAGAAGAGTGCAAATTTGAACAATTTAATTATGAAGAAAATTACATAAAATGTGGTTCCGTATCAGATCGAAATATCAACGGTAAGTAAAATTCAGTTAGGTCATGAGAAGTATCGCTGCCGTGTGGCGATAGTGGGAACTAAATGAGATTCTCTGTTTAAATTTATTTTTCAAGTAGGGTTAGGGTGAATTTAAAAGAAGCGCTACAAAGTGCAATATCATATGCCGTAGTCCACGGGTGAACTGTAGATAGATACGTCATCATTCAGAAATTATCACGTCTGAGCACGCAAAGTGACCTAACTAACCTAACTTCAACTAAGTAACGTAATCAGCGTGAACTCAACCTAGCTGGTCAAATCTAATCCTTTCGGGACAATTGTCTCATTGTCAACTCGAATCGAATTTTTGGTTAGTATCTGAAGTCCTCATTGGAAAAAGTGGAAATGTTACAATATAATATGTTCACATAATAAAATCATATTACACATAAAATATATTATTATTATTATTAATCTATAAATTTGCACATAATAATTGAGATGTTCAAGCATATAAATCAAAACTAGTATCCAAAGTTAAAAAAAAAAAATAAAATAAAATCAACGTCATTTATTATATGTGACTTGAATATAAGGGAAACTCAAAATATTTATTGCACAAATTAATTATTAATAATAATAATTGGTTACGACATGTATCTGAGGGATCTAAACTCCTAGATTCTTCCTCGTGGTGGAGGGAGGACAGCTAGTTGACTTACTAGGGCTTACAGGCAAGTAGCATAGAGCTCTATAGCCTGGAGGAGGTAATCTATGAAGGGAAATGTAAGCTGCAATGATTGCAACTGTCATGCGCAAGAACACTTTGAGATTACCTTTTCTGAAGTTTTTTTCTAGGCAATTTCTAAATTAGTGTAGCAATGCAAAATACTTGGATTTGTTAAAAAACAACGTTTCAAAATTAGGTTAAACCTTGAAGGAGAAAAAAACTGAAAAAGTAAACTTTGAGATAAAACAATGGCATAGCTTCACTATTGCGATGCAGAAAAGAAATTGCCTGTATTGTTCTTTACCTATTTTGACTTGCTCGTCATCGTTTCCGTTTGTCCCGATGGTAGATACGGGGAGGGTTCTTAGCATTTTCTTTTTACTTGTGAGAGGCTCCAAGAGAGCCATGTTTTTTAAATTTTATTCAGCTATAAAAGGGAGCAGTTCAGGTGAACTGTTTGTGTTTTTAAAAGGACAACAAAGTCACACACACACACACTCACACTCACGCACGCACTCACTCACGCACGCACGCACACACACACACACACACACACACACATATTATTTGTTTTTATAATATAGTTATTATTTTAACTATAATAATTTTTATATATATTTGTTTATATGAAGACAACTTTTCATCTCAATTTTCGTTTCACTCCTGTAACTGAATTGACAAACCAGTTCTAAGTGTGAACTGATTCAACTGATTATATAAAACGGATCTTTTAAAGAAAATGCTCTTCTTATTGCGGACGAAACGGGTACAATATAAAACTGATAGACCTGATTCACATGCATGTATTTAGATCATACTCATTATAGACATTGGTCGCCACGGCTACAAGAAACTAAGATTCCAGACCGCTGTGGAAACGGTTCAGGCGAAGGCCGACTGCTTGTTTTATTGTTTTACCAGACGCACACGTAAAAAATACTGTTACATTCCTAGCACGGTTGTTATGGATACATATCATTACTTCCTTATTCCAACCAGATCAATTGTACCAATTAAGCGGCATCATTAGTAGATTGTTTCATCTGTGCTTTGAAATACCTGCTCTGTGAATCGTAACTTTAAATTCTGTCCAATTACTGTTTCGTTCTAACGATTGTATATCTCATTTTTATAAAATAATACATAAAAATATATTATAAACAACAATAAAGTGAATTCAAGTGTTATAATACAATTAGTGGTCAAAAGTAGGAAAACAAAAACAAACATAACCTCCATTTATAAACACATTCACATCTGTACAAACACAAAGTTTCTTTACAAAACAGAAGACTATATTATATTAGTTCTACATCACTATTTAGGCATATTATAATCGAGTCACAAAGTATCCGGTTAGGATACATTTGGTTAAAAAAAACACTTTTTACTTAATCAAGGTAATTCACATCATGTTAGCATACTTATTACTATGTTTTACAAGAACTAGGAAAATGCGTCGACTCGTTTCATGCGACAATAGCATATTTTACGTAGGAAAATACATTTGTCTCTTTTTAAACAGTTAAATCTCGCCCAAGTAGAGACATTTAAGGAATTTGTTAATGTAGCTACATAAAAATATAGCACAAGATAGTGCGATACTCATTAGGATAAAGAGTGTGTTTTTTTAAAAATCATTGTAATATAAGGGTTCAACCGATGTGCGTTACAACACTATCTGTAGTTTGTGACATTTAAAACTTCTATTATATTGTTTAGAATGTTTGTTTTAGAGCTTTATAAACATAGAAATGAGTTTTACTACATTAAAAAAAATTTGTCGTATTATATCCCCGAAATCCCTAATTGTGTTTAATTACATTTTTGCCTCATAATACAAAAAACGATGGAATTTCGAGCTATATAAACATTAGTGTAATAAATTACCTTTATTTCGCTATACAGAAGAAATATAGTTGTAAACAAATTTACTACATTAAATTCTCTACCTTTTTCTTCTATTTGTAAAAGGCCAAGATTCGAATTAATCTCAGCTCAGTAGACCGTAGTGCGTTCTATCTTAAATGTCATCCACATCCACCCGTTAGTTAATTTTCAACACAAATCTATTTCTATCAATATTGTTAAGGTTTTTCTTTTATATATATATATATATATATATATATATATATATATATATCCCTAATTTACCTATAACATCTGTATTCTTTTATCTATATTAGTTAAATGTTATTTTATACAATAGCCCACCAATTATAAATTAAGGTAAAAAACAAATTTTGAGTATATTTATATATTCACAAATATATTTATTTACCTCAAACACGTTTTGATGACTTTTGTACAATCATCATCAGTGAAAATGTTACAAAACTCTTAAATATATATATATATATATATATATATATATATATATATATATATATAATACGATTTCTTGTTTAATAATTTAAAACAACATAGGTTATTCAAGAATATTATACAAGAATATTTATTAATTTATATTCCAAGCTTTTCGTTGGTAAACAGTATCAGCATCAACAGGAATGAAAATTACAATAATGTAAGCTATAGCCTCATTATTCTTGTATTTGAATAACCTATGTTGTTTTAATATATATATATATATATATATATATATATATATATATATATATATATATATATATATATATATATATATATATATATATATAGACTATATATATTTGTAGGTCTTGTTATTATTTATTAAGAAGAAAGTAATTATCAGTCGAAATGCGATTGCAACGATTGCAGCTTGAGTTGTACAGACATGAGTTTAGAACATGTGGTTTACACGAATAGCGCAGTGCCGAGTGAAATTAACTAACTCATAAGCTAACCCATATAAGGGGATGACAAAACTTTCAGTTACCAAATATCTTCTCTTGGTACATTTTTATTGAGCTGTTTTTAAATTGTACATTCTAAAATAAATTCATTTTTAAAGCTTTATTATTTTTGTTGACTGGCAATTTAAATCTAGGAAAGTATATTTTTGAAAAATGAAATGCGATGGCAAATGTAATGCGTTAATATCAAATTGCTTATTTAAAGTATCTTACATTCAATTTTTACTTTGAGCAATATCAAATGCTTTACTTTTATCAACGTTTATGTTGAAAACTACATTTTTATCATGCATATGAAATTTACTAGATTGTTATAATCTATTAATGTGAAGGAGGGCAAGTGTAGCGCTACGCAACAGTTGAAACAAGATATCAACTCAAACTTCGGCAATAACATCCCTTATTCATGTTGAGTAAGTCACAATACAGATTAGTTTACTAATATTAAAGGCTTAGGTTATTATAAAGAAATTTAAAAAAGTGTTCTTCAAGATTACGCATGTATTAGTTTAAGAGTGCGCACTTAGAGCAAGGATGTTAGAGGTATAGAACTCACTGAGAATGGCCTCACAGCGACAAAGTGCTGGCTATGAGACTGACAGTCCGTAAGACGTTACGTACGAAAGAATTTACAAGGGCACAAGGGCGTAGCCTGATCTCACGGCGGACAACCAGATTTATTATGCGTTATTATCTACAAGCATTCAAATATTTAATAGAATATTACGTACAAAGGGACAGCAATAACGACTTCGAAATTTCTTTTGTGATGGTTACATTACGTGGGCGGGGTAACTAATGTTAGAAAGTTCAGAAGGGTTAAAAGTACAAATATTAACTTAGCTAAAATGATGTACAAAGAAGTTACATTCCAAGACGATTCGAAGATTATTAACTCGGCTCATTAATTTATTTCAGTAGGTCGTTATATTTTACACATCGCTAATATTCACCTCTTCAAAGTGATTTTATAGTAACGTATGTTCAACTTATATATAAGTTGTTATTTTCTTGAAAAGTAAAAATTACAGTCACAAATCACTTGGAAATATAGGTAATTTAAATTTAATGAATTTTGTAATATTATTATTGTTTTTGTATTAACAAGGATGAATTTGTGAAAAATAGGTTCATATTCGGTTCTATAGCACAATGTTAAATGTATATTATTCTTGGAAAAACTATGAACTACTGAATTTGTAAATTTTGAATACCCCCTCGTGGACACTCACCTTGACGCGGTGAGGGGGCTTAAACTAGGAATTCCATTAGCTTAAGCAAACCCAAGTGAACTAAGAGGTGTCCACATAAGCTGCATAAGACCACTGCAGCCCCCTAATACATACACAAATATGGCAGAATGAATCAGAGAGTAAAACATTCCGGAGTATTAGTCCCCCAATCGGATCTCCGGGTGGGGACTGCTTTCTGTTATAATAAGCAAAGAAATAATCATCTTGATCGTCTTAAAGTAAACATCTGGAATATCAAGGACGAGCACATTGAATGTGTAAGAGAATTATATGGAATAGACAGAAATATTATTATGAGAAATCGAGGAGTGGGAAAAAACAAAAGAATCGAATTATGGTGTCATAGCAGAAAGCAGGCAGTAGAAATGCATATCCAAATGAAGAAAAAGTCAAAAGATGAGAAGATGAAACAACATATATCATTGGGTACAAACTTTAATGAACGTGAGAGAAAAACAAAAGACCAGCATAATTCACACATTAAATATCAATCTCAGAAATTTTTGCACCCGCTCCTTGATGAATAAAATAGAAGAGTTGAAACAAGAATTGGATTTGAGTAATGCTAAGGTTATATGTGTTCAAGAGGCATGGTTGCCTGTAGATGAAAAGCGGCACCCTCGTTTCAAGAATTTTAATATTTTTAACAATTCACGAGCAAATGGCAGAGGTGGTGGTGTCATAACTTTGATACATAAATCTATAGTTGTTAGAAGTCATCAATCTATCACCACCACAAATATGGAAGCACTTAGCTGTGACATAACTATTAACCAAGATATTAATATAAGAGTAGCCAACGTATATATTCCTAATCAATTAGTAACTGATGAGGAACTTCAAAAATTACTGATTTCAGATAAATGTCTCCTTATCATGGGTGATTTTAATGCTAGACATGGCTCTTGGAATAAAGGAAATGACAACAGGAATGGCCTAATAGTTTACGAATGGATTGTGAACTCCAATTTGGTACTTGTAAACAAAAACAAGGAACCAACATACCAGTCACCAAGTACAGGATCATTGAGTACATTGGACCCTTACCCTGTCTTCTCCAGATCTGTTAGACATAATCAGTAATTGGTATGTGGGTAAAGATCTAATTAGTGACCACTTCCCAGTATATTTTAATATCGACAGTGAAGAGGGAAATGTTAATGCACATAGAATTATTACTACGCAACATAAAATAAAGGATGCAAATTGGCCCCTATTTAGACATCTTACTAATAACACAGTAAACTGCACAGAAAGTAATACAGAAAACATTGTACAGAAACTAATGATTGCTGCCTCGGAAAGTATCCCTAGCATTAAGGTAAATAAAAATAAACAACAGCCTAGTAACATTTGGTGGAATAAGAGAATATCCCTCCTTAGATTAGAAAGACAAAAAGCCAGAAAAATGTGGAAGAAATTTAGAACACCCGAAAATAGAAGCAAATACAACCAGGCATCGGCTAAATGTAAGAGAGCTATAAAAGAGGCTAAAAGGACCTCTTGGCATGACTTCATAGGTAGCATCAACTCAAACACACCTTGCTCAGCTGTATGGAAAAGATTTAAAGCAATTCAGGGAAAACCTGATAATAAAATCTATCAGATCACAAATCCGGATGGGATCATAACTACTAATGATAATGACATTGCTAATGTATTCAACAAATTATATGTCAAAAAGTCAGGTATTGAGGAAAATTGGCCGACTCATCTGAAGAATGAGAAAAAGAGCTTTCTTACAACTTTGAATGAAGCAATTTCCCAAACAGATATCTGTGATAAACCTTTCACAGAAACTGAAATGAAGGCTGCAGTAGTACAATTGAAGTCATCTACGCCAGGAGAAGATAACATTCATAATTTAATGTTACAGAATTGTTCTGAGTCATTTATGGAAGAAATAAGATGCAATTTTACACAAATCTGGGAGACAGGTAAGATACCACAAAAATGGAAACAGGCTATAATTATTCCACTTGTAAAACCAGGAAAATCTCCTGAACTTGCTTCTTCTTACAGGCCTATAGCCTTGACATCATGTCTCGGTAAACTTTTGGAGAGACTGGTTAATAACCGCTTGAATTGGAGGCTTGAAAATTATAATCTGCTGGGTTCATGTCTTTTCGGGTTCAGACCTAAACGAAGCACCTGTGATGCTTTACTAAACTTTACAGAAAGTATATATACCGGATTCTCAAACAAAATGTGTACATCAGCGGTGTTCATCGATTTCGAAGCAGCCTTTGATAAGGTCTCACGCATATCTATTATTTCGCAGTGTATGGAAATCGGTTTAAAAGGGAGGATATTGAAATACATTGTAGACTTCCTTAAGGATAGGAAAACTAAAACTAAGATCAATGATACCTACTCTGAAGAAGAATGTACTCTAAACGGAATACCACAGGGGTCAGTCATTAGTCCTACTCTTTTTAACATAATGATGCAAAATTTAGGGAATATAGACCTTCCAGGTATCGGCATGGCTATTTTTGCAGATGATGTCACTATCTGGGCCACTGATAAAGACCCAACTGCTTCTACTCACCAACTGGAAAAGGCACTTAACAAAATCTCTGATTGGTCTGAATAATGGGGACTAACCATTTCAATATCAAAAACTGAAGTATGCTTCTTCTCTAGGCGATACTAGCACACAGACTATAAACCAGTTATAAACTTTAATGGAAACGTACTGCGGCATAACCCAAATCCTGTACTTCTGGGTATTAAACTGGATCCAAAACTACTGTGGAAAGAACATGTCCATTTCATAGCGGACAAATGTGCAAATAGAATAAAAGCGTTGAAAGTTATAGCCAGCAGGGCATGGGGAGCAGATACATATATATTAAGGAATTTTTATTTGTCCTTTGTAAGATCAAAAATCATGTATTGTTGTGAAGTTTGGGGTGGAACAGCTGAAACTTATATTCGAAAATTACAAATATTACAGAACTCATCTCTGATGATTTGTTTGGGTTGTCCAAAAACCACAAGTATACAGTCTATGGAAATTGAACTGTCAGTCATGCCCTTTGACTTATATATAAAAACAGAATGTGGAAGAAACATTTTCAGATGAAAGCAATTTCGCTTAAAACTCTTTCTAACATTGCATTGGTAACTAACATCCGACAGTCACTGTTCTACCATCATAACAAACCCTGCGAATCATTAAACACAATGGAATCAGGAAAAATTCCAGTTGTTTTGGAACAACAACCCTGGCTTCGAATCCCAATAAAAACCAATCTTGAAATTCCTGGTTCACTCACAAAAGAAGATTCACCTCACCTACTAAAATCTGTCGCTATGGAATTGATAAACACCACATATAACAACTTTGTAAAAATCTACACAGATGGTTCCGTTGATAAAGAGAACCATAGGGGAGGTGAAGCTTTTCATTGTCTAGAATTAAACGAGGATTACTATGTGCCCTGCGATTCCTCTTCAAGCATGAATGCTGAATTGATGGCCTTAAATGCTGCTTTGGTTTTTAGCAATACTATGGATGCACAGAACATCTGCATTCTCACCGATTCCAGGTCGGCCCTTCAAGCCTTTCAAGTACAGCACACTACAGACTACCATTTTCGAACATCTGAAATAACTAAATTGTTAAAAAACTTAGAACAGAAAAATATTGTATTTCAATGGATCCCCAGTCATTGTGGTGTTCCTGGGAATGAGGAAGCTGACAGATCTGCCGAGGAGTCTTGCAACTTGTTTCCATCTCCTGAAAGTTGTTACTCCTTAACTAATTGCAAAGAGGCAGTTGATAAAGAATCTCACATCTGTTGGAGAAAGAAATGGAGAGAATGCAATACTGGGCGCGAATATTATTCATTACAAAAACAACCTAATGATCCAAAGATCTTCAAGTCATTATCACGTTCAGTGGCATCTTTTGCGGCACGAGCTCGTATGGGACACATTGTCACCAATACATATTTGAAAAGGTTTCATATTACTAACGACTCTATTTGTGGAGTGTGCAAGCAAGAAGAGGAAACATTAGAGCACATACTTTTGAAGTGTCCTGTAACAGCAGCAACAAGGAGTCGATTGATAAAACATCTAGGACGGGAATGTACCCTGGACAGAATCTTGAAAGAAAGTTGTTTCTGGCCATTGGCAGAGTGTGTGTATAGGAGACATCGAGCCATCGAGGCCAACCTTGGAAGCTCGTAATAAGAAGTAAGAAGTAAGTAAATTTTGAATACTGGAAGCTTACAAATTTCTAAATTATGTCGGACGATATAATTATTAAATAAAAATTAAATATATAAATGAATTTATATGTAACACCTTATTTTTAAGAGTGTTACACATTTTAAAAATTATTACAGCTTTTACAGTATCACAACGCACGCACGCACAACACACACACACACACACACACACACACACAATTTTGCTTTCAGGTAGATCAAACTTTGTTTTAATATCCTAAATTAGATTGGGCTTAAAACTGTGTGTTTAAAAATCTAAATATCGGTTCGACCAAGCTCGATCGAGGTAAAACACGATGTTTGAATTTTTATTCTAAGAGCAATAAAATGCATTACATCTCCATCCTTTAGTATTAGAATTAACCTAATATAAAGTTTGTCAATATATTTTGCTATCGGTTGAGCAAATAAATGTTTGGATCAAGTTAGTATCTATTAGGTTTATGAAGTAGGTGTATATATAAGATTGCTCAAGCCAAGACGTGCAAACAGCTGCGTAACACCGTAAGCTACAAGCCGCCCAGAATCTCCAGCGCGCAGACGTCCAAGTCGACTCTGCTGCCAACACCTCCAGAACCATCGGTTAATAAACCCGTCCTATACCATACAGCCGGTCCGCCCTGGGTAGCACCTGTCTAGAGTGAGGGTCATTCCTCCACTCAGTGATCAAGGATCGAAAGAACTCCGAAGGCGCCTAAGCCTCTTTTGGATTCTCATTCTGAGGTATTCACTCCCCCCAGTCATTATTCTCTTCGCCTTTTTAGTCTAATAACACTTTTGAACCTTTCTTAATACCCGACTTTACCTGGAAAACTTTCCCCTGAAAAGCATTCGCTGGCCGCCTGGATTTCATCCCTCTTTTTCTTTCTTAAATCTTTTACCCGACTCAGCTTTCTAGGTCCCTTGAAAATAAATTTATACAAAAATATTGAAATTAAAATATTATGTTGATAAAACATAAGTCGATATAGAAGGAAAATGTGCAAATGTTAAAGTTTACTTTTAAAAGTTTTGTCCAAGGAATTATATTAGGTGTAATATTTTTAGAGCAAATAAATTATTGACAAATATTAAATTTTTATTTTATTAGTAATTAGATTTTGTAATAATGTTATATATTAAATCAACACTAGTAAATAAAAAAATCGCTAAAACTTCTTGAATCATTTCTAGGATTGACAGTCTACTTTTCGAATAATACGACTTTTACCATAAAAAAAATAATTTTCTATTTCAATAATATCTCAACTTCATTTCTAAATATATCTACACCAATATTTTACATCTTTATGATATGATTAATTTAGTTTTATTTTCAATGTACAAATGCTTTAACCAATAAAGGAAACTCAAATTAAGACATACGGCTGCATAAGGGTAACTTGGTGACCTACAAGTGTAATGTAATCATTGAGAAGTCTATAAACTCGACGCTTTTATACAGTCGCCGTGTTTTCCTAATGATATTAAAAACCTTTCAAGTCGAATCGACGTTCAACTCACTCCAGCCAACACAACGCCCTGCTTTGCTTTTACACTGCAAGAGTGCTTCTAAGGGACTATTGTCTTGTTGTGTACATTCTTGCATCGGAAGCAGTTTGATTTCCTTCAGTAACAAGATGTAAGGGGAATTTAAAACTACTTAAGGTAATATTTCTGTTTTGTGATGCACGTTGGCACTTTATTTAAGACATTTCTGGTGTTAAAACTAAACAAGAAGTTTTCTGTTCGTCGCTCTAGATTTGTATTCTTCACATTGAGAACTGTCAGTATTCAGTTGTCGCAACTTAATGCCATTCTGTTTATTGGTCACACTTTTCGCAACTTTTTTTTTAAACGTCATACCGCCAACAATAGTTCCTTGCTACGAAAGGGAATCATATTTTAAACATAGTCATGGATAAAAGAGAAAAAGTGAATGAATCATTCTATGATCAAACACAAATGAAATCATAGTGTATGAATAGATAGTTGGAAATATATGGGTGCTTGCTTAATATATGGGAAGTATATGCTTTGACAATATTTAAAGAAAGCGGCAATGTTTTCCCAATATTCTGATCAAACGTTTCTGAAATAATTTGAGAAATTTTAAAATGTAGTCTGGTTTTGACATTTATACAGTATTTAACAGCTGTGACATCATTAACGTCTGGGGCATTTCAAATTATTAAATACCTGGATTTTATTCTGATTGGGTTGAAAGATTATTATAGTCTTGACTTCTTTTACAATCAAATCAAAATATAAATTACTTAAACTACATGTAGCATGAATCTATTATAGTACACTTGAAAACAAATTGAATGGCACACCTGCGAAAGCCGATTCGTGAAAAACGTAAGATTCTTACTATGTGTATGACACACACACACACACACACACACACACACACACACACACACACACACACACACACTATTAGAAACGTGTAAGTTTTATTTGAAGGGTTTAAAATTAGTAAACACAGTCACTGTGACCACCGTAAAGTAAAATTCAACGAGAGAAAGTAATTCCTTTTACTTAAGAATTCTTCAAATTGTTATTTGCCACTGTGCTAATTGTATTGTATTTTTTATTTATTTATTTATTTATTATTTATTTTAAATTTAAATTAAACTTACAGCTATTTCGAGAAAATTTTTTATCAGTGTATTTTACTTAGGGTGGAACAATATTTTAAATAATAATAATGTCTATAAAATAATTGTTAATTTTTATTTGAATATTATACAAAATCTTTGAAGTTATAATAGAAAATCCGAAAAATTTCGATCCAAAGCGGTTTGAGTTAAATTTCAATTCGTTTTTCAACGTATGTTAGAGATATCATCTTCACGTAATTTGAATGAAATTTTGTTTACTTTTTCTTGCATACGAGATGATGTACGTATTTTGGGTCAGAAGACAAGTTTGAAGTCAGTAATATTTTGGTTTGGGAAGTGTGTTTATTTGTTTACAAGAAATTTGTGAATACTTGACAAGTCAGTTTTTACAAATACTACAAAAATGTTTCAACATTATAGTTGTATTTTCATAATTCTTAAAGAGAAAGCTACTTGATAGAAGGTAACAAAAGAAGTATAGATGCGGTCTGTGCGGCGTCTGTTTACGAAATTGGCTAAAGGGGCGATACATCTTCAAAACACAGTCCTTTATAACCGACTTCCGGTTTAAAAGTGACCGTTAAAATGGGGTTCTTTTTATAGTTAAGTCAGGTCGATTTTGTTATTATAATTTAATAAAACTTCTTAGAATTTAATTAATTTGCAAGCTAAAAAAGATAATAAGACATTATTTTACTGATAACAAAAAAGAGTAGCATTGTACTCATTTCAGTTTCTTGCATTCTCAAACGTAAGACCTACGTCAACAATAACGAACACAGTCGGGCTTCTACTTCGTACAGACACGCTGAAAGTAGAAGTTTCCTATTGTTACGTAGAAGACTATTCGAGGCTAACAATGAGGCATTGTTTTTAAATAGAACTTAAAGTACTGCAAGGGCGTTTTGAGAGAGTTTATGTTAAACACAATTGATCGGTGAGTTTTAATTAAAAACCTACTCAAGGATCAATTTTTGGAGTTATAATTTCATGGTGAAATCTTTAATGGTTGACTGGACATATAGGGTACAGATTTTTTTTCAATGTTATATTTTTAAAACATTTCCTATAGAAACTGAAAGTAAAAGATATAAAGCAACAAACATAGAAAAATAGGAATAAAATACTGCAAAGTAAGAAAATAATCATTCTTAGTAATAAATGCAACATCAGTACACAAATCGATGTAATAGTGAATTCGAAGAATACAATATATATATTGAATTGCAAATTCAATAATTATTCTTGTATTTGTATTTTGACTTCCTTCTTTATTAATACACAAGATTACATATTGCTATATATATATATATATATATATATATATATATATATATATATATATATATATATATATATATATATATATATATATATATGTATATATTTTCATTATATGACACCCAACCAAACCAACCCACCCCATTCCACAGTCATAATTCCAGTCCTGTTAGAGCCTTTACACCTTACCGATACCGCCAGTAGAGGGTTATCTTCGTAAAAGGAACGAATGTTTTGAAATGCGTCAGCAAGTAAGCAATTACGTATTCACTTAGGTGAGTATTTTTAAAATTAGTTTAATCAGTGAATTCAAGATGATTACATCAAGAAACTTCATATATATATATATATATATATATATATATATATATATATATATATATATATATATATATATATTAAATAGGGTGATATGTTTTCTTGTAATATACTTAATAAATTAAAAATATTTCAAAAACAAGAATAGTTTTAATGAATATATTTATTCCAAGCTTTTCGCTGATAAAATAGTACCAGCATCTTCAGGAAAATAATTATCTAATAAAAATGTATTAGATAATTAGATTTTTATTAGAATAATGTATTTGATTATTATTAATGTATTAGATTTTTATTAGATAATTATTTTCCTGAAGATGCTGGTACTATTTTATCGGCGAAAAGCTTTGAATAAATATATCCATTAAAAGTATTCTTGTTTTTGAAATATTTTTAATATATATATAGTTAATGGTTATTTAATAATAATGATTACATTTTACAACATCAAATTGTAATACAAATAATACTAAAATAATAAAAACGACATATTTTTGTACTTAATTCGTTTTGTGATTAAAACAGTTAATATTTTACTCAATTTGATCAGAATAAATTTTTACAGTCTTCTATTCAAAATTATACTAAATATCCCAAAATAAAAGTATGTTTAATATTTTTCAAATGCCTACTTGAAATCTAAGAAATTCAAATTTTAAACAATCTTCCGTGTAGCGTTACCAATCTGAAACCTGAAACGTGTTAAACGCAAAGATGGTAAATTTGTTTAGCGTATAACGTTTGTTAATAACGTATGTGATTTTATTGCAGAAGAGCTATATTTAATATATAGACTTAGCACTAGAATTTTAGCTTAGCTCGAGTTGACGATATAATTAAGTAATAACAATCATCAACCCAAAATCAATAATTTATTTTTTCGTAGCGTTTTAATCCTCTCAAGAGAAGAAACAGCAAAAGTTGAGAAGAAATAACCTCAGACGTAAAGAAAACTTAATTAAAGACACAGTGAATCACGGATGGTCACACGTTTATACAGTACAGAGATGCTGCATTTTAGAACCGAGTCAGGGCGGACCGTGTGCACGGAGTAATCCGAATGTTTAAACGCATCGGAAACACTGTTGTCTGCAACGTTGCATCACGATCCGGCAACATTGCAATTACTCGCTCGTGATCCGATGCTAATGCTCAAATAAAGTGTGGATACAGTTAGATGACCAGTGACCGGTTGCGACTTAATAATTCCAAAATGTTGGCCTTGATAAAAATATTCCAATTATTTAATAAAATAACTTTTAATTTGTGTAACGATACTCAATTATCAGCAGTAGGAAGAGATTAGACATATGCCTGCAAATCTATTCAACCACAGAATTTATAATTTCTACGGTAATCTGTGGGTTTACCACATTCCAACGAGGTTGACTTAGAATCCATTAGTCAACGAATGAAAGTTTTAAAAAAATATAAATTTTACTTTTGTATGTATTTTACACTGAAATATCTGATTAGAGGACAATTGGAGATTATTTCAAAGTTATTGAGAATGTACAAATGACGTCGCTTTTTAGGATAAAGAGGTTAAATAATAATAACAAAAACAATAATAATAAATTCTTATAATTTCCTTACAAAGTATTCGCCTCAAAAAATAATCCTAAACTTGCTACCTTTTATACCTTCCATAAGGCAATAATTGTTTTTACAATTAGGGAGTTTAGTAACCAATCTATTAGCTTGTTGTTCTTTTCAAGCCATATTAAACTTATGTCCTAAAGGAAGAACTTCGACATTATTTTTCAAGAATTGTCAGGGACATTGTCCATGTTATTTCTTTAGGCCATAAGCTTAAAGAAAAAACATATTAGTTATAGAAACGTCACTACATTAAATAATCATTCTTGATTCGATAAAACAGCCGTCTTTTTATTCTAGACAAATTCATACAAGTGACAAATAGTGAATAGTGAAATATTTCTATTTGAAATATTTTCGTAATGTTGATGAAAGGCTGTCAAAGTCAGTTTAACTGATGCCCTTCAATTAGCTGCAAAGTCATTATATTTCGTTTTAAAATCATTTCGTGCGTATTAACACGGTTTAAACTTTTCTTTTTAGTACCTAGGTTTATTTTGTCCGCAGCATGCGCCAACCTTAGACCAAAAAGTATTTCCCCGAATACCCACACATCAGCTTGTATGCAAGAAAAAGTAAACAAAATTTCACTCAAATTACGTGATGATATCTACTTACATAGTTTAGAAAACGAATTGAAATTTAACTCAAAAAGCTTTAGATCGAAGATCAATTTTTCGGGTTTTCTGTTATAACTTCAAAGATTTTGTATAATATTCAAATAAAAAGGAACAATTATTTTATAAACAGTATTACTATTTTAAAATAGTTTTTTCACACTAAGTAAAATACAATGATATAAAATTTTCTCTAAATAGGTGTAAGTTTAATTCAAATTTCAAATAAATATTAAATAAATGTAGAATATAATGAGCACAGTGGCACTATTACATTTAATCAAGCACCCAATACTACAGTACAAGAAATAATCAATAGCTACGATTACAAAGGTTAAAAGTGAAAAAAAAACAATGGGCAATATAGAGTTAATTATGGATAAACGTTTTAACTGATTACTTATTACATAACTTTGTTAATTTACTTATTGATTACACTCTGTATTAAAAAATCTAATAAATTGAAACACACAAAGGATAGAGTCTATTGAAACGTTAACAATGCAACTTCAAAGCTTTATGAAATAAATTTGTATTCCTGTTGTTAGAACAATACTTTTAAAGTTCAAAAAGTATACACTTAATACCTTCTTCTTGACAAATAATCCAAGTCAAAACGGTTTTCTCAATATTTGCTTAACCATTTTAGAATCAAGATCACAGCAAACATATGTTTCTCTAAGCACAATTCATGGACAATATAGAATTGGGCAACGTAACGATTCTTTCGGCAACAATTTTAATATCGCAATCGCTAATCTCCGCGAGCACCCGGTCTAACGACAGACAAATGTTGCAACAGGTATAGACGTCAGTCGACCTAGAAAATCTAGTTCGTCCACGTACATACGGTAAGCTTCAGGCTTGTATATGAATTACGTTTCTTCGGCCTAGATTAAAATTTTATTACGGATGGGGACGTCTTTGTTTAGCTCCAAATGGTCGGACATTACCAGTGCATTTGTCTGACACGTGATTATTTACATTATACATAAGTGTAATATATAAGAATGTATGTAACACACACTCACTCATATTCACACACACACACACACACACACACACACACACACACACACACACACACACACACACACACACACACACACACACACACGCACGCACGCACGCACGCACGCACGCACGCACGCACGCACGCACGCACGCACGCACGCACGCACGCACACACACACACACACACACACACAATATTTTAATTCTGTGTGTTTAATTATTTAATTTTAATAACTAAATTTGAGATTAGCATGTGATCAAATGTAAAAGTAGTTCAATATCAACACTACTCACGATCAGTAATTTACTCTCTCAAACACGTATCTATGGCCATTTGCCATCATCAGTGAGTATTCTACACAAGTAGTGAGTATTCTAAACTATAAACCCTGTCTAACCCTGCATCAACGAATAGTTTTTAACTTGTTCTCTAATACATTGAGAATTATATTGCAGAGGAGTGTAAATTGTCTTAATAAATAAATGCACTAGCTAGAAAATGAAAACTATCACCTAACCCAAATTTAACGATATATAATTTGGAGGTAATGTTTTAAATTATAATTCTGTAATAATTGAAATTATTAATATTAGTAGTAAAGAGAGTCACAGTGTATATTATTTCGATAATATAGGTGGGATAAATTGAAAAAGAAATTTAAATTTAGTTGTCTTTTATAACATTGGAAGTGTAAAAGATTTTTATGATTCAACTGAAAACTGTATAAAAACAAAAATGTAAAGCCAAGTCAATTATCTAGAGAAATTAATTCGAAAGGCATTTCCAAACGTCAGAGACGGGAATTACAAATTCCTTTTACAAGTGTTTGATAATCTTGTTTGTTGAAAGACAGAAGGGAAATGAACATCTAACTCGCTGAGCATACTCGTAAACCTGTCAATGGAAGAGTTTGAAGATTTTGAAGGTAGAAGTTTGTAAACACAATACCTGTGTCAGTTTTGAGCCATTTCTTACTTTTATGAAATTAAAATTCTTTTAAATGAAATCAACCTCATGTTTGATAGCATGTGTGGAGGAAGCTCTTTGAACACACACACACAAAATAAAATTTTATAGTCTCTATTTAGAAAAAATGTGGACAAAATATGTTAAAAATATGTTTTCAATACATTATAGGCTCAACCCTAAAAGTTTTACATACATCATTGCTCTCACAGGAATTTAAAATAGTTTTATATAAATAATAATTTTTAGTTAGAACGCTCTTTAATGATGATTATAAGAGAATAAATAAAACAGATTGACAATTAGTTTTCCCCACATTAATGGTACCCACTGTTAATAAAATATATTCAACGTAAAATTAATAACATTTTGTATTTACAATTCTCAGTGCAAATGGGAATATGGTTAGTTTATTTGTAACTAGAGTTATTCGAAATGTATCAACACAAAATTAATTGAAAGAAGCTGAAAATCGTATTTCTTATACAAATAATATGTCTAAAACTGTAACAACTCTAATAACACCAAAATCATACAGTTGGTTTAAAAATCTCTAACCTTAGCTTTTGGAGCGGCCTCCATAGTCCTGATTTAGGGTTTTCATTAAAAAAAGGTGTAGCCAGGAAACCATTACTGATCTGAGCAGGCTACAATTGCAGCGGCGTAAAAGTGTTTTAACACTAGGTCGAAAATCTTCCAAGAAGGAATTCATATGCTGGTTAGACGATGAATTAT
>JBAIZL010000005.1:159481885-159566885 GCA_036971475.1 Prosapia bicincta | reverse complement strand
AAAAAAAAATATATATATATATATATATATATATATATATATATATATTGTATAAAAATCTGCACTTTTGATTACCTGGGAGGTATATATTTTATAAAATTTCTAATTGGCATTATGCCATTAAATAGAACGTGTGTTTGTATATATATGTAGCACACACACACACACACACACACACACACACACACACACACACACACACACACACACACACACACACACACACACACACACACACACACACACGTGTAGGTGACTTTCTTAATTTCTGTGATTGAACAGTTTCGCTATGCGTTTTTCTTGAGGTGTTACTAAAAAAATCTATTTCTGTTCTTTTTAATACCGGTTTCGTTCTTTCTTTAAGTCGTCTTTACTGCTACAGGTTAGAAAAACGTTCCTCATCATCACCTTAATAATTTTATCCTTTTCATTACTTTCCACACTTGAATTTGTTTTTGTTCAACATTAAATTTGAAATAAATTCAATTCATTTATGTAAAGTTATGTAAAAAAATGGTTAAAGGAATGTATTTTACCTTCCTATACAAGAAATATTAAGCAGAAAAAACTTGTGGCAACACGGTATTTGTAATAATTATTACTGGCCTTAAAACACAAAGAGAGGAAATGAATGTAAAGAAAAATACTAGAATAGATACAAATGCAGGTACAAAAACTGCTGCGAGCTGCGGAAGTAGAAAATGGCCTGTACTGCTGTTAGCATATTTAATAGAGAAAGTAAGGTTATGGATTTCAACTGAGATAACAAGAAAATGCACAATTTAGTGGCAGGAAATATATACGAGGAGGATATGCATGGTTCTGACGTATGGGGAAGCACACGTCATACTGTGTTTTAGCTTCGTATTCATTTGTGACTGAAGCTGTATGCTCGAGACTTGGACAGGTTGTTTCATAACTGTAATTAAATTTATATAAATCTGTTATTTTTTAATGATTTATTATTAATATGAAACTACTTTCTTAAAATAAAGTTTCTTGAATTGATTCATTTCAAATATTTTAATGTGTTTTGTAAATTACTCTGTGTAAAAACCTGACAAATACAAAAGTAAATAAATATATTTCTGTTAGTGATGAGGTCAACGTTGACAACGAACACAGATTACCAAAAAAATAAAAATTTAAAACAAATACATTGGATCTCATAAGTAGACCTTTCAAGTGATATACTTTCTAATTAGGTAATACTTTCTAACTTTCTAATTAGGTTCAACTCTTTTGTATTACTTTCAATTTTAATAAACTCATCCCTATTATTTCATTATAGATTATGTATACTTGAGAAACTAGACGCTATTAAAGTGAGCCATGAGCAATCCTTAATCCTAAAACCAGGCAAACATCATATACACATCTCTTTGTTTATCTAAGTTTCTTTCTTATCTGTGGGTTTGGTTATTAGAGATTTAAACAATTACCCAGTAATACGACAATTATACACCAGTAAGGGCGAGATTTAAACAAAAGAAGTTGGGGTTTTATTGGGAGTTTTTGTCACTAAGGAATGTACTTACGTTTTCGCATTACCCTTTGAAGCATGCAATCTGTCAGCTATATATTTGAACCATTATCCAGTTATTTATACTTGATAAGAAAGATACCATGCGTATTGCTGTTCCCGTTTGTACATTTCATTATAATATGAAAAATATTTTTCATTAAGATTATGTTCAAGGCATGAGCTTTGTCATAATTGGTTTTGTATTTCTTTCTTCTTTGTGTCCTTTTTTTTATTATTTTTTATTGATTGTTTTATTAAGAATATTGCATAAACCTACATATTTGTTATCCCATACAATAAATGTTGTCATATTAACAATGATATAATTTAGTTTTTTACTTCTATTTTATTTTTTTCGCTGCATCTATTATTTAACATAATGTATTATTACCTAACTACTGTTTTTAGGGTTTCGAAATGTAGTTTGACAGTTAGTTTATGTTTTAATATCTATTGAGGTTTGGGTTAGAAGATTTGTTATATGAAATTTCATTAGACCATTCACATCAGAAGCAGTTTCAGTTGTCACTAGTGTACGCGTTTATCTGATTTAATTTAAATAGGTTTAATTTAATTTTTTTAATTTCTATTTTTTTAGCTGGTTCATTTATTTACTGAGCTTAAAATATGATTTAAGATTTTGAAATGAAATTTCGAATGGTTGCTATTAATTACGAGGTTGAAATAAATATCCGTAACACATCTAGAATCCATTGGTTTGCCTGATTAAAGGCTATTTATTCTTTGACATTCATTGATTTCTAGATAAATCCCATTTAGAACATTGGACACATCCATGTATTTATTTCTATAACCTTCAATATAAAATTCGTTAGAAAAATACAATTACCAGTGACAAGTTATTTTTTGTCTTTTTTTTACGACAATCCTATTTCTAAAAAAAACCCTTGGTAAAATAAACAAATTAATTATTAATAAATAATATTTGAGCTGGCTTGTGAGTGAAAGTTATAATTAAAGAATAAAAATAAGGCACAACTCACAAATATAATTTTATATTTGTGAGTTGTACCATATTTTTATTCTTTTAATTAATTATTGTTTGGCTGTATAGAGTATCAACAACAGAAACCAATAATAATTAAAATTGTATTCCGTAAGCTAAAGAAAAAAGTTTTTTCAATTAACCGTGGCTTTTATCCTGTAAACAAAAATTTTAATTAAAATGACTTACAATTTGGAGATCAGTGTTTAAAGCCTATTTATTAAAAAAAATGCTATTTCATAAATATAAAAATGAAATAAAAATCCTCTACAATTATTATACATTAAATGGCTATTATTTATTGTTTTTAAAATTCAATATCAGTTACGTATCGGCCTCAGCGGAGCCAACGTTTAGGCTTGTTTCAACCATGATTGCGTGAGTAATCCTTGCGGATTAGCTTGTATTATAACTTTAGTTACCTGGTCTTTATGTTGCTTAATACAATGGTTGTAAGAAATAGTTCCATAACATTGATACACCGTTAATGTTTATGAAATTAGAGTGGGAAAATGAATAAGATAAAGAATTTTATTATTGTTTCATTTTTCTGACGTTAGTGAGTTTCTTAAATTAATACATATCATCAGATAGGCCAATGGCACAGTTGTAGTTTCTAACAGTTTATAGGATCTAGATCATTTCTTGGAAAGGCTTCAAAGAAGGATGGAAGACTTAATCTGAATTTAAACAAGACGAAATGAATGTTGGTATGTAACACATAGCTGGTCACACAATTGATAATAAATAATCAATATTCGAGGCGCACCTTGGACTGCTGCTAGCTCAAAAAGGGCCCCACAATCGTATTACGTTCTAGCATTGAAAATCCAGAGCACCATTTAATAACATGAGAATTAGTATATCACTTCCACTGCATATGAGACTGGTCAAAGGTTACATATTTTTTGTTATGCTGGACTGTGTGGGGATAATGACGCTACATAAATTAGAAGTGTGCTTATAGCGACGTAATCTTAGAATTATTTATACTGGTCACATCACCGTCGTGGAAATATTACACCGATAAGGGAAGGAGAAATTATCATTCGGATTTAAAGGAGGAAAAATGAATGTTTTGGTCATATGATAAGGCGTAATAAATACCGTCCGATACGACTACTAGTCCAGCTTAAGATTGAATACCTTGGACATCTAATGAGAGATGATAATACTGTCTGCTACTGCAATTAGCTCTGGGGAAGATATACTACCTTGGGCATCTGATGATACATGACAAATACCGCCTACTAAAACTAATGTCCAGGCGAAGATTGAATGACTTTGCTATCTGACGAGATATGATAAATACTTACCGCTACGACAATTATTCCATTGGAAATTTAATATCTTGGTCATCTGATGAGACATGATAAATACCGCCTACTACAACTAGTAATCTAAGTGAAGAGTAAAAGACAGTCATCAGACAAGAGATGATAAGTACGTACCGATACCACAAGCAGTCTTGAGGGAGATAGAGTATTTTGATCATCTGGTGACACATGACAAATACCGCCTACTACAACTAGTAGTCCAGGAGAAGATTAAATGACTTAGCTATCTGACAAGAGATGATAAATACGTACCGATACCACAAGCAGTCTTGAGGGTGATAGAGTATTTTGATCATCTGATGACACATGACAAATACCGCCTACTACAACTAGTAGTCCAGGAGAAGATTAAATGACTTAGCTATCTGACAAGAGATGATAAATACGTACCGATACCACAAGCAGTCTTGAGGGAGATAGAGTATTTTGATCATCTGATGAGAGATGATAAATACTGACCGCTACGACAATTATTCCAGGGTAAATTAAATATCTTGGTCACCTGATGAGACACGATAAATACCGTCTATTACAACCAGTACAGGGGAAGATTAAATAGCTTGTTCACCTGACGAGTCAACGGACTAGGAAGAAGAGAATCATGGCTTAGCTTAAGCTAGTGGTTTTGGATTTACCTCAGCCTTAGAAATGTTTCAAACAAAATTAAAATTGCAGTGTTGACTAATTTGTAAATCACTTCAACGCTTGTAACGGACAGAGCACATGAATAAGAAGCTTAAACTGATTAAAAACAAATTTGCTAGAAACTTAGGTAACTAAATTTAGGTTAGCATTGGAAACCTGATATGTTTGTTGGCAAGTAAACAAACGACTTATGAACAAATTCCATTAAATATGGACGGAAAAAACGTTTTAGTACGGTCACGTTTTAGCGAGTAAGCAAATCTTTACGAAGATCTAACAAATAGTTATTTCCAATTGCCAAACCTCTTTTCTCTCCGATTGATTTATCAATCTTCCACTATCCCTTTCAATCATTACATAGGACAAAATATACTATTTACAATTGCCTATTTTTGACAAGTCCTAAAGCATTCATACTGACAGTTTAGTTGGAAAAGTTAATAATTCAACTTCGCAGATTGTTTGATGTCTCCTGCTTTGAAATATATTAGGCTTATAGCTTGTGTTCGATCTATTCAGGTGTTTATATTTCTCTTTAATATTAGCTCAAAAATTCTTTTCTCTATAAATTTCTTTGTAATGTTTCTAGCAAGATGCCTCTTTAGTCGAACCTTTTTGTAATAATATTATTTCTAAAATATTTTCACAATAAAAATACATTTCATTAAAGACCTACATTTACTAAGTTTATTTTCGCTGCCAACAAGGCTATTTTAACTAGATTACTTGTTTATCCTGGAATCAAAGATGTTATATTTTTTATTACTTTTTTCTAATTTAAACGTAAGTGTGTTGATAAAATGTTTTAGTTTTTTATTCACCTCTATTACATTTTAAATATTTGTACTTAACCTAATTTTTAAAAAATATAAGAAGCACAATTCATTAAGTATATGATCGAAAATTGCATTCTTATTAGACAAAAAATGTTACAAATTATAAGGAATTGAATAAATGGTAAATTGTTCTTTAAAGGTTTCATAAAATAAACTGTTTAGGTTGTAATAAAAATGGGAAAGATATTTTAACGTTTATATAATGTTCAAACTTACACAAAGTTGAAGCCTCCGTCTTGTACAACTTAAAAGCAACACTCAGAGACAATGAGTTTTCCATAATATAGAATAATACAAGTGAAGACGGAAAGCCCTTTAGGGCTTCCTTTGTCCCTAAACGAGACTGATGCAGGCTTTACATGTCTAAGTTCACCGGGGAAGAAAGTTTGAAGTAACTGAAAACAACGTAAATTATTTCACTTCTCCAGTATTATCGTACAATCAAGTCATATTCTTCTACTGAAATCATACACAATGAATCAAAATGTAATTAAAAATCTTGCATAATTATAAATAAGCGTAAATGTCGAACGAATCTTTATTGAAGTCTAAGTAGTTTTGGTAAATAAGAGATTAAACGTATTTAAAAAAAAACGTTTTTTATGCCACTTTAACCCTTTTACTTTCCCCCTTCTCTCTCTATCACTTTCACTATATATTATAGTTAAACAAGTATCTTACTTGGTATTTATGCGAGTTAACTTTCAAAGATTGATAGTATCTCCATTATCGATCTATATAAATATAGATCTAATAGCAAAATAGATACCTTTCCTCATCCCGGTTAAGAACAGGTCTACTTTAGGCAAGCGACCCCGCCCATACAATGCTATGATGTCCCCCTATTCTAAGCACCAGGTGACCATTATGCGCTTTCCTCAATATTACCAAATTTTACACAACCTTCCTTTTACTCTTGGTACAGGTAAATACCTCTTTGTGACCGCGGTAGAGAGTAAGTCTACTTAAGGTACAAGGTCCTGTAGACGCTATGCTACATTTTTCCTATATACTGTAATAGAGAGCTGTATGACTCTTACTTAATCCTGCTTGTATTCACAATACTTCCCTATTCTTTGTAGGCGATAATAGTAACACTACTTGACCACCTAAACACAATGAAGTCTCCTCTCTATCTTTGTGCGTGGTGATTTGGTTATGACGGTGCGTGCACACGTTTATGTATTAAAACGACAGCTAATCATGGAAATCAAACATTGAATCATAATGTTTACCTTTGTACGAGTATGATAGAGTACATTACAAAGGGTATAATGTTTGAAGGTATTACCTCTTCAAGTGATCAGAAGCAATTGCTAATTAGCAATAGTATTACTTAATGTACTGCAACGCAAGTAGGTGCACGTAAAGAGACGAGAAGATAGCGTTGATTTTGTGACGACGTAAAATATATAAAACATTAATTTTTTTTTTGTAATCAATCGTAGAAGATGTAGATTGTTTATTCTCCCTTTTTGCAAAGAAGTTTTATTAACATATTTCAGGAGCGTTGTGTTTCCTTTTTATTTTCAAATCAACATTCCAGACGTCGTTCTAAAAGGAAACAATGCTTTTGTTATTTAACATTGCCAATGATTTATGTTGTAATATTTCCAAGTTTATTGCAAATTCTCTTTATAATACAGAAATAAATGAATAGGTTTTGAAAACTAGGGTAACAATTCAATAATATAGAATATTAAACACGCAATTAAACATGAATATTAAAAAAAAAGTATTTATGTCTAGTTTCCCAGAAAGACAATTTTATTTTGGAAAATTATTTATTTTTATACATTAAAAAAATTATTTACAAAACATAAAACACCCCCTAACAGATCATGAGGTAATAAGCTAAGGTTAAGCTAATGATTGAAGTCACTACGCCATTTTCTTCATGCGCTTAATCCGTTTCGAACAATAGTGATTAACACGACTGTTAGGGAGATGGCAATCCAAACGCAAAAAATAGACACAAGAATGCCTTCCATATCAGTGTCCTGTTGTGCCGCCAAATTTCCGTTGCATCATCAACTGAAATATACTATATCTATTGTTATCTATTAGAAGACCTAGTTATGCCAGCTTCCCCCTACCTCTTCCCCTTACTTCTTCGTCGGCGACACGGTCAAACCAAGATATTTGAGGTTGTTTTTGTTGTCCAAACGTTCATACGAATACTACTATCAAACTCATATCATGACCTTCGGTAGTAGTATAAATTATGAAACCATTATAAACCCTTAAAGATTGGTAAAAATTAAATTATTTGACTGAAATATATGCAGCACAATGTATTAATTATTTTTCATAGCATACTTCTCTATACATTAAATAGGTGGATTTGGGAATCTCTAATCTATCTTTGAATATTTATATTCTATACTTATTCTTCTTCGCTATAATAGATTAGAGTTTTTTTTTATTATGAGTTTATTGTCGTTGTCTCCTTCTTCACTGTCTTTATATGGCCTCCAATCATCTACCTTCTCCCTCCAGCGTGTATATATATATATATATATATATATATATATATATATATATATATATATATATATGTATATATATATATATATATATATATATATACAGACATACATATATATATATATATATATATATATATATATATATATATATATATATATATATTATAGAAGATAATTTTAGCTGTAGCCATTCAGTTTAAATTAAATCCCTGCTCATTCAGTTGATGTAGCATTTTGATTTTGCATTTTCATTGCTCATTTACTCCGTGATCAGTGAAATTCCAAGTATTTTTCATGATTCTTTCTAAACAATTTTTCTTCTTATGTGGTAGCTGGTAAATTACATGTAGGGAGTTTTGTCGGTGAAGCAGAATAGATGAGGTTTTGGCTTTACCTTGTCAATCCCAATCTGCTCATCTCTGACATTTGGTTTTCTCTTCCTATCGTGATAACTTTTCCAATGTAGATTCTTCGACTTTTTTCCACAGGTTTCCGTAAGCCAAAGAGAACTGTTCTTTATTGTTGTTGGCCATTAGTCTATATCCTCAGTGTTCTACAATTCACCTGCGCGAGACTTGATGCAGGCCGTTGGCCGTTTCTTGCTGATTGTTGCCAAGTGTGTAATATGGTGTAAGTAATAGAGAAATTATGATTTTACCATTATTATTTAAAATTTTCGGGGATATTTTCCCGTCTTTCAGCTAAGATTTAAAAAATTTCATCTTTAACTGTATTTACACTTTACTTATGTGTTTATTGTATTTTTTTTAAACAAGTGGAATAAGTTTAAGATAATTAAATTCATGGTGTTCGGAACGAAATATTTACTCCGGTTTTAGTATTTCTACATTCCTGTTTCATATCTTATCCATTCCTTTTCCATGTCTTATACATTCGTTTTTCATGTTCTCAACAATCTTGTTTCATGCCTTAAACATTTTTTCTTTCAGTTATCGCATATACATTTCAGAATTTTCAGAGTTTCAGGTATTGTACATTCCTGTAACAGGTTCTATACATTCCTGTTTCATGCCTTAAACATTCTTTCTTTCAGGTATCGTATATACATTTCAGAATTTTCAGAGTTTCAGGTATTGTACATCCCTGTTACAGGTTCTATACACCCCTGTTTCATGTTATCAACAATCCTGTTTCATACCTTAAACATTCTTTCTTTCAGGTATCGTATATACATTTCAGAATTTTCAGAGTTTCAGGTATTGTATATTCCTGTTATATGTTCTATACACCCCTGTTTCAAGTTTTCTACATATCCTGTTTTTAACTCTCTGCTTTTCCCCTTTACGAATGTTTCTATCTATCGCATTTCTGAGGTTATTGTCTGCTGGCGAGTCATTATCTTATTTTTCACTCATTCTCTTCTGTGTTCTGTTTTAATTGTTGATTTTGATTAAAAATATATTAGACTCGATGTCCCCAAATAAGCTTCGCTTTACTCGTTTTTGTATACCGCCTTCCCTGTTAGTAAATTAGAAAATGTACTATCCTGTGTATGTTAATGGAAAGGGTCTAACTATTGTTAAAGTTATTTTGTAATATTAGTAAATAATTTTCAAGCGAATATATTTTGTAGTATCTGGTTTTTTCTTAAAAATATTATTTATTTTTGTAATAAAATGGTATTTTTTTTACTATAAAAATTGGTCTTAATTGACCAACTATTGCTTTTCCTTGCATTATCTTAACCTAATTACTGATATAACTAAAGTGCCCATTGACTCATTAGTTCTTGTCTGAACAACATAACACTACACTCGAATGGTTTGGTTTTCTTCAATCTTCTAACCATGGACTGGTTATGAGCCGTTGTACTTGGATGAAGGTGAAGTTTCTAGAATAAAATTGTATGAAGATAATTACTTTGCAATCAAAATGTACATATTTCTGAACTTTTTTTCTTTGTATGAAAAAAACAATTAGGAACAAATTCTGTTATTCAAGGCCTAGTTACCATTAAAATTAAAACTTTATACAAATTTCTTTATAGTATTTTTCGTTTTTCAACGTAATAATCTACGTACTTTTGTGACGAACCGGCGCGCTGGGGGTTGTGGCGCTGCTATACTTGAACCCCGGGAGCCATTCTTCCCGAGTCAAATGTATTTATTACACGCTGTTTACTTCGGGTTTATTACTCTTTTTGTATTTGTTTAAAAGAGACATTGCATGGAGTAAGAGTCCAAGTGCAAAATACTTCGTTGTATTTAAGCCTGGATGTATTTGTCTTGTGCTCTCTGGAAATCAATGGAGTTCTTTATGGATCACAATTTCCTCTAAAGCTAATTTACAGAGAAATAAACAAACATCTGTGTCGAATATAACAGCATTTAGTAGCATTGCGTGGCAAATATCTCCAAACATTTAACATTTGAATAACAACACAGTCTATACAAAATTTAACTTTCCACCTATTAAACCGAAACTTTCTGTTTCTGCAACATCCTAATAACATACTCCCCAAGAACCAATAAATTAGATATCTACAAAACATGATTATTAAAAAACAACATAGTGAGTTATTTCTCTAAACCGTAACGAACGTTGAAAGTGTTTCCATAAGGGTTGGTTCTTGGTTCAGTTTTCTGGGTCTTATCTCATCCTATTAAGCCAAAACGGACAAAGAGCGTAAGCATCTATGAATCTATATTAGAATATTTCAAAAAAAGAAAAAAGAAATAATGAGCTTTTAGTTCAGATCTTAAATTTGAGAGGTTACTAGCAAGACGTTGCTCGGTTCAGAAGGGTTTGCTGTAAAGATTCCAAAGATCATTGTCACCAAAGTAACCCTTTTGTTCGTTGATGAGACATTGTTTGCATCCATTAAACAAGGGATTGTACAAAAGGTTACAAACATTGAAAGATACTGGTATGGAATTGTTATATTGCAATACTTATTGCAATGTAAACCCCGATGAATAAATCATACAGGTTTAATATTAAGGTATATTTTTTATCGGCCAATGAAAATGCAAATGGAAGAAGTATATAAAGCGAACAAAAGAACAAAGTTGATCTGAAAATAAAACAAAAAGTACCAAAATCAAATAAAGAAAAAACATAATAAAGGGACAGAGCCTAATCAACCATTTACCTTTATGATTAAATAAACGTTGACTCTCATCACCTTGTCCCGTCATCCAATCAATAACGTCCTACCAGCTAAAAATCTATCCTCAGATCCAGCCCATACTACCCTTATATTCCAACCCCCAGTCAGTGACGCTGCAAGAAAGTCAAACAGCCTCTTCTTATCTGATTGACTGAGGGTGCCACATATATGAAGAAATTGATGAACAAACAATAACAGGAATATATAAAGTCACCATTGGATCTGCCAATACACCTGCAGTCAAGACACGACGGGAAAATGTTAGAGCGTACAATTGATATTACGAAGAACGACTGGGAAAACTAGAGAGAATAGTGTAAACAGCCAGATCATGTGATCTTCGTGTCAGATAGAACATAGCGTACCTTGGTTTAAAACAAAAAAGTAAAATGAAACAAGCATATAGGTAGAACGAAAGAAGGTAGGAACAGAAGAATATGAGCACAAGTTAGGAACACAATTATCTCAATGAGCGGTTGCAGTAGTATTGGTCTCACAAGGAAGAGTTTGTGGGAAAGACAATATATCGCTAAATATAGCAACATAGAAAGCCAGGTACATTGCTTATGTGCCATGGAATGAAGAAAACGAACATCATGATACCTGGAGAGAGGTATTGTTTGGATATTATTGGTTGTAAGAAGAATTACACAATATAATCAAATTTCGTATTATAGAAAGATTTTACCCACAAGATGTTTTAATATATTTAGAAAAAACAAGATAAAAACCGATGACAATAGCCTAAACTACCTAAGACTTTTGGATGTACAGTATCTTGAAAAGAACTATTCGTACCTCAGGTAAGATAATTTCAAATAGGTACGTTGATCTGCTTGGAGTATGTTTGGATAATACAACCTTGAAAAAATAAGGTTCTATACACTATTAAAGTTTCAGCAAAATTATTGTAGTATAAGAGTAGCGTAATGGATAATTTCTTCTAATAAACTAAATGTTTTTATTAAACTTTATTAAATAGCAGTTGAAGAAAACAAACTGGCGTTACTAAGCTTTTATGTAT
Organism: Prosapia bicincta; assembly: GCA_036971475.1. Taxonomy (NCBI): domain Eukaryota; kingdom Metazoa; phylum Arthropoda; class Insecta; order Hemiptera; family Cercopidae; genus Prosapia; species Prosapia bicincta. Next base: position 159,554,893 of record JBAIZL010000005.1, on the reverse strand, counting down.
TATTTTTATACTCTTGAGAAATTTGCTCAACATTTAATCCATATGCTTTCACTCGTACATAAAAAACATTTGATATGCAATAAAACATCACAAGCGAAAAAACGTTTTATAGCTTTGTTTTTAATTCTAAAACTCCCCAATAAAAAGCAATGCTAAAAGCGTTTTAAAATGTAAAAAAAATGAATAACATAATCTATTGAATAAGATCTAAACGCAGTATATAATATTAAATTTTCTCAAATATAACCTTTATATAGTTTTAAAGAACATCAATTCGGTGTATCTAGAAAGGCGAGCAGTTAAGTGGAGAATGCAATGAATAAAAAGGATTTGATGCTGGAAAATATGAATTTATGTACTTTTGTCTGAGAAATAAGCCTGGAATGGATGAAAAGTGGATTTAGGAAAGCGTTTAGGGGGAACGTTGAAAGTAATCTCAGGACGTTTGGGTAATGAAAAGTACGATGTATATCAGGAACATTCTTCTGGAAAAGTGGTTTGAATAAATACAAAGGAATGTTGTGATGAATTGCACAACAATTGCAGCACTTCCAGTTCAGGTTAATTAAAATGTTAGGAATACAAAAGAAACGATTGTGTTTCTATCACGCCTCCCATATTAGTCGAGTTTAGTTAGCATTAAATTAGGTTCATATTTATTTCTGTAAAACACCGTTATAGTTAACGAAGGATGATTGCTACATAAAGCATAAACTTTAACATCCGGGGGGGAGATTCATATTGAGAGTTTAAAGCTGTCTATCAGTACGACCATTATCACCGTAATGCATTAGTGTTGTACAAAATTAGATTTTATTAAATAATAGATGTGGTAAATAAATTATATTTAATGAATTTAAATTTTTATTTGTATAACGGTTTTATTGGTTTAAAATTTTATTGAGAGAAATATCGATTTCTACGGCGGTATAGAAGTGTTTTAATTACGGTATTAATTGTACTTGATTGGAAACAAAACAAATTTTCGTTGTAGTTTTATGGCGAAAGTCAGTGGGATTGCGATTACTACGAATGATCAGGAAGGATTAACCTATGGACATAAACATCTTAGTGGAGGATAATGGGGAGATATAGGCACCAAGAGTGCAAGGTTCCGTGACAAAAGTAGACCAACTACCTATCGGAATCATAAAAATGAGACTACACCTCTTGCCACCAAAAGGACGTCTATTATTAGATAGAAGGAAAGGAGGGATATAGTAGTTCACTGGTATGGAAATAAAAAATATGGCATTATGAAGACAGGCTCATTTACGTAAGGTAGACCTGAATCTACTACTATCATATCTATGTAACTAATAAGTGTTTTAAATGTTGAACATAGCATCACTGTACTTTAGTAGATTTTTATATTAATATTATTTATATTTGCTGAAGTGATTTAAATGTTTATATAAGATTACGCTAAAACATTAATTATAAAACACAAAATAAATATGACACAAATATAGAACATGTAGCCTACCCACAAATTACAAATTTGTCTTAAATTACAAATTTTATACATTATTACGGAAGGGACTGTTTATAATGCATATATTAAGGTTTCAGCCTTATTTAATGTCTATCTTGACAAAAACAATGTTGACATATTTGCAAAATAACTATTCTGTTGATAGACTATTGATAGAAAATACCCCTTATTTAATTTGCATTATAAACACACACTTCTACTTGTTTTTTCACCATTTTAAACCAAAGGACATTGTTTCTCGGTGTTGGAATTAGCGTAAGATATTGCTTCCACGCGAAATATTTCTCATATTAGAGAGTACGTTCTAAGGATACTTTAACGCGAATGTCTTTTGAGCCTGTAATTTTGCATATATATTGTATGTGTTTTTTCAATGTTAATTTCTTAACAAACCAGTCGTTCTAATATGGACATGTTAAGTATTACAAACATTTACTTCTTTATTATCCCTATAAATTTAATTTGTTTTTAAACAATTTATCTTTATACTTAATTAGAAGCCCAAATAACGTCTAAATACATCAAGCATTCTAAATGTGAACAATCAATAAACTCTTCACTTTAAAGGAGGGAGAAAATGATATATGAAACACAGTTACAAACACTACAAAGGTACTAACCCTAACATTATGAAATTGGAAATGCTTCCAATTGGATTGCATTTGAAGGGCAGAAATCCCTCTTCTCCGCAATTGAAAGCAGATAATTAACGCGGCTATGTCCATGCAACACCATAATTTTACTCATTCCCACTACCACGAAATCACGTTGTTTCTATTCAGCATTCAAAGGTTTTTGTGGCGTAAAAAAAAATTAAAAACCAAACGCCAAAACTTATTTTGAGTTATTTGCTTTCTCAGAATATTCTGAGTAAAAGTGAAATTAATGCTTTATCTTTATCCCAAAAAGTGCCAAGTGTAGTCTTCACTTCAAAAAGAAATTGATGGTTTCACATTCCCATTGGGAAGGACAGCTTTCAAACTCGTTTTAAAAGACTCTAAAAGCAATCATCATTGAATTGTGAAACAGAGAATACGAATTGAAATTCTTGCTGCCTAAACTGTAAATTTCCTCAAACGTATGTTTGAAAAATGAAGCCTTAAGGACGAATGCTGAGGTCATATTTGGAGACAGCGTCAAAACACACATACGGATAAGCCAAACTTATTTGTGTTACCAAATGGACAGGAGTAGTGAAATATAATTGCGAGAAAAAGCTTATGAAAAGTACAATAGAAGAGCGGCGTAACTGTATACTTGAGAGCAAGTATCTTCATAAACCGAAGTTGCACTTAAGGATGTAAGAGAATTCTAAAATGCACGATTTAATTCATTAAAAACAATAGAAATACAATAATTTATTTGTCATGGGTATATGTATGGCTAAACATTTCCTGCCTTTAGTTACGTCTCTCAAACCGGTACGTTATTTACAAGTTTGCTACCTTTTGGTTTCGGTCTTAGCAGTAAGTACGTCTGAACTCAACCGCCATTTTTATATCACAAATATACCTAATATATTGCGCTAACAATTTAGAATATTTTACAATTTAAGGAACAGATATTTCTTTATTGACTCGATAAAAGGTACATTTCAGGATAGTGGTCCAACCCTTGCGAAAAAATTATAATTATTTTAATATTCGATGACAACCGCAAAATTAATAAATGTATCATGTTAAACGACTTATATAAGATTCAGGTCGGGGGATTATTTCTTTGAAATGAATTTACTCTATTCCAAGAAAATTTGTCTAAAGGTATTTAATTATCTACATATTTGTTAAATATGTTTTATATTGAAATGTCATATTAAAATTATAAAACTGTTTCATTTGTTCTTGTACATTTATATTTTACTTCACATGTTTGCTTCTATAACATAGCTTTGGGTTGACAAATATTTTTATGAATATAGTTTCTCACTTGTTATTAGTGAAAACAAAAAAAGGAAAATGGAAACAAAATTGTATAACGTTAATCTACACACAAAGGTGACTTATGTTGTTCTTTTACCTAATATCTCACACTTCTCTTACACTGAACGTCAGGTTTTTCCGTCACGATACAAAATGCCTGCCGGGTCCAAATTAGTGTTGCCTGGAGTATAAAAGCTTTTCAAAAATAATGGAAGTGTATTGTACGGCGTAAATGAAGTAATACTGTAGAGCACGCTTTATGCAGGCTTCTTGATAAATGGCAGAACCGATGAATACAGTTTGCAAATGCATTAAGTGATAAAAGCTTGAAGCCGCCGTGGTACGTTTGATCGTCGAGTATTCATTATGCAGCGTTAAAGTCTCCGTGATGTATTTCTTATTTTACGGCGAGTGGCAGATGCTTTGTATGAATTTATACATCTTGGTTCAGGCGACTATTTAAAGAAACAATTTTCAGTCTATTACCGTGACAAACAGTCTATTATTAAACATATAATTTTTTTTTACCAAAAAGTGATCTGGTTCTCATTTTTTTCTCATATTGTACAATATATAACTACAATAACCAAATAACATATACAGTGAATGATTTTATCTCAAGATATATTATTAAATTATAAAAAGATTTAACAAATAATATTTCAATTTTATAAATTCTTAATATATATATACATAAATTATAAAAAGATTTAACAAATATATATATATATATATATATATATATATATATATATATATATATATATATATATATATATATATAACATTCTATATACCTTACGAAGTTGGCTGATTGAACTAATTAAAAGGGGTTATGGTCTTGATTATACAGTTGATTAAATTAAAGAAAATCATTTCTGTTGTAGTTCCATCAAGCCATAGCATATTTATAAACCTATAAACTAATTTTATTGTTTGAATTTTGTAATTTAAATACCAATTTAATTGATTGAAATAGCATTAAATATCGAAATGGTGCGTTGACAGAAAATATGGTTCATTGCAACTGATAAGTTATTGATGTTTTACTAAATTGTATTTGATCAAATAATAATAAATTGCATTATTTACATTAAATTTTTTATTGTTATGAATTTTATTTCTGATTGTCACACCAGTGATAGGTTTTCATTTATTGTATTTAGATTTTAATAACTTGGAGATACTGTGGTATTAGTTTTATTATCAATCACTCAATCACATTAACTTTTTTTTTTAAATACTGATGTATATTTCGACTGAAAAGCAATTAATTTTAAACTAAATTACTACAAGACCAACTCCTCTATTTATATTAAAAGCGTATGTGGTTCAGAGATTTTACTGTCTTAACATTTTGTTAATAATCTTCTTGTAGAAATATTGATTTCCAATGTGATACAAAAAAAAATTAGTCTGTTTATGGTATGGTTAGTAGTTGATTGAAAACATTTTTTCCTACAAAATATAATTATTTAGTGTTCGATTGTAGTCTTATGTCAGCGTACTAGAATCCTAAAAGATTAACTTAGGTACATATCAATCTTCTGGTCGTAGTTACAGAGTATATATATATAGGCAAGTACTGTGCAGGTTTACTTGTCTGAAGCATACCGACTTTATATTAGAATCATGAAGTTGTGCTTAAAAGCTCTAAGATATATCGTCGCTAATAAATAAAACGAAGGATAGAACATAATGCTCCTCTGGTACTGGGAATAGGGGAAGTTGCCTAGGCAGGATCGCTTACATAAAGTATACCTGCTCTTAACCAGGGTTACGACAGGTGTCCGATATAATTATTAATGTAAACCTATCAACAAGAATTAGGCTTCTCTCACCCCGTATATACGAGTTTTACTAAGTAGTTCGCACAAAGTATACTTTATGTAATAGTAGGCTACAGTTTCTTATTAATTGTAAACCTATCAACAAGAATTAGGCATCTCTAACCCCGTATATACGAGTTTTACTAAGTAGTTCGCACAAAGTATACTTTATGTAATAGTAGGCCTAGGCTACAGTTTCTTATTATTTGTAAACCTATCAACAAGAATTAGGCATCTCTAACCCCGTATATACGAGTTTTACTAAGTAGTTCGCACAAAGTATACTTTATGTAATAGTAGGCTACAGTTTCTTATTAATTGTAAACCTATCAACAAGAATTAGGCATCTCTAACCCCGTATATACGAGTTTTACTAAGTAGTTCGCACAAAGTATACTTTATGTAATAGTAGGCTACAGTTTTTTATTAATGAAAACCTATCAACAAGAATTAGGCATCTCTAACCCCGTATATACGAGTTTTACTAAGTAGTTCGCACAAAGTATACTTTATGTAATAGTAGGCCTAGGCTACAGTTTCTTATTATTTGTAAACCTATCAACAAGAATTAGGCATCTCTAACCCCGTATATACGAGTTTTACTAAGTAGTTCGCACAAAGTATACTTTATGTAATAGTAGGCTACAGTTTCTTATTAATTGTAAACCTATCAACAAGAATTAGGCATCTCTAACCCCGTATATACGAGTTTTACTAAGTAGTTCGCACAAAGTATACTTTATGTAATAGTAGGCTACAGTTTCTTATTATTTGTAAACCTATCAACAAGAATTAGGCATCTCTAACCCCGTATATACGAGTTTTACTAAGTAGTTCGCACAAAGTATACTTTATGTAATAGTAGGCTACAGTTTTTTATTAATGTAAACCTATCAAAAAGAACTAGGCATCTCTAATCACGTATATACGAATTTTACTACGTAGTTCACACAAAGTATACTTTATGTAATAGTAGGTTACAGTTTTTTACTAATGTAAACCTATCAACAATAATTAGGCATCTCTAATCACGTATACACGAGTTTTGCCACGTAGTTCGCACAAAGTATACTTTATGTAATAGTAGGCTACAGTTTTTTACTAATGTAAACCTATCAACAATAATTAGGCATCTCTAATCACGTATACACGAGTTTTGCCACGTAGTTCGCACAAAGTATACTTTATGTAATAGTAGGCGACAGTTTTTTTATTAATGTAAAGCTATCAACGAGAGTTAGGCATCTCTAATCACGTATATACGAGTTTTGGCAAGTAGTTCACAAAGTATACTTTATGTAATAGTAGGCTACAGTTTTTTATTAATGTAAACCTATCAAAAAGAACTAGGCATCTCTAATCACGTATATACGAATTTTACTACGTAGTTCGCACAAAGTATACTTTATGTAATAGTAGGCTATAGTTTTTTATTAATGTAAACCTATCAACAAGAACTAGGCATCTCTAATCACGTATATACGAATTTTACTACGTAGTTCACACAAAATATAAGCCTACTTTATGTAATAGTAGGCTACAGTTTTTTATTAATGTAAACCTATCAACAAGAATTAGGTATCTCTAATCACGTATACACGAGTTTTGCCACGTAGTTCGCACAAAGTATACTTTATGTAATAGTAGGCGACAGTTTTTTATTAATGTAAACCTATCAACAAGAACTAGGCATCTCTAATCACGTATACACGAGTTTTGCCACGTAGTTCGCCCAAAGTATACTTTATGTAATAGTAGGCTACAGTTTTTTATTAATGTAAACCTATCAACAAGAATTAGGTATCTCTAATCACGTATACACGAGTTTTGCCACGTAGTTCGCACAAAGTATACTTTATGTAATAGTAGGCTACAGTTTTTTATTAATGTAAACCTATCAACAAGAACTAGGCATCTCTAATCACGTATATACGAATTTTGGCACGTAGTTCGCACAAAGTATACTTAATGTAATAGTAGGCTACAGTTTTTTGTCGACAATATCACCATGTTTTATGGACACTATTCTCACATACACTAAGTTGCAATTTTAACAGAACAGCGTTTGATCGAATGTCGTATGTTTGTAAAAACTAAGCAATTGACGTTAATATTGTATTTAGTTTATGTGCAATGCCGGCTTGAAGTTATGTTTACCCGTACGCAACTAATTAAATGTAAGAGTTGCTTACAGTTTTATATCGTCAACGGAAGGACAACATATAATTTGCGCTTCCAAAAACGAACCCGCCATCATCCCCTGCTAAGACGTATTAATGTAACTAATAAAGTCCTTTTAGTTCATGGTACTCGCAGTCATCTCCACTTACGTCCGATGGGATCGTTGTGTAAATAATTTTAGGATGACAACGCCCCACGTTTCAACCTGTTGTGCAACAGTTTAAAAATAACGGTAAAAGTTTGTCATATTTAACCATATTATTATCTCACCAGGTAGACTATATTTGTATTAATTTTTCAAACAGACGATTTACTTCCAAAATAAATGTCATTTCCCAAAACAATTGAAACACCTACCTAGTCCTTAGCTATAGCCCAAACTGCTTTTATTGCCTACTTGTGCTGAAAGGGAAATATACAGCCTATAACTTTTTTTATTAATTCACTTAACGAACTGTTGAATATCGGACTTGAGTAATGAAAAACTGTCTTATTTTCTAACAAATATTTAAAAAAATTAATAAACAAAATATTAATAATAGTAGACTTCACCGTACAGGTACTTTATCTTAGCAATACAAACTAGGTTTGAATTGTACACAGATAACACAGCCTTACTGAACTAAATAAAGCTTACATTATACACACAAAGAAATAATTTTAATAATGAAAAGAATCGTGTTTCGCCTTTCTTACACCTGTCACGTTGTACTTTTCCAGCCGCTCGAAATAATCAAACGATGTGAGCGCTAAATGTCCTTCCATTGAAGATATCATTGACTGTGTGTGAATAGCAAGAATCAAATCTGAAATCTTACACTTTTGAAGAATAACTTATTATCGTGGTGCGAATACAAAAACTTCACGTAGGAGTGGGCCTTTAGAATGTGATATTATCTCTTAGGAATTTTCATTAAAGTGAACAAACATTCAAAGGCCAAGACATTATGCTCAAAGATTTCTGAGTTTTACTGGCGGTTAATGCTAACAGAGCTTTTCGTCTTCACTTACAAATTGTGTAGAGATGTATATTCTATTAAATTATGTGATAGTGAATGATTTCATGCAACAGCTGCTTTTGTTACTTACATTTTATGTTAGCTCCGATATTGTACATAAGTAATAAGAAAATATATGCCAATGAAAAAATAAATATTATTTTCTAATAAATACTTTAATAGTAAGTATAGACATTTAATATATTAGCTTTTAAGTTATAAAGTACATTGAAATAAATACATTAATTAGGGCGTATCAAATTTTAAAATTTGCAAATATGTGAAATTGTAAAATTTGAATTTATAAATGTAAACTTTACCAAAAATAAGGCTTATATTTAAATAAAAACAACCTATTACCAAAAATTCAACAATTTTTATTTTAACCTAATGTACATTTCGATTACAAAGTAATCATCTTCAGAAATATTTTACAAATATCAAATTATTTGTAAAATATCTCTGAAGATGATTACTTTGTAATCGAAATGTACATAGGTTAAAATAAAAATTGTTGAATTTGTGGTAAGAGGTTGATTTTTTTAAAATATAAACATTTACGCGACAGTTGCTTCAAGTTGTAAAAAGTAAGGCTCTATATACTCTGCATTGTATGAGTTTTAGCTTTTACTATATTCATAGGCATCGGTATTTAAATATACAGACAATATCTGAGACAAATAAGAGTAAAATGGTTTCATAATTTCATTTTATGTTCTTATAGACTATAAAATATTTGATTTGACTTTTAAAAAAATAATTCATGTTACAATGGTGTTGGTCTTCTCACGACCGTCATGTTTCTTTTATTTCAGAGTATATGAATAATTTTATACAGCTTTTTTTGTTACTATCCTAATATTAATGTCGACACACACACACACACACACACACACACACACACACACACACACACACACACACACACACACACACACACACACACACACACACACACACACACACATACACATACACACATAAACACACACACACACACACACACTACACAACACATCAAACACACACACACACAAAATCTCTCACATACACAGACACACAAACACATAAACACTTGCATACAAACACACACACACACACACACACACAACATCTCTCACATACATAGAGACACAAACACAAACACATACACACATACACTCGCATACAAACACACACACACACACACACCAACACATAACCCGAATTAATCAGAATTAAGATATAAAACCTTTTTTTTAACGTATTAAAAAAAAATTACTAAAACTTGATACTTTACACTGATATTAGTTTTGGGCATATTGTAAATAAAATGTGTATAGTGAAGAAAGTAAACAATCGAAAAATGCCTTTAAGAATTTTCTTAGATCCTGGAAAGTGACTTCTATTTATCAAAACTTGCTCCGATGTATATAATTGCTTCACATCTATTGTGTTTGAAGTGACTCTCTTATTGTATTTTTCATTGCCTTTTTCTCGCAATTAAGTTTTGTTTTGTTACTTCTTCTATGTACGGATAGTGAGAGTGCTTCTTTAAAATTATGCAAACTTGGGTTGGAATATGTCTCTAATAATACACATGTTGCATTCGCATTTAAACATTTTTTCACCAAACCTCGACGAAGTAAGGCATGAACACGATGAACGCTTTCATCAAGATATCACAACGATAGAGACAAGTTACCAAGGAATATCGAGCTTGAGTGTGCTTGTCGATTACTGCTGGCCATTCAAAAGAGACAAAGCTGACGATGAATATAACAGGAAGTTGAATAGCGTCATGTTTTAGGTGAGTTGTAATGTAATATTATGCTATGGTCTATGTATAGGATTATGAGAAAATACACTTTTTAAACGTCGATGCTACACAAAAAACCTAAATACTACACAAAAGTTTTTGTAGGTTTGAAATAAGTACAGAAAATACTCTAAGGTACACCTCAACGAAACTATGTTTAAAAAAAATTATATTTGTTGAACAGTGTCATTGTAGGCTAATACTGGACTCGAGCCTTCAATATTTGCGACCAGTTGATCTGTCGATCGCACTTCTCATTTAAGTTTCGTAGGCTACTCTTCTGACACCATGGGCATTTTTCTTGCTTATTTTTACGCAGCCCCTGGAATGTTCGTTCCATCTTTTGTTAGTATATCACGTCTGGTCCCATCTCCGTTAAGACTACGCAGATTATTCATTTAAGGTGAGTCTGTTGTGAGACGTTCACCGTACTGCCGGCTTGTCAAATGTAATTGGATCGAGTCAGTTCCCGGGGGTATAAAAGGCGCCTTCTCGTCAGCTAAGTGAGAACATAGGATAAATGACGAGGAAAAATAAAGACCCTGGCCCATCTACGTTCCAGACTACACACATGATTCATTTAAGGTGAGTCTGTTGTGAGACGTTCACCGCACTGCCAGCTTGTCAAATGTAATTGGATCGAGTCAGTTCCCGGGGGTATAAAAGGCGCCTTCTCGTCAGCTAAGTGAGAACATAGGATACCTGACGAGGAAAAATAAAGACCCTGGCCCATCTACGTTCCAGACTACACACATGATTCATTTAAGGTGAGTCTGTTGTGAGACGTTCACCGTACTGCCGGCTTGTCAAATGTAATTGGATCGAGTCAGTTCCCGGGGGTATAAAAGGCGCCTTCTCGTCAGCTAAGTGAGAACATAGGATACCTGACGAGGAAAAAATATAAAAACCCTGTCAGCACACATGTTCGAAAAAGTTTTCCATTTACCTCGGATCTAAAAGGCGTCATGAGACGGGACCGAAATAAAACACTAAAACTACGGTGTTTCTGTTTCATAGCGAGAAAAGCTCGTCACTGTTGATTTTTATCTTTCGCAAAAAGACAATTTAGAACTTTCTAAAAAGTCAGTTTAAACTCATTTAGTTTCAAATATAATTATTTTGTATACGTCGGTCTTCATACTCTGTTTAACATCAGTTACCTTATGCTACCTTATGAATACACCAGCTGCTAAAATCGCTCCAATGCTTGATTGAATATACCCATATTCGGGTTTTGAACTTCTCAGACATTTAATATTAAAAGCAACATGCTTGATAAAGGTAAGGCTCCCCTTAAGTTGGTAATAAAAATTCAGTCCAAACCGGAACAAGTCCCAGAGCGATAAAATTTCAGTCTGCGATATCCTATACTACGCGCTAAAAAGACTTCTCTTGCACAGTATTTCTTCTAGTAAATCCAATAGGTCAGAGAATCTGGCAGACATTTATTTTTTGCTCTGGTAATTTCAATACAACAGACGAAACGGCAGATAATCAACTAAACATACCGGCTGTATCTAATATACAGGCAATTTGAGCCCCTGCAATTTTCATTAATACACTTGTGCAGCAGAGTTGTTTCATGGATAGTATACAAACACGGGTATTTATAGTGGCTACCAATAGTTGTAAAATATACAATTTTACACTGGTGGCATAATAAATGAAAAACACGTAATAAAAATAATATTAGTCCTAGCAAAGTGTAATAAAAAATACTAAAAAACTTATAGTAAAAAATGGAAATTAATAAAATTATTTAAAAAAATATTACTATGTATGACATTGAATAGTATTAAAAAATGTTACTATGAAGTTTTTAAAACCGTTACTATGTAATTTTTTAAATGGGGTTTAAAAGTGTTACTATGAAATTGTATTAAATGGTACTTAAAAATTGTGACTATGAAATTACATTAAATGGTATTAAAAAATGTTTTCATGAGTTTATATTACATAGTTTTAAAAATGTTACTATGAAATTACATTATATGGTATTTTAAAATATTACTAATAAATTCAATTAAAGAATATTTTTAAAATGTTAGTATAAAAATGACATTAAATGGTATTTGAAATTTTTACTATGAAATTACATCAAATAGTTTTAAAAAAGTGTTACTATTTAATTACATCAAATGGTATTTAAAAATATTACTATGAAATTGTATTAAACAGTATTTTTAAAATGTTAGTATAAAATGATGTTGAATGGTATTTGAAATTTTTACTGTGAAATTACATCAAATGATTTTTAGAAAGTGTTACTATGAAATTACATTAAATGGTTTTTAGAAAATGTAATTATTTAATTACATCAAATGGTATTTAAAAATATTACTATGAAATTACATCAAATGGTTTTTAGAAAGTGTTACTATGAAATTACACTAAATGGTTTTTAGAAAGTGTTACTATTTAATTACATCAAATGGTTTTTAGAAAGTGTTACTATTTAATTACATCAAATGATTTTTAGAAAGTGTTACTATGAAATTACATTAAATGGTTTTTAGAAAATGTAATTATTTAATTACATCAAATGGTATTTAAAAATATTACTATGAAATTACATCAAATGGTTTTTAGAAAGTGTTACTATGAAATTACACTAAATGGTTTTTAGAAAGTGTTACTATTTAATTACATCAAATGGTTTTTAGAAAGTGTTACTATTTAATTACATCAAATGGTTTTTAAAAAGTGTTACTATGAAATTACATCAAATGGTATTTAAAAATATTACTATGAAATTGTATTAAATAGTATTTTTAAAATGTTAGTTTAAAATGACGTTAAACGGTATTTGAAATTTTTACTGTGAAATTACATCAAATGGTTTTTAAAAAACGTTACTATGAAATTACATCAAATGGTTTTTAGAAAGTTTTACTATGAAATTACATTAAATGATATTTAAAAATATTACTATGAAATTATAATAATCAGTATTTTTAAAATCTTAGTATAAAGTGACATTAAATGGTATTGCATTTGAAATTTTTACTATGATATTACATGAAATGGTTTTTACAAAGTGTTACTATGAAATCCCATCAAATGTATTTAAAAATTATTGCTATGAAAACGTAATAAATGTATTAAAAACATATTGAAGACAGCAGTAGTAGTTCCTAGTAGTAAAGAAGTAAAGTAGTTTTTTTTAAAATACAACATTAAGTAAGAACTTTAAGCCTTTTAATCAACGGTTTGCCTTTATTATGGAAAATATTTAAATGAAGTTAGAATTTTATAACCGTATTAATTTTTAAAAGTATTGAAATAATAGTGACGAATGAGTTTTATACGGAAATATAACTAAATCCTTGACTGAAAGTTTTTAATGGATTCTGTGTCTGTCTCAGGGATTATCAGAAAAAGCAAAGTTCTCTGCAGAAGGAACAGTGCGCACATTGCTTCTAGGAGTTAAACCGAATAACGAAGGCCTATCTGTGGGAAATGCATTAATTGCGCTTAAACCATTACTGGTAAACCGTTCGGATCCAGCACAGTAATTGCCACTAAAATGAAAAAGTTAATGAAATTATCCGCTTCGGTTGGGGATTATAGACAGGAATTTAATCAATTTATTTGCCGCTGATAAGCATTCATACAGATAAAATAATTTATTACTACACAGCATTTGTTAAAGGTCGTTTTCATTCACTTTCGAATACACACAAATATCGTTTCACGTTTTTACTATATCTTGCTAACGTAGTTTCTTTGAAGGAAAGCCCATATATATTAATTAGGTAATACAGTGATAGTGTTATTTAGTGTGCTTTTGCTTAACGTTGACCAGTAAATATGACTGTTATCGAAAAGAAAGGAAAGGAAAGGATCATGAGGATATGGAAGGGACACAAAATCCCCCTGTTACATGATATGGGCTCTCAACCAATTCGACCCCTTTTTAGGTAGAGTATTTTGCCGACCACCACTGAGTTTGGGAGGCAAACTTTTATATCATTTACCGCATGTCACAACTAACTGTAATCAAGGGTATTCCATATCGGCGAATTTAAAACCAAATCACAAAATCGTTTCACAGTGGGTTTCATGTCTTATAATAACTAACAGACATTCAAAATTTAGTTACTTTAATTCAAAATAAGCTCCAGCTTTGTAATAATTAAATTGAAAAATAATTGTTAAAAGAAAGTAAACAACCGAAAAGTGCCTTTAAATCTCTTTTCTTTAAATAAATAACTCTACAATATTATAATTATCGCGCCTATTTCGCGTCTCATACAGGTCCTGTGTTCCCCTCAGGGCTGAGACCCACTGCAAGAGAATTTCTAATCTTTATCATAATTAGGACATCACTGGTGAAGAGTCGTCAGCTGGCGTAGATGCTATAATTATGTTATGGTAGTCCATATTTAAAAAGAATGAAATATGTAATATCTCCTAACGCGAGCTAACCGATTGATGTGTAAAATAGCCTCCTTAGGGTAGAATAAGTGAAGTGTTCAGTGAAACTGACTTTTAACATGTTAATAAATTATCGATGAACATAATTGTGCCCGAAAATAAATAACATATAAAAAGCTAATTCTAAAAATACTTAACTAAGTGAATACGTAATTGCTTACTTGCTCACGCGTTTCAAAACATTCGTTCCTTTTACGAAGCTAACCCTCTACACGATGATACCATACTTGAGTAGAGGGTTACCTTCGTAAAAGGAACGAATGTTTTGAAACGCATCAGTAAGTAAGGAATTACGTATTCACTTAGTTAAGTATTTTTAAAATTAGTTTAATCAGTGAATTCAAGATGATTACATCAAGCAACTTCATATAAAAAGCTAATATTTTTATTGCATTTGGCAAAATTTAGAGTTATCTAATTTTAAACTAAATAGCTGAATGATGAAAATGTTACTCTTATTTGTTAACTATCTTAACTAAATTATAAGTATAGAGAAACATAGAAAAATAAAATCTATATAATCTTTAAAAAGTTGTATAATTTGTAAATCATTGTTACCGGTCACATAACGTTACTTCTAACGTAACTCCTGCCCCAGTTTTCGTGACGTAGAATTTCCTTACAGGAAATAAGTTTACATTTAAAAATTTATTTAACAAAAAGCAAGTCATATAAACTGTAAGAAGTGGTGGATCATTTCCGTATTTCATCAAGTGGAAAATCTCTTTCGCGCGTCTTTACACTTCTTTAAGGTAAATACAAACTTGAGCCGTTGAAAGTTTAGTTTGCGCAAGAGAACTTTTTGTACCTCTAAGCGTTCATAACAGGTCACGAATTCAAAAATATCTTATTGCATGAATGATATCTTTCAATTTCACGAAAGAATATCTGTTCTTATAAAAATGTGTTTGTTAATAAATAAGGATTTATAGTTCATAATTTATAAAACGTATTGATATTCTAATTTATTAATACAATTTTAAATATTTTTTTTTGGATTATATGGAACAGTGTTTATTAATTATCAACAATAAACCTATAGATATAAATTTTTAAAACTGTTACAAACAATTTAAGTACATTTAGCCAACACAGTATTATCATATCAGAAGGTGTTAATTTGAGTTCAACTCAGTTGTGACCTTGTAATGATGATGTGTTAGCAAATGTACGTGTTTTTATATTTTTATGGAAGAGTTTGTAATTGGTAATTATAATGTATGCCAGTATGTTATATATTTGCTTTTTTAGTTTGTGTGAACTATTACAAATTAAAATAGCTTTTAACACTACCTTAAACGTAGCGCGGTGCTGTGATATCAGAAAAAAGTAATGGCACTCAAACTTGTTATGCAAAATTAATTTAATTTATGCCATTTTAGTTGAAAATAGATTTATTTATTGAATACATGATAAACCGTAAACATCAATTACGGTTGAATATCGAGTCAAAAAAGTTTATTCAATTACTACAACGTTTCGGCAACTCGTTCATTGCCCTTATCAAGCATGTTGTAGAAAAACAAAGTCCTTCCGTTTAGAGTTCAAATGAGTAGTGTGAGGAGGCAAAACATGAAACCCCATACACTTCCCCAAAAACCTCCTTTCCCGCAAGTTTCCACCAAGAAGCGTTTTATAGTGATGAGTAAGGGTTTGATGTTTTGCCTCATATTACTCACTTGAACTCTAAGTGGAAATATTTTGTTTTTCCTATAACAGGCTTGATAAGGGCAACCAACCAATTGCCGAAACGTTCCACTAATTAAATAAACTTCTTTAACTCGATATTCAACTGGTTTATTGTTTTCTCAATATTTTTTAGAGAGGGTTTAAATTTACTTAGATTAACTTACATTGGGAATAGTACCATATTTAATTATGTTTATTTATTCGAGTGCTTTTTGATAGTTACATTTACCAATACGATTCCTGTCCTCTTCTAAGTTTTACAAAGAATTGAATTCATGAATTCTAACCATGTAGGCTTACTTATGGTTTTTGAAACACAACGGCATATATATATATATATATATATATATATATATATATATATATATATATATATTAGCCTATATACAATCATTCTGCATCATACATTACTAGATAGATTTCCGTCAGTATTTCTAGGACTCAGTTACAACCTAATTAATATCTAACCTAATTCATATATTTCTCAAATCAAAACATTTTCTAGTTATATATTTTTTACATTTAATTAATACTTTTAGGCCTACATAAAATATAATTTATTTTTAATATAATAATATAACTTGAGAAAATGTATTTAATAAGGCGATAAATTTGATTACTTACAATATATCATTTTCTATTCAAAACCTTTTAAATTTAATAACGTACAGTAAATAAAGTAATATATTTCATATGTTAAAACACCTGGCTTGCAAACTAAACTAAACACTTATAAAAATTATTGTATGAAATCAGCTGTTCACTTAATTGTCACTTAAAGTATCAGCTGTATGTCATAACGTTATTACATCCATGAGAACTCATAGATTGTTAGTGGCGTAAATATTTTTTTTAATTAAAAATTGCTGAATGCCGGGGCAAAAAGGTAGTTGCCTTTCTATACTGTATTTCAATTTAAATGACAGAATGCTCGGTTACAAAAGTAGTAGCATTTTTACTACTTTTTTGAGAAATATCAACTTAGGAGTCACCAATATAGTTACTAAGTAAAACAATCTCTTAGGTTTGTGAAACCTAAGCTAAGGAAGAGAAATGTGAAAGAAACCTCAGCGAGAGTATACTAAACATTTTTCCAAAATTTCATGTCGATCATTTGAGTGGTGTTACTTCACAATTATGACGTACTTCATCCCGAACAAGTTAGGCTTGTTATGTTAGGTTAGGTATTTAAGGACAATAAACGTTTCAATTACCCACCGAAATGTTTAGCGCTACTGATGAGTGGTCTTAAGTTACAAATACAAGGAATCATTAGGCAACTTTAACCGTGCTTAAGTTTCACAGCTACAGCACTAATAAGAGGATCATCGACTTAGCAATTTAACGAAACTATTCTGTAACCATTTCATTCAACTGTTACAGGTTTGGTACAAACAATCAGATTAAATGTTATATAGTACCTGAGTTTAACATTCCCATTTGCACAATTCGTTTTCATGTTTAATTTATATTAGTATTATTTTTGAAACATACCCTTCACCTCAATGTCTATGTTTCTTTAGATGAGTTCTTTTTTAAGCTTAATTATGTTTATGCCTTTAATAATACACAAATGAAGCACTTCGAGCATTATACTAGATTTAAAAAATACAAAAAAGATTTGAAATTAATTTTGTTGTTGGTAGTCGGAGATATACAAAGTACGTAAAATCACATATTAGGAAATAAAATAATTTTCCATAAAATGTTTACTTACATTTATATTCCTTTAGCGAAGGTTAAAGCTAGTTGTTTTTAAAACAAGATTATTTTAATTTGAATACAATTTAACAAACTTCATAGATTTTGATTAATTACTTCAATATACTCGTAAAGCCTAATACTATGTTTTACCAACAAAATAATATTATTTGTAAATTTTTACAGTGTAATTTGAAATAATTCTATTTATCCTAAATAATCCTAAATATTTAAAAATCTTCAATAGTTTACCTTTAAAGCCTTTGATATTTACTGTATATTAAATTCACCTACAGAAAAGGCATATCACTCACACAAAGAAAAAAGTAATATAAACTTATTTGTTAATATATGACTACATTTTAAAATTTAATTTTTTGAATTTATTATATTGTAACCCCTCAATTATTTTATAATGTGTGATTAATTATTTCAAAACAATAAACCTGGTTCACATATTAATTATCGTTTACACTTCTGACAAGGCCGAGTATATTGTTTAGCTTACCAATTGTACCTAACTATCTGACTTAGGCAGACACGCTGTCTATTCAAATCATTCTGAGAAATGATAGGTTAGAATATAATTCTCGTTTGAATTTTTAAAAAATGATTATATTTTGAAAATATTAAAAAAAATTACACTTCAAAGTTTTACTTATTAAAAGTCTAATAATAATAATTAAAATGAGGAACTTTTCACATTAATAATAAATACACAAAAACCTCTTAACCACAAACTTTCTTTAATTTACCCTAATGTACATTTCAGTTACAAAGTAACCATCCTCAGAGGGATAACATACAAAGACTGATTAACGCTAGAAAAATACCTTATTTATAATCTACAGAACTAGTTCCTCCCACTCCGACCGCCGCGGCCCCACCTGTTAAACAAGGCGTAGCCACGCCCATCGAGTGAAAGCAAGATATCTAACGTCAACATACTAAAATATAAATTAAAAATACAATAAAAACATAATTAAAATTGTTTTTTTGAAATTATAACCAACACAAAATTTAATATAAAAATCATAATCCTATTTAACAAATGAATATAAAATTGAATTAGGAATAGGACCTCTATCAGAATTTAATAAATTCTCAGGTTTATGTTTACTAATTTTTAAACTTTCAAAACTATTTAATAACTTATTAGTTCTAACATTCTTAATTAACTTGACATTATTAACATCTAGATTGTGATTGGTCTCTAAAATATGGGCAGCAATACTAGACTTATCAGATCTTTGGTATTTAATATCCCTAATATGTTCCTTAAATCTAGTTATTACTTTTCGTCTTGTCTGCCCAATATACATTTTATCACAATCCTTACAATTAACTTGGTAAATCCCTGATTTATCAAGTGTTTCTACTTTATCTTTTGCATTACCTAATAAATTTTTAAGGTGATTATGATTTTTATATGCAACTCTCAATTTAACATTCTTAAAAATTCCCTCCAGCCCTTTGGTTAAAACTTTGTCAAAAGGTAAACTAATAAAACGGCTTTTTTCTTTAGTTTCCAAAGGTAATGTTGTTAATTTCTTCCGAAAAATCCTAATCTTTTGCTTCCTAAGGATATTATCAATAATTTTACGTTCATAACCATTAAATTCAGCTATACTTTTAATATGTTCTAATTCAATATCAAAACGTCTTTTACTCAAAGGAATATTAATCAACCTATTAACTAAAGAATTGAAAGCTGCAAATTTGTGCTGGTTACAATGGTTAGATTCGTTTGGAATAAATCTATCATTGGATGTTGGCTTTCTATAAATATCAAAAACTATTTTATCTCTATTTCTAATACAATAAACATCAAGAAACGGTAAACGTTTATCTCTTTCAATTTCATAAGTAAATATAATATTAGGATGTTGATCATTGATGATCCTTAGAAATGGATCTATTTGAAATTCTTTAATATTAAATATAGCAAAAATATCATCAACGTATCTTATCCAGACACGAGGAAAATATTTAAGTTTCTTTTTCAATCCTTATTCAAAATGACTCATAAATAGTTCTGCTAAAAAAGGTGATAGGCTGTTTCCCATTGTTGTACCATCTTTTTGTTTATAAAAATTATTATTAAATTGAAAATAATTATTATTCATGCAACAATTAGTTAATTTTACATATTGGTCAACTCTCTCAATATCGACATCATTCTCAATTAAAAACTCTTTTAATAAATTTAAAGTTTCCGTTACCGGAATACTTGGAAACAGAGAACAAACATCAAAAGAAACTAAAATTTCTTCATCTGTTAATCTAATATTCTTAACCTTCTCTACAAAATCAAGTGTATTCTTAACCGAAAATGATGCCAACTTACATTTTAAAAAACTGAATTCTTTAGCTAACCATTTAGATAACAAATAGGTTGGCGAATCAATTCCCGACACAATTGGCCTCACGGCATCGCCTACTTTATGTATTTTTGGGAGACAGTACAACCTAGGTAAAACAGGATTAGAAACATGAAATTTAAAGACATCTTTCTTTGAAATGACTAAATTACATTCCTTTATAACGTTTACTGTTTCTTTAACAAATTTATTTAACGGATTTTTAGACAATTTATCGTAAGGTCCCGTTTCTAACAAATTGTTAACTCTATTAATATAATCTTCCTTTTTCAAAACAACAACAGTGTTACTCTTATCAGCTTTGAGGTAATAACAATCTTTTTCTTTTAACTGTTTTATTAAACTTAACTCGTGGTTGGATCCAGTAGACATCTTCTTTCTTCTTAGAAACTCCAAATTTTCTTCAATCTTGATTTTACAAGCCTTCCTAACATAGTTCTTGCTAGTTTCATTTAATGAGGATATACCACTTTCAACGTGTGCCACTAATTCTTCTAAGTTATCTTTGATATTATTAGAAACGGAAAACTTTAACCCTTTACCTAACATACACAACTCCTTCTGGGAGAAAACGATATCAGTTTCGTTTTTAATTAACTTAGAATTCTGATCAACGGTAGTACAACCTTTATAACCAACTGACACCTTTTTGGTTAAATCACTAAATTTACTATCTAATGTCCTAACCTTGTTCTCAAGTTTATGCTCATTTACAATATAAACTTTTCTGCTAAATTCATCCCAATCATTATAATTTTCTTTTCCTAATTTCAAATGTAATTCATACAACTCCAGTTCTGTATTACTCAATTTGCCATACAAAAATTTAATCTCCAAATCTAACCATTTCTTTTTGGCAAATAATAAAACTTTGTCAGTTCTAGAATTCTTCAATTTAATATTAATTCCGGAAATAAATTTCGGAAACACACTAAACCTTCTACATTTTTTAAGAAATCTAATGTCTTCTAACAAAAACTTGACTCTCAAATTCAACTTTTGGAATCTATTATATTCCTGAGACCGAGAAGCCATACTGTTACTATTTATTAGGAATATACTGTGGTTGAATTTAATAATAAATACACAAAAACCTCTTAACCACAAACTTTCTTTAATAACCTTACGATAAATTGTCTAAAAATCCGTTAAATAAATTTGTTAAAGAAACAGTAAACGTTATAAAGGAATGTAATTTAGTCATTTCAAAGAAAGATGTCTTTAAATTTCATGTTTCTAATCCTGTTTTACCTAGGTTGTACTGTCTCCCAAAAATACATAAAGTAGGCGATGCCGTGAGGCCAATTGTGTCGGGAATTGATTCGCCAACCTATTTGTTATCTAAATGGTTAGCTAAAGAATTCAGTTTTTTAAAATGTAAGTTGGCATCATTTTCGGTTAAGAATACACTTGATTTTGTAGAGAAGGTTAAGAATATTAGATTAACAGATGAAGAAATTTTAGTTTCTTTTGATGTTTGTTCTCTGTTTCCAAGTATTCCGGTAACGGAAACTTTAAATTTATTAAAAGAGTTTTTAATTGAGAATGATGTCGATATTGAGAGAGTTGACCAATATGTAAAATTAACTAATTGTTGTATGAATAATAATTATTTTCAATTTAATAATAATTTTTATAAACAAAAAGATGGTACAACAATGGGAAACAGCCTATCACCTTTTTTAGCAGAACTCTTTATGAGTCATTTTGAATTAGGATTGAAAAAGAAACTTAAATATTTTCCTCGTGTCTGGATAAGATACGTTGATGATATTTTTGCTATATTTAATATTAAAGAATTTCAAATAGATCCATTTCTAAGGATCATCAATGATCAACATCCTAATATTATATTTACTTATGAAATTGAAAGAGATAAACGTTTACCGTTTCTTGATGTTTATTGTATTAGAAATAGAGATAAAATAGTTTTTGATATTTATAGAAAGCCAACATCCAATGATAGATTTATTCCAAACGAATCTAACCATTGTAACCAGCACAAATTTGCAGCTTTCAATTCTTTAGTTAATAGGTTGATTAATATTCCTTTGAGTAAAAGACGTTTTGATATTGAATTAGAACATATTAAAAGTATAGCTGAATTTAATGGTTATGAACGTAAAATTATTGATAATATCCTTAGGAAGCAAAAGATTAGGATTTTTCGGAAGAAATTAACAACATTACCTTTGGAAACTAAAGAAAAAAGCCGTTTTATTAGTTTACCTTTTGACAAAGTTTTAACCAAAGGGCTGGAGGGAATTTTTAAGAATGTTAAATTGAGAGTTGCATATAAAAATCATAATCACCTTAAAAATTTATTAGGTAATGCAAAAGATAAAGTAGAAACACTTGATAAATCAGGGATTTACCAAGTTAATTGTAAGGATTGTGATAAAATGTATATTGGGCAGACAAGACGAAAAGTAATAACTAGATTTAAGGAACATATTAGGGATATTAAATACCAAAGATCTGATAAGTCTAGTATTGCTGCCCATATTTTAGAGACCAATCACAATCTAGATGTTAATAATGTCAAGTTAATTAAGAATGTCAGAACTAATAAGTTATTAAATAGTTTTGAAAGTTTAAAAATTAGTAAACATAAACCTGAGAATTTATTAAATTCTGATAGAGGTCCTATTCCTAATTCAATTTTATATTCATTTGTTAAATAGGATTATGATTTTTATATTAAATTTTGTGTTGGTTATAATTTCAAAAAAACAATTTTAATTATGTTTTTATTGTATTTTTAATTTATATTTTAGTATGTTGACGTTAGATATCTTGCTTTCACTCGATGGGCGTGGCTACGCCTTGTTTAACAGGTGGGGCCGCGGCGGTCGGAGTGGGAGGAACTAGTTCTGTAGATTATAAATAAGGTATTTTTCTAGCGTTAATCAGTCTTTGTATGTTATCCCTCTGAGGATGGTTACTTTGTAACTGAAATGTACATTAGGCTAAATTAAAGAAAGTTTGTGGTTAAGAGGTTTTTGTGTATTTATTATTAAATTCAACCACAGTATATTCCTAATAAATAGTAACTTTTCACATTGTTTACATATTGTTAGGCAAAGTTAGGTCTGACGCACACTTTGGTATATTCACTGATTTTATTCTACCGAAGGATATCAAGAAATTAATTTTTGAACTTACCTTGGCAATCATTTGGATTTACTCGCTTTATTTACACATTTGATATATTACACTGATTTACTCTTTTAACATAGTTAAATTTTTTAAAAATATAAAAATACAAAACAAAGCTACTTATTAAAATTTACTAAAACATTTTTACTTCTTTAATAAATTTTGAAAAGTAGTTCTTTAAAAGTATTAATCAAGCTTTTAACACAAAACAATATTAACGGTTCCCGCCCATGACGACCTTTCATCTGGCACAGGCGAAGAAAGACAGACCTATAGCACTAGGTTAGCAGAACCCTCACCCTTATATATTAAAATCAGTCTTTCATTGGTTGGCAGTATTTATCATATCTTTTACCCTAACGCTGTCTTATAACATTTTTAGAAACAAAAATTTCTTTTACATTAGGCCGATTTTATATTAGCTAAAATAAAACAAATATTTATACAACATACTAAATTATAAGAAAAAATTATTTAGCATGTTACAGTATTTTATCACAAAAGTTTAATTTCATTCACTAAGCCCTTGTCAAGAGCTTAATGTAACAAGAATAGATGACGTTTGTTCCGCCTCCATCAATGGCAGTACAAAACACATATGAATATGTTAATTAGGTTAAGGATGTGTGTTTCGTCTAATGAATACCTTGTTTCTTTGGACGTTGTATCAATTTATCCAAGTGTACCTATCGATAAAATAGTCGACTTGATAAAAATTTCGTTAGAAAATTCAGGAGATAGTAGAAATGAAGTAGATGAATATGAGTCACTTATTAATTTATGTATGGTTCAAAAAGGTACCAGTTTAATGGTAAATTTTATATCCACTATCAATTTTATAGCCAACTTTTTTATGATTTATTTTGAAATAAATGCTAAAATGACTTTGGAATATTTCCCTAGTGTGGCTCAGATATGTGGATGACGTGTTTGCGGTGTTTGGCAATGAACAAAGCCTGGACAAGTTTTGTGACGCAATAAATAGATTTTCCCCAAGTATAAAATTTACGGTTGAAATAGAAAAAAGAGGGATATTTATCATTTTTAGATATTCTAATATCCAGAATAAACAATACTTTAAGTTTTTACGTATATAGAAAGCCAACACACACACAAGCAGAATTATCACCAGTGATTCATTTCACACAATATCACACAAAAAGCAGCGTCAATTCTATGGTACATCGTTTAATTAATTTGCCTTTTTTCAGAAAAAATTATAAAAGTGAGCTGAATTACATTTATAGTGTAGCAAGATTGAATGAACAAAGTGAAATGTTTATAGATGAAATCCACAAAAAATGAAAAAAAGACAATAGAAAACCTGAGAAGTACGTTAATAAGAAAAAATGGCTAAAAATAACACACCCTCCACCATGATCTGATAAAATAGGAAAATCTCTAGAAGAAAATTGTATGTTGAACGTGACAATTGTGACTGAAAATAACCTAAAAAACTTGTTGGGATCCATAAAGACGCCATACATAAAGAAAAAAAATAAGGAATTTACTGCCTGAAGTGTAGCACGTGTCCTCTTAAATATATAGGCCAAACAAGAAGAAATATTAAAATTAGAAATATAACAGAAAAGTAATATTTGCGATGGCGAAATATTGTTTAGAATAATATCACGCATTTAAAATAGACGATATGTCCTGTTGAAAAACGTTGTTTAGTGTAATGAATCGGATGCGTGGGAAACTTTGTATATAAATAGCAATAAAAATAATATTGTAAATATTTAGTCAGCTCCTATTCAAAATTCTATATTAATGTAATAGTGTGACATAAGAAAAATTGATTGTATTTTTTTAGATATAATTTTGAAATAATATTAATACTGAAATATTAATTATATATTTTGTTTATATGTAAATGTGGTGTGGTTAAGAATTTAACTGTAATTTATGAGTTAGGTGTAAGATTTCTATGAGATGTACCATGTTTGAAGTATTGTTAATAACTGGTGTTTTGAACGGTCACGCCCATAGTATAAATTTATTAGTGTAACCTTACTTTCATCTTAGTTGTAAGTTAGAGTTTAATAGCAACAAGCCACTGACGATGATGAATTTGAACGCGTTCTGAGTTAATAAGTGATTCATATGCGTGTTTTGTGTACGTGTTTTATTTGTATTAACATAGCATCACAATCTAAACCCAAAGAATAGTTGAAATATATAGTATTATTATGAATATATAAGAAAATGTATTTGAAAATTTTATAAACATAACCTCCAAACAATCTCTCGATGAATAAAAAAACCGTGGCTAACCCAACCGACATGTTTCGCATTCGTAAATTTTCGGTAAAAATTTCGTTGATCTCCAGATTTTCACACATTTCCTTGGGAATTCTCAAGTGATGACGTCACGTTGTATATATCCGCGTCTGTGTAGATAACTATTATATTATTCTAAGCCATTGGAAGTTACTCTATATATTTAACACATAGTGGCTGCATTTAGACACATTTTTGGTTTAAAAGTTCAATATGTCCAAAATGTTACTTTTCATGTGCAGAATGTTTTTCTTATTTATTTGTATTATACGATTCGGTATAAAACAAATCTACTATTTTACAGGTTGTACTTAAAAGTCCCCTTATCAATATTAATGACTACCATTTAAGCATTGTCTTGGTTTAGGAGAGACAGGGTACAGCTGCTTTACTTGGGCCATACGGTATTCAAAGGAAGCTTGCCAGCACTACGCGTCAACCGCCCATGTTTACTTAGGTTTTACTATAAAAACTCATTTTAACATTCTGATCCGACCTCGAGGTTGAGAAATTACACACACAAATTCATCGGGACTACCAAGACTCGAATTAGATCTTTTAGATTTGTAGTCTAGTTCGCTACCCATTTGACGGTTCAGCCACAACTCGTTATACACGTTACAAATATATTTCAGTGCTGCCTCACAGTAATATAATAACATATAAGATTGCCTTAAAGAAGATGTTAGTTGGACAAAAACTGACTCAAGTGAATGTAAGTTATAAAATTTACGAACTAAATCAAAGCTCGTATAACAAAAGAAACCACTGGTTGTATTTCTTAATACCCAATTTTAAGAAATGAAGTTTTTACAAGGAAATTATATTAGTAATATTTTTTAAAAGATGTCACGATGCTATAACAAAAATAAATGAACATATTAAAATTAAATGTTGAAACCCATTTAGACTTAAGGCGATGCCCTTTCTATGTTTGCGCTGCTCAAAGACATAACCAGGTTATTTAGCCCTTTGAGTTTCATTTTTCCAAACTAAAGATAAAACATCAAGATATAGTAGAATCAGCGATCTTAATTTAAACGTAATACCACTTTGGCGAAACGATACGATTGTTGTTCCTGCTTACACAATGACAGTCGTAAGAGTGTGCTATTATGTGCGCGTGTGCGAGTGCGTGCGTGGGTGTGTGTGTGTGTGTGTGTGTGTGTGTGTGTGTGTGTGTGTGTGTGTGTGTGTGTGAGTGAGTGAGTGTGTGTGTATGTGAGGGAGTGTGTGTTTGTGTGTGTGTGTGTGTGTGTGTGTGAGGGAGTGTTTGTGTGTGTTTTATTACTAACGGAACATTTCCGTCCATGCAACACCTATAACCTCAGCGTTTCAGCTTATATGCAACAGTTTAGGTACACGGGTTTTGTCGTTCTCTGACTGTAATAGTTACGGAATGTCGTTAACAGGAATTTCGCATTGAAAATATTAGCAACAAGGAATAATGCTATACTTAACCAGATGGGCCCCTTTTCCACAAATCCAAGAACACCATATGCTTGAGAACATTTTACCTATCCTTTGTAAGAACAAAACTGACCTATTGCAGTGAGGTCTGGGGAGCGGCCGCAGCAACACACATTAAAAAACTTCAAGTGATTCAATCGGCTGCCTTGAGAATTTGCCTGGGCTGTCCCAAAACCACTCCCATTGCAGCAATGGAAATAGAATTATCAATAGAACCCATAGATTTACTGCTAGAAGAACAAACATGGAATAAGCATCTAAAAACCCTCTCACTACACATAACCCATCCACTGCAATCTTTAAAAGAAACGACTACACGGCAATCATACAATCACAGTATCAATTTGCTCGCTGCTGAAATGCCTTCTGAGACTCCAGGGGAAATCCCGGTCTGCAACCACGAACCCCCTTGGAAGCAGAATGAAATAATAGTAACTTTAAACCTACCTTCTTGCATAACTAAGGAAGACCCCCAGGCGGCACGTCGGCGAGAGTCACTGGAAATGATTCAGAATCTGTACCCAGACACCGTTCAAATCTACACCGATGGGTCAGTAGATCTAGTCCAAGATAAGTCAGGAGCAGGCTACTATAACCACTTCACTGGAGAAGAATATTACATACCAGCAAATGCTGCCTCCAGTGTTGATGCAGAGTTGCTGGCAATAAATGCAGCCTTGGTAAACTGCCTTCAACTACGATCAGAGAAGTTCTGTACACTCACTGACTCCAAGAGCGCCTTGACCATGATAGAGAACCGGAAACCAGGAAGCTATTCATTCAGACTAGAAGAGATAATAAATTTACTCAACACTCTCAGCAAAGATGACAAACAAATACAGCTCCAGTGGATCCCCTCACACTGCGGCATCGACGGTAACGAAAAAGCAGATACAACGCCAAACAAGCAGCGGAAATGGGCCCAGTCTTCTTACCACAGTACTCTCTAAAGAAATGTCTGAGTGCTGTGAAAACATCAGTTAGAAGAAAATGGATCCACCGTTGGAGAGAAGAAACCAAAGGTAGAAACCTCTATGATATACAAAAAGAACCAAATGATTTGGAAATGTATCAAGGGGTTCCCAGATTTACAGCCGTCTTTGCAGCACGAGCAAGAATCGGACACATTGTGACTGAGACCTATCTCTTCAGATTTAATCTGAGTGAATCTTCACTCTGCCCTAACTGTAGAAAAGAGGAGGAGACTCTAGACCATATCCTCCTTCGATGCTCCTCACCAATTTCACCAAGAGCAGCTCTGCTGCCTGCGCTGGGAAGCCAGGGAAACATCAAAACAATACTGATCAATAAACAGTTTTGGACCTTGGCTGCAGCAACTTATTATGGACATCGGACCATCGGAGTCACATGACCCTGGACGTCCGCAGCAAGAATTAAGAAGTAAGTAAGTAAGAGCACCACTAAGTTAAACTTGGAAAAGCTATAAGGAATAATAATTTGAAGGTTAAGCTGTTAGTTTAGGATTACCCAATTAAATATAAATATATAATCAGATATATAGGTATCGATGGTAAGATTTTTCGTGCTATAAAAAGTTATGAAGAGTATTCTTACGATTAATATGGACAGAAACCTCCTGACGTATAGCGGTTCCCGACCGACCTCTTGGTTGTGCCTGGTAGTGCAACAGGATTGTTTCCTATGAGCCTTACCCACAAAATCAGGACCTGTACTTGGACAAGAAAGATTGCACAACAGTAAAGCACATTCCTACCTTAACACCTTTCCTCTGGCTGTTTCTGCTGCCTTCTGATTGTACTCTGCTGACCTCTGCAGGCGCAGCGCTGTTGGATATTGGACTTGGCTGTTGGCTAGACGTCTTGTTACGGATGTGCTGATGTTTGCTTAGCGTGAACACTTCGGCCAGCCTCGATCTTGCGCTCGATTTACCCGTCTTGCCGCTGAACACGGGAATACTGCTTCCCGGATTCGAGTTCTTCCTCGCGGGGAATACCAGATGTTCAATGTTCGGCGTGTAGCCAGGGTCTTTGCGAACCACCTCCTCCAGAGAGAGCAGTTTGGTCGCTAACCTCGGAGAAGGGGTCATCTGTTGCAACGACTTGAAGAGCGTGTGATGAGTGCTATAAGAGCGACGCTTGCTGGTCACACTGGAGGACTTACCGCTCCCTTCTGCCAGCTGCAACAGCCGACTCCGGTGCTGTCGGATATTGTGTTCGTCGGCGCAACTTCTGCTCATAGTTCGTATAACTGAAACAATCACACACATAAACAATTATAATACGTGAGTTTAATTTCAAATATATATTTAATCTAATAAAATTAATTATATTTATAGAAGAAAATTATTGTAACCTACTCACACACGCGCTCGCGCGTTCACACACACACACACACACACAAATACACGTGTGTTTATATATATAGGATCCAAAGCCCTAGGAGCATTCACAGTGTAAAATAAACAGTGTTTTGTTTTCTTTTGTTGCAAATGTAAAACTATACAAACCACAATCATGTATTCCCTTTACCCACATAATCAGCTGACTGTCGTGAAAATTATTACGGCACTTATAAAGGCATGTAATCGTGAAACGAGTAGTTTAGTTATTGGGGGGTAGTTATTGGGGACTTGTAAATAAAATAATAGTGTAAACATATTCTATCTCTGAAACAACAAATAGACATCTCGCCTACTGTACTGTACTGAAATCTTGACTTTGTAAAAGTACGAGTAATAACTGGGTCACGATGGGAAATATACGGGTTACTAGCGTCAGACGCTGATGGATTGGATCCAATTAACATATATGTTTTTAAAATGACGATTTTTTACGGAAGGCCTGACTGTGTATGTTTTGCAAGGAAAAAAAATCTTATGATAACATATTAAATGATATTATTCATTCAATATGACGATAAGAATAGAATTTATACAAATTTTGTTAATGGAAACTTCCTTCGGAGCGTCTGCCACTTTTTAAGAAAGATTTCAATTAAATACGATAAATAAAATTGAGTAACCTTTTGAATATCTAACAAATGTTTTCTATGAACTACATACTTTTATTATTAACTACCTTAAACAGATTCTATTGAAACTCCTATTAAGTACGTTCACGAAAAGAATTATTCACTTCTTTAGGTTAATCCCTGTAGTTTCTGAAATGGGGACTGTTTGCATGTTTTGCACGGAGAAAAATCTCCGTATTACAAAATAATCAAAAATGTTTAAAAAAAAATACTTATTCTAAAGAAATTGATTATTATAATTTGTATTTTAAAAAATTACAATATTTTCCCCTCCAATATACTTCTCAAAAAAGTATAACGGTAAACGGTAAGATTTTCAGTTTATTATATTCAGTCAAAAACGCCATAGGAAATAGTAATTTCTGTCGGTCAAAATCTCGACTACCTATTACGTTTTTCTTCAAACGTAAAAGGACATCTTTTTAGCAACAATTAGATAATTTCAGGTTTTATACGAATGTTTTATGTTTCTAAAATCGTAGGGATGGTTTTCTCTCAATAATAGCTTTCAAGAAACCTGCTCTTTATCCTATGGTCTGTTAACCACCATTGTCTTTCTTTATATATACATATAAATAACAGATACTTTCCTTGAATTTATTTTCCATTTTCCATAAATATGCAAGTAATTATATTGCAATTGAAAAAACGTAATTTTCTACAAGAGTTGTCGATAAAGATGCACTTTTCAGAGATCAGGAGAAAAATAACTAAACCTTTGCCAGTAAATGACATTCAGAAAAAAAACATTAAACGAAACACTTGTACCAATTTTTAAGTGTCTTGATTCATGGTATGCACATTTCATAATTATACGTTAAAAATGGAACCAACCATCTGTAATACTTATTTTCCCAATATTTCAAAAGACACAGATTTCACAGATACAATTTTGAAATATCAAGAGTGTTTATTTATATTTTTAAGTTCAATTTACAATTTTTTAAATCAAATTCTAAACTATAATAAAATATGTGTTTAAAAATATATGATTGATGATAAAGATACAAACAATTAACTTTATGTATACTGACTGTCAGGAGATGTTTCATGAAACATATTTCCTATTTTCCCGAACCATATTTTTCAAGATATAAAGGAAGTAATAAATTACACCCACCCTAAAGCCTACGTCAGGGTAAACTCTTTATTTTCTGCACCCCTAATATTTTTGTTGCATTTATCCTGCCGCGCCGTTTTAAATAGCCAATTTTGTACTTTCCCAGTGATATTTTTATGCTAGACTCTTCTTCCATGCGTGCGTGCGTGTGCGTGCGTGTGCGTGCGTGTGCGTGCGTGTGTGTGTGTGTGAGAGAGAAGGTGTGTAAATCTTAAGACTTCTAGTTGGATGTTTACCGATTTGGGGGAAACAGAAATGGTCTGAAACTTCAAATGTACCACCTTTAAATAATAAATTAGGTGGCTTTATCAATTGTAAGTTTAACAAACAATAAAGAATAAAACATACCACTAAGACAAGGAATAAATCACCTGCAAATATTTGTTTCGTGTCCTGGAGTAGATATGATATTAGTATTATATAATAAAATGTTTGGTATAAGCTTTGATATGTTGTCATTTACAATTTGTGTATTATTTATCTGATTTCGTTTTAAATCACGTAACCCAACTGTAGAAGGTCGCTGATATTTAGACTTAAAATGTCGTGTCAATAAATATCAAATCAACCCTTATATCAGATTACTTCAAAATTTTAAAACACAAACTTTGTTAAAAAAACCGAAACAAAAATAGTATTCCAGATTACACTATTAAATAGATGTAAAAGTTTTCAAATTTTAAAGCTTGTAGAAAAATCAAATACGCTGGGAAATAGTCATTTTCCGGGTTTTCGACGGAGTTTCACATTACAGACTAAATCCAAACCGAAAACTGCTTCTTGGGATTTGTTCTCGAATCATATACTCTTATATATCAGGAAAATACTTAATAAAATAAAAATAGGTCGATTGTGAAGTGAATGAAACTCAAGTAATTTCCCATATGGTATTGTATAATGCCTAATACTAGAGCGAAATGGGCAACTGCATATATAAGCATATATATATATATATATATATATATATATATATATATATATATATATATATATATATATATTTTTTAAAATATATATTTAATATATATTATTATTTTTAATACATATTTTATATATATATATATATATATATATATATATATATATATATATATATATATATATATATATATATATATATATATATATATAGTACTACTCCTGTACTTGAAATATTTGTATTCATTAACTATATTACAAGAAAACGTATATCACCATATTTAATATTTACCATATATTTGGAAGAATGCAACGATGGCGATATTAACATCAAGTAGGTAAGGACATACAGATAGCTAACAGAAATTACAAACTTTGACACAGAAATGAACAATAAAACGTTATAAGTCGTTATCTGGTGATATCGAACTTACAAACAAGTGTATAGATTACTAAAAACGAATAGTTGTATGTGTTCGATGCCAAGTTCGGTACATGACAAGGAAAACAAAAATTTTATCTCTAAAATAGATATATTTGTTAAATATTCCATATAAAGACACATTATTGAATGGAAGATGCCAATAAACCGGGTCGTTTATCTGTTGTTATTAATATTATAGACTCTAAATAATTGGCTAGACTTTAATATGTTATTTTATCTCGTCACCATAATTAAATATGAGGAAGGTATAAATGTCAACAATAAATAAAGTAATTAACCAAACTATCTGTATTGTGCAGAGTCTAGAACTGTACTAGCAAAGGTAGTAATATTATCCGTAATAGACAACTTCGTCTTGGAGTGGATTCGTGTCGAAGCTCAAATTGTTGAAATCAAGAAAGTCGTTCAGAATCCACGGTGTAATGAAGAACCCTCCAGCTATTGGAAACAATCGTTTGACACCCTTCGTGTGAAACTGTTTCAGTGAATAAACGTTAAATTCATATTCCTAAAATGAGCTTAAACCACGCCTAGTCTTACCTCGTCTTCTTTGTTTACACAAGGCATGGTCACGCTTTTTGAGTAAATAAGAAGTTTACTCATCACTAAGCCTGTTTTCAGCTGTGGTTCCACGACAATGTAAACACAATTTAATTATTTACAACGTTTCGATTTTACAAGGGTTAGAAACCCCAAAACACCCTCCATGAAACTAAAGTATAACAATAATATAAATCTCCTTTAATATTGAAAATTTAAATTTTAAATTTGAAAATTACCTCAAAATAAAACTTAGAGTAATTACATATACCTCGGAAAGTTATAGGTATGCACAACTAATAAAAAACTTTAAGTAAACGCATTTCAATGGTAAATAAAAAAAAAATATGGAAAATTAAAACTATCTATACACAAAATTAAAAACTTACAAAAATTAGTTAATTGCCCAAAATGAAGAAATTACAAAGTGCTGAATTTATAAACACATAGATGCTGAGCCAAACGATTTAGTAGCTCTGATTGTGACAAGTATTGCTTTAGTTTATCTCAACAATGGATAATGTTCGAATAACATGTAATGAAAGTAATCACAAAATAAAATTTTACATTTGGAAAAATTATATATTTTTTTATTTATTTGTACGCAGAAAGATTTCAAACAAGCACACAGGTCTGATAAGGAATATGTAATGAGAGGGAACCGAGGTTGTGTCCGGGCAGTAGGTAAACTAGTGTATGGGACAGCACAATATACTAATCATAGGGCTACCTGAATAAACCTAACGTACTAAGAGCATACAATATACAGTAAAATAATAAAAGGCGTTCATAATAAAGTAAAACAATATTTCTTTCCTTTCTAATAATAAATAAAAAATTAGTAATAATTCATCAAAATTAATAAAACTTAAAATATAACTATACATTGTAGACTACTATTGGCTCTATTTTCCACTTAAATTATTTAAGAACAGAAATTTAAGTTTTTGGGAATAATTATAATTTTCAGGGGTAAATACATTAAAATACAACTGACTCCTTCCCTTCATAAACCTAGGGTCCTAGGTTTATAAAATCTAGAAGTCGTTAAATAAAATTTTTATAGTAAAAATAAATTACAATTTCCACTAGAAATCACAAAAGAAATTACAATTTCTTTCAATTGTTGACAGAAATTCTGCACAACTCGTCTGAAATATTTCAAAGTTCATACATTATTAGATATCTAAGCATTCCAACATGATCGTTTCACACACGCAGACAAACACACTCACCCCCCCCCCATACACACGCAGAGATATATTCATTTGAGCTCCGGATACAAATTTTAAATAAATTTATTCTTAGTAAATATTGTGTTATCTTTATTTATTTCTTGAACAAAAATATTCAGAAATATAATAGTTTAAAGCTACTTGTAAGATAGTTACTTAAAGCTACTTAAAGCCTGTGTAAGATAGTTGGCATTATCACAAGCCTGTTCACTCATCAACAGTAAACGCACGCTTATTCTATCTGTAGAATGAAGAAACTCCTGATAATGTCAATAATATTAACTGGATGCAAACCTCATAGCCATTGTAGTTTTAATAAATTGCATATAGTTATACAATTTTATATTATTATAAATAATACTTAAAAAAGAATAACAAAGGAAGGATTTACTAATAGAGATATAACAAGAAATAGATACAAACACATACTGAAGCAAACAATGTAGTGTTCCAATTGGCAAAAAAAAACAAATATTGTATCTTACAATAGTAACAAAGTAATGTAAAAGAAGTAAAAATCTTTGAAATACTCAGGACAGAGAGGTAACTCAAGGTATAAAAGTCAAGAAATTCTTTAAGCCCAAACGTAAATGAAAATAAACCTAGAATATAAATCAAAGCAAAGAAATATGCATGATTTTAGCCATTCAAAAATGCGTAAAAAACAAACCTGGAAATACTAAATGACAATAATAATTCGATCTTACTGTATCAAGAAAATAAAACATTACAAAATTTAACAAATAACTTTTTGAACTCTTTAGTGGTATGACAGGACGTTAAACAAAATATAAACACTCGTTATTGATAAAAGATAATGATACAACCTTTATAAACAATCACAATACGATCCTCATGAATTTTTGCAATCAAGTCCAAGAGGAAATCAGAAAGAATCTCCGATATGACATCTTGTTTGCATACGTGATTATACAATAACCCAATGATAGGCGTTATAAAGCCCGATAAATCATTTCGACTATGCCTAGAAACTAGAAAATCGAACGAGAACTTTTTCGGATTAAGAAAGCATTCCAAGACTTATTCTAAGGGATAAATAGACGGTATATTTCCAAAATCGACCTGACATCGAATTCTTAGCCCGGGACATTAACGCATGATATATAATGGACTATTTTTAAAAATAGAGTTTATAATTTTAAAATATTTCTGCTCCAGTAACACAATTCTTTAGCAGCTCTAATGTACAGACGATCTGACATTGGGATGGTGGTCACAATTACATATTAGCCTATGTCGATGATATATTATGTCTTTGGGAGACATTCTGGAATCCACGCGAATCATATATTTCATACCCAGGGATCCGATTTTAACGATCTATCCCACTTTGTCAACGGGAAGTCATGGCTACATATTTAATCAGTTAGGAGTTACGTTCGATCCTACAAACTGGTCTTGAATTCTCAGTTCATAGAAACAAATGACAACTTCAATTATTTCTAGGATTCGTCTCCCTCTTAGACTCGAATCCATAGGAAGTATGCGTAGAAAACTTAATCTTTATTAAAACTTCTGGTAGAAAGGACAACCTTGGGTTTGGGATAAGGAGGTGCAGATTGCTTTGCAGCGAATCACTTTCCTAATGTAAAACCTCTATATTATTCTGGTCCATTTGATGTTTATTATTAAATTTTTTCATATGTTCCGAAGAGAATTGAAAAAAAGAAATTTTGCGGAAATGTGATATATAAGAAAACAAGGAATAAATGCATTGAATGGTTTCCATCTGCCTATGAATCTTTAGTAATGAAAATATAAGTGAATTTTAAAATTTTTGTATTTTTTTGATCAGTTAGGATATTGTATATATTATAATGATTGTGTTGTTTAAAATTTAAAGCGTTGACTCTGTTACTAATAGTAACATGTGTTAGTGTGTGTATCTGTGATTTGTCTGTTTTATTGTGATAAAAATATGACTTGTAAATGAGAATATTTATTAGAGTTTTGTATTGTTGGTTATTATTATGTTTAATGTAATGTTATGAAATTTATAAATTGGTAGCTATGTTGTATATTGGTTTAATAAATACGAGCTCTTGAAAAAGAATTTCGGAAAGAAATTCGAAACGTTGAGTGTTAAAAAAACATGAATTAATTGTCTGTGATCTGTGCTTTAGCCTATATAAAAAAATTAATAATTATCAACAAACATTAAATAAAAATATATTTAATATTATATATATTATCATATATATAACAAATATATAATAATACTGTTGATTTTCAAGAATATATATTATTAGATAATATGTTGTGAAAAATTATACGTGGGAAAATAAACATATACTGCCAGAAGCTATAATTGATAGATATATTGGACAAACTTACAAATAGTACGTCCGCATAGGGCGAAATATAATGAAAACAAATATATAAAAGAATCAATGTCAAGGAGTAGCTAATGGTACTCCTAAGCGTTTACAATAGCTACATTGATGTACCAACCAGGAGATATGGTTGCAATTAACCGGCGTGAGGCGTGTACTAGTGGTTATTGACGTATTTAGTAAACTAGGCAAATTAATGGAGTAAAGCGCATTAAACAAAGCGTACGATTGACAGGTTGAGGCTGTATGTCCAAATGTAGATAAGCTTAATCGAATACTTACAGATTTTGGCCAGATTTTATTTCCTGACAATGTCGTTTATGGATGGAAAATAATAAAAAAAATAATAAAAACATTAATC
The DNA here is from genome assembly GCA_036971475.1 of Prosapia bicincta. Lineage (NCBI taxonomy): Eukaryota > Metazoa > Arthropoda > Insecta > Hemiptera > Cercopidae > Prosapia > Prosapia bicincta. Next base: position 159,517,568 of record JBAIZL010000005.1, on the reverse strand, counting down.
CCGGTCAGGCGTCCACATTATGCTGAATGGGAAAACCGAGATCTGGGACGGATTTATACAATCTTCTGTGGTCACATAATATCCTCTTGGTTGAATTACTTGATATAGGCCTACATAGAACAGGTGATGAACACAACTCCTCATGAGGCGACTGAATATTCACCTATAAGCGTACAATATGGGAGGAACCAGAATAGATCTGGCAGGAGTTTCTTCCAGACTTTTTAAAGAACGTCGGACAAACAACACAACAGAAGCAGCAGGTTGCCTTCGATCGTATTAGGAGCGCTGGTGAAAGAAGATTTAATAAAAAAAATGAAAACTCCAAATAGGTATCATTCAAAGTGGACGAGCTAGTTTTAATCATTAGACGCAATATATATATAATACGAAATATTACTAGTTACTATATGTAAATTAAAAATAGAATGTTCTATATTTTTATGAAACATGTTAAACGTGAGACAAAGCCAAGACGAATAACAGGGGTTGGGAAATATAATTAATAATACTGATAGTTCTCAACAATATGTAGTAATAGAAAATATGTTGTGTAAAATTATAAGTGGGAAAAGTAATCCTATACTGTCAGAACATATATTTGATAGATTTATTGAACATTCACAAATCGTACTCTCACATAGAGCGAAGTATAATAAAAAAATTTATTAGTAGAAGTATATAGACTAAAAATATATGTAAAATGGTCAGTGAGATTATAAGAAAATGTCGACACATATGTCAAAGAGCGAGTGTATCTTATGGTACTCATTCAAAGTGGACGAGCTAGTCTTAATTATTAGACGCTATATATAATTCGAAATGAAAGCAAAATGTTTTGTTACTTTAGAAGGGTCGTTCAAAATGACGATAAAATTAAATAGACGTACCTATTAGGTTGTGCATGTAATGACGTATGTGGATGAAGTACGTAATTTGAAAATAATTATTGAATAAAATGTATAATAGATAAATATAATCTGTTAAAAAGCCTAACTCTAAATGTAAGTATCAATCTACAGATATATGCATAGTAGGTTAATATTTCTTGAATCAATTATTCAAGTAAGTTATAAGAAACGAACATGGATAAAATTATTTTAAATTTGTACTAGCCGATTAAAATGAAAAGGAGCATTTTCTGAATAGGAGACATAAAGTATAATTTAAACTATAATAGAAACAGCTAGACAACAATTGGAACAAAATAAATTGTATAAACAAAAACCTTAAAGATAAAATGGAAAGTCCTTACAGTAATAGAGGAGTAATAGTTTTGATTATATGTTTATTTTCATTTTTTTAAAAGGTAATTTAGTTTTGATACATGAATTATTTAGTAATTTCTTATGTGTGTTTGTATGTAAATTTTTATTATTTTTATGTTTTTCTTATTGTTACTATTTTATATTTTTTTGATTCTCACTACTTTGGTGGGTTCATTGTTTGTTCTGCCTAGTTCTAAACATGAAAACTTTTGTAGACTGTAGTTAAGTTTACAAACTTGTTTATGACATAATATAAAAAAAAAGAATTTTTATTCTAGTTTCAGGCTTGAAACAAACAAGTCCCAAAGAACTACGTTGCTAAAATGTAATTAAGAATTTATAAAACCATTTATCAACCGTATTTTACTTTATAAAAACCTATTGTTAGTTTAATTAACCTCAAATATGATATAAATGTAATAAAATTTTGATAAATTTAGAATTCTATTATAAAAGGAATAATACTGGGGAATTTATTAAACATTTGAGCTAACATTAAGAAAGACTAGTATTTTTAAAAATAAGTTTGGAGATATATTTAGCGACAGTTTTCAGGTGCCAGTAGCTAAAGAGATAATGTAGGCCAAGGTCATATTTTGATACAGTCTACCTGAGTGTTTCATCGATAAATACGTACGATGAAACAACGTTATTTCATCTCCTCACATCGTCAGGTGCAAGGTGATAAGACGTATGCCCTCAAATTTCAGATGTTTTTTTCAGGTGTGCAAAATAAACGTATATATATATATATAAATATATATATATATATATATATATATATAAATATATATATATATATATATATATATATATATATATATATATATATATATACATAATAAATTAAAAATATGTCAAAAACAAGAATACTTTTAATGAATATATTTATTCAAAGCTTTTCGCCGATAAAGTAGTACCACCATCTTCAGGAAAATAATAATTATTTATTAGACCATTAGTTACTTTTACATTAGATAATTATTTTCCTGAAGATGCTGCTATTATTTTATCGGCGAAAAGCTTTGAATAAATATATTCATTAAAAGTATTCTTGTTTTTGAAATATTTTTAATTTATTAACTATATTACAAGAAAACATATCACCATATTTAATTTATATATATATATATATATATATATATATATATATATATATATATATATATATATTGTAATGACTGAAAAGCTTAGGACATTCATTTCTGTTCAAAATATTTCTGTAATGGATTTAGTTTGCTCGAATGGCTTTCTCTCTTTCTCTATCTGGCTTGCTAGTCACTCTTTTCGAACACAGTCAAAATTATATTAGGTGTCATTAAGTATAATTTAATTGAGATATTAAGAGGACGCGGTTGAAAAACGTGTAACGCGATTAGGCATCACACGCGCGAAAATATAATTCCCTGTGTCGTTGCGCTTCCCTTTGTTTGTTTTTAATTAGCAGTTAACTTTGCGTACGACTGGGTGAAATTAAATTGTGCGCTGAAATGAATATCTCCAACCGAGCATTCCCATGCAGAGACATTACATGCTGTCATTTCGTTGCTGTATCACAGCGGCATTAACTAAGAAATGTGATTGTTTTAAACATAAAGAAAACATTTAAACTCTTTTGCAGCAATACTTTAATTTTACGTAAACCTATTCAAATTGTTTTTATCCTTACTGTTTTTTTTTAAATTTTTTATTTTATATCTTTAGCCTACATCTTTATAAAACAAGAGAAAAATTACAACGTAATAAGATTTTTGAATCTGAAAGTTCCACAAATTTAAAATTTCAAGTTTAATCTACATTATAGTAATTGATTTTGTATTCAATCGATTCTGTAGAAACTCTGTAGAAATCGCTGTGGAAAAACGTACTACTATTGTGGTAAAGCAGAGGTAGTAGTTGCATTGCTTTACGCACTTTGAACCATCAATTTTGACAATAAAAACGTTTATATTATTTATTAAATGTTATTAGAAAGGGATAAAATAACGTTTTAATGATATGCAAATAAAGCTCAAACTAATACCACTTTGCCGCCAAACGTACTGAGTAGGATACTTGGAGAGGGATTGCAACCTGCACGGATTTCCGTCGTATATTTTAATTTTATCGCCTGTAAATGATGGGAACGAATTGTGAATCAATTGAGAGAAATTCTCTGAAATACATAGATAATTGCAAATCTATAGGTAAGGATTATAGCTTTAGTGCGTTGGCTTGCATACCTTGATACACCTATATTTATCGCGTGCATAAGGACACATAACCGTTATAGTAAATCCCAAATCCCGCTTAGACATATTATAAAAAGAGATTATATTTAAGGTAACTTAAAGCTAAGACATTATAGTTTCACCCTTAGTCAACTTCGGTAAAACTTTGTGTAGTTAACAAAGGAGAGAGTAAACTCCAAAGGTTACCGCAAATTTACAGATTATTAACAATAACAACTTGGAGCAACTTTGATGTAATTTTGTTATTTAAAATAAATTTGAAATACTCTTTAACACAAAAAAACTATTTATTTAAATACATATGTACATGAACATAAGGAATCAGGTTCAGCAGAAATTATTACAAGAATAACTGGCACAAAACTCTCCGTCTAATCACTGGCCAACGATGAAAAAAAACTTTTCCGATAACACTACCTCTCATTTATGTATTTTGTTGTCCTGAGTCCGAAAATCATAATATAAACGCTGTATCACCCACCAATGTTTCGCAATTTAATATTTTAAATAAAATAAATTTAATTTATGTTGGTTTTTCATTTTATTTTATTACAGTTAAACCAGGCAGAGAAATCATGTTTCTAGGTCGGTAGCACTGGAAAATTGAACATGCAACACTACCTTTTCTTTATTTTTGTTCCTCCTCCTCAATAACAGATGTATAATTGTTTTATTCCAATTAAAAAACCCATACTTCTCAGTGTTTGACCCATATGCGTTAAGAATAACTAGTCGTGGTTGTAAAAACTGTTGTAGTACATTTTGCTACACACGTAGTGATTTTTGTGGACATTGCTCCACAAAACAATGGCCCATAAGAAAGGTTTTAACACCTGGCGAGAACATTTTGTACAAAACTTTGGTAGATACAAAAAGTCCTCCTTTCACCTCTACACATCAAGTTAACCTTAATGAAACAGTTTGTAAACCCCTGGCTAAAGATGAATAATGTTTCAACTATTTGAGTGAAAAATGTCCCCATCTATTAGAACCCAAATTAAAAGAAGGTGTTTTAGTCGTACCAGATATTAGTAAAACGGTGTTCGATTCCACCTTCGAAACAAAGATGACGACAATGGAAAAAAAGCTTGGATTGCATTTAAACAAGTTGTAACCAAAGTTTTTAGGTAATGTGAAACACCCTAACAATGAGCTTATAGCAGCTAATTTACTTGATATGTTTAAAAATTTGGGATGCCTAATGAGCCCTGAAGCCCACTTTTTGCACAACCATCTTGACTTCTTCCTTGAAAATCTGGGTGATGTCATTGTGGAACAAAGCAATTGATTCCATCAGGACATCAAGGTAATGGAGAAACAATACCAGGGACATTGAAAAACCAATATAATGGGTGATTGCAGTTGGTCACCTTGTTCATCCGGGAAAACAAAATGCTTGGAACTGAAGAAAATCTACATAAGAAGTTTTGCAGATAAAAGATAAAGAAAAAACAAAAGCATTAACTCCTAAAATGATTGTATATATTGTTGTAAGCCAACAATTTAATAAAAAAGTATTATTTTATTATTGTATAGTTTTGTATGTAATTCACTATTTCCTCATTTTCCAATTATTATAAAGAATCAGACTGTAAAGCAACTGTCGGTGATACATACAATCTGATATCAGATTATGTTTTAACACTCAAAATTACATAAGATTCACATATATTTATAAGAAAAGTTTTTATAAATATTTTTTTGTTGGCCTGTGTATTCATTTATTAATAGACTAACATGTCCTCAATAAAAACTCTTATGAAACAATTCACTGGAGGTTTTTCATCAATTCATCCTCAAGAGCTATACGCTGTCAACCAAAACAATACTGACTCAATAAACTACAATAAAATACACACACACACATATAGGATACATATGTTGATTTAAAACATATTGTTTTTTAAATCTTGAAAATGAAATGGATGAGAGAGAAAGAGAGAGATGTACAGAAATGAGAAGCTAGAAAAAATAAAAAAAAGTAATTAGAACACAACATTAAATTAAAACCTATGTAGTGTAATCATTGGCTCTTCATAATGCTGACAATGAAAGAGGACGGAAAGCTTTAAACAGTGTTGGTGCTTATTCAACTGAAAGAGATAAAATATCATAATAACATAAAATTAAATTCCAGTGGATAAACATATCTGTAACATCAACGAGGATTGACTCGTAACAGAAACCATAGTCACTAAGAACTGGTCATCACAGATGAATGCAGAACGACAGAAAGGTAAAAAAACCTGCCGAAACTGTCACAGCTGCCCTGTCACATAACTAAGGTCAGCACACATTTCCAAATATCCGGCCATCCTTCCTGGCATACTCAGAATTGGAGATTTATGTTCGGAGGTGAACCTTTGTGACGACAATTTAGCAAAGGCTGTTAGACCTGTTATCCATATCCATATCATTATTTAAAAAAGATCCGTCATGAGCAAGGCATATTAATCAATAACAACCTTAAAAAAACCAATGAAAAATTACGATACAAAAAATAAAAAGCAAGTAAACAGGGCAGGTTCGGCGCAGTAAGAAAAGCCGTATGTATAAGGCCTTCGTCTTGAGATACCCTCTATGCAATTATTCAGTACTGTATTATTATTGGCACAGGTATTTTGCGGATACGTATTTTCATACATATCAAATTGTATCATCTTGGAAATAATTTATCTCTCTTACTTATTAATTCCTTTCCATGGCTTTTCTTAAAGTGGGTAAACAAATACTTTATACTTATGTTGTAGTTGATTATTCAAAACCCCGTAACTTCTAACGCAGAATATTACTCCATTAATAATTTCTCTAACATGAAAGAAATTTGAACATCATAATATACCTTGTATGTTTTAATTTGTTAGCATAATTTAACATCAATAAAAGATATATATATATATATATATATATATATATATATATATATATATATATACACACTATATATATGTATATATATATATATATATATATATATATACACTATATATATGTATATATATATATATATATATATATATATATATATATATATATATATATATATATAAATTGTGTGTGTGTTTGTGTGTGTGTGTGTGTGTGTGTGTGTGTGTGTGTGTGTATGTGTGTGTGTGTGTGTGTGTGTGTGTGTCTATCTATGTATATTTATATAAAATATTACGTGAAACCTTTTAATTGACGAGTCATAAAGTTAAATACGTACATTTTAAAACAAAAACGTCTTTCATTACATTTTCAAACTATATCTTGGTAAATTGAGCAATATAAACTTACAGTTCAATAAATCTATAGAATTTGCTCTTATAATAAATAATTATGTCATTTCATAAATGTTTGACTATTCAACTAGTCTAATCTAACGAACCAAACACCAACATTGACCAGTGCAGTGAAACAAAATATAGAACAGTATCGATATATCACGTATTGAGGATCAGAATAATTTCAACAACATCGCTGACTTCTAATGTTCAGAAATGAGAGTAGCCTATTAGACTATATCACTAAAGTCCACCCCAAAAACATTTAAAAGTAAGAGTCTTGTTTAAGCTCATTAAAGTGTAGGTCACACTCGCGCGTACACACGCAGGCATTCACATACACAATGAAATTGTTAGAATTAAGAATTTTTACAATAGATTGAGTGATATCATTGAAATGTGTACAAAATAAACGGTCCTCATTGTTTTTTGAGTTAGTGTTATCAGATAGTTACCTTTGGATATTAGGTTGGCTAAAACTTTAGTACATAGAAATATTGTAGTTAATATTTTGTAGATAATTTAAATAAAGGTAATAATGTTTAATGTTTAATATTTTTTCACTCTGACTTAAAAACATTTTATTATTTATACAACAGTTATATGAGTTGAATCAAAGACAACTAATTAGTTTTTGAATTGATTTTTACATTGGTTTCGGTAACTAAATAGGTATTATCACTGCGAGTTTATTAAAAGACTCCTCCTGTATACAGATAAATTTCTAAAACCTTGCGGGGGTTTAATCTTGTATTTATTCTAACTTCTAGCGCCTTTGTATAATTACAGAGAAAAGCTGAGAAAACATGAAAAATGATTTGGATAAAGTTTATTAAACACACAAAGTATTAAGAGACATGCTCACGTAAAATAAGAACTCCGACACAACCAAAGGCGCGATAAAGTAAAAAAGTCAAAGTAAAAAGCATTTTGAAATAAGATCTAATATAGGTACAATAAAAGTAGCAATGGATTTACCCAGGAAGGGCTGATGGCGTCACAAGCGAAATGGAGTCAGGAACAAATTCGTAAGCATAATGTTTAAGGAAAGGGAAAAGGGCCTGTTTAATGATTTCTTCCTATGAGGTATGCCTTTACGTGAAACATGACCTTATCTGCAATCCGGGTCTATCTAAATCTATGAAGCTCAACACAACTGAGAAAATAAAGTTTATATACATTTATAATATATAATAATTTCATATATTTAAACAGAGCATTAAATTCGTACCCCTGCGAACGTAAGGATGACAGGGGTTAACTACACTGGAATATTGCAGAATGTTTTTTTTTAAATAGTTTAAATGTTAATAATATTATTTTACTTAATGATTTTACCTTTGTAAAAACACCCATTAGATGAAATAATAAAAACAAAATGCGTGTTTAACTGCGTATTAACGCAATGTTAAATAAAAATTCATTCATTCGGTTTTATAGTGATATATTAAACCTCTTAGTGCCATAATAAACACCAGGAAAGTAAATACAAAAATTGTAAAACAGAAATACGTCTACATTTCATTTTGAAATATATAATTCGTGCATTGTACAAGTTGATAACAATTTTATTGCAAAATTTTATTTTAGCTCTATTTGTACAAACATGAGTTCAAAACAAAGCTGGCAAGTTAAAAAAAATTGAAATACCATCATATTAGATTTATGTTAATGAATATACTTCTGAAGTACAAGGTCATAAGGTAAAAAAGTAAAGACTGGAATTTTTGTCTTTGTTAATAACCAAAGAGGAAGATTAATTATGTGAAAGATAAAAATGTTTGTGTTTATTTTAGTGATAAATTTTTCTGTCACTATTATCTTTTTGGTATATTCACTAACATATAAAAACTGTACTGATTTAGATGCATAACCATCTGTGTTTATAATAGATAAGCGATAAACAATAAATAATATAAACACGTAATTAATTTATGTGTTTATAAGCGTCAGTAAACTGTGTTTATTCTTTTCGCTTCATAAGTTACGTTGGAGTTAGCCTGATAAGGAAAAGAGGCATTGTTATTCTCTAGATAAATAGCCTGATGAACTTGCTGTAGTGGATATTCTGGTTTCCGCAGCTGTATAGCAGAGTGCACAAGGACAAGGCAGGTTGGTAGCATTTCCTACTTAGTGTTTTCAATGTTTTTTTAAAATTCAAATAATTTATATTTCCTAAATTGACACGTTGTTTTAAAACAATTTTATGTTTTTATAAAAAAGAATAAATTTTAACCATATTCATGTTTATTTAGGCACTGGCATGAATGCCTTTTGTGAAAGATAATAGTTAAGGAAGTAAGGTTTCTAGACTAATAGCTCAACGTGATTGTTTAGAGTGTGGCAGAAATGCCTTTTGTGAAAGATAATAGTTAAGGAAGTAAGGTTACTAGACTAACAGCTCAAAGTGATTCTTTAGAGTGTGGCAGGAATGCCTTTTGTGAAAGAAAATAGTTAAGGAAGTAAGGTTACTAGACTAATAGCTCAACGTGATTGTTTAGAGTGTGGCAGGAATGCCTTTAGTGAAAGATAATAGTTAAGGAAGTAAGGTTACTAGACTAATAGCTCAACGTGATTGTTTAGAGTGTGGCAGGAATGCCTTTAGTGAAAGATAATAGTTAAGGAAGTAAGGTTACTAGACTAATATCTCAACGTGATTGTTTAGAGTGTGGCAGGAATGCCTTTAGTGAAAGATAATAGTTAAGGAAGTAAGGTTACTAGACTAATAGCTCAACGTGATTGTTTAGAGTGTGGCAGGATGGCCTTTAGTGAAAGATAATAGTTAAGGAAGTAAGGTTACTAGACTAATAGCTCAACGTGATTGTTTAGAGTGTGGCAGGAATGCCTTTTGTGAAAGATAATATTAAGGAAGTAAGGTTACGAGAATAATAGCTCAACGTGATTCTTTAGAGTGTGGCAGGAATGCCTTTAGTGAAAGATAAAAGTTAGGGAAGTAAGGTTACTAGACTAACAGCTCAAACTGATTCTTTAGAGTGTGGCAGGAATGCCTTTTGCGAAAGATAATAGTTAAGGAAGTAAGGTTACTAGACTTATAGCTCAACGTGATTGTTTAGAGTGTGGCATGAATGCCTTTTGCGAAAGATAATAGTTAAGGAAGTAAGGTTTCTAGACTAATAGCTCAACGTGATTGTTTAGAGTGTGGCAGGAATGATATTTTTGCCTTTGCATATTAGTCATCTCAGTGTTAAATTTGGAATACATTTTTCATAGTAAAAATGACTTGATAAAGACAACAAAGCAGTTGAGGAAACGCCGCCTTTAAAAAATCTATATCTATTTTCGACTTGCATATCAATCGTTTATTATTTTTCACAAAGAAATATAATTGAATTCTGAATTATTATTTTTTTTTTAATGTGATAAAAAGGTAATTTTGCCCAACACAATGTAGATCGAAAGGAGGGAATAATATAAACAAACTGTTTTAGTGTGGGTTTACTTTCGCGTGTGCGTGCCGTGTGTATGTGTGTGTTTGGAAGTAATCATTATACACATTTTTAAAACAATTTCCATATTTTAAAACTATTTAAATGATACTGAACTCCGAAAATTAAAATGAAATAAATGGTAATTTTAAAACGGCAAATACTTCATGGAATAATAAGGAAATGTATTTTTTTTCGCTTGTCATTTTTATTTTTTTTTGTTTTAAAATTATTTCTCTTGTTCCTAACATTTATCATTTTTTTAGGTAATCATCCTAACATGAGACAGTCAACCTACGCACTCACAATATCCGTTACCTTCACTTTTACTATTAAAAGTTATCTATGACTAAGTACCTTTTTGAGTAGATGTAGTATGAATTATATCAATCTGTGACCATCTATATTGTAATTATATTATATTCAGCATTTACACCCATACTTCATGTATTATTTGCTTTTTTCTAAAATGATAATGCAAAATAACAACAATAAAAAAGTATTATAAAAAATGGTTTGTAAATGAACTCTGTGGTACATTTGGTTTATATATATTAATTACTTACAAACCTTTTATGAATTTACGAAATGGGATCTTTTATTACTGATAGTGAAATAATTTGCCAGTTTTTTATAGTCAAAGCAAATTATTAAGGTAGTCTCAATAATTTGAACAGTACAATATTAAAAATAATATTTTAAATTTTATTTTTGTTACTTTTCGAAAGATTTCTCTCTTTTCCCCCCACCCACACACGCATCCGCGCACACAGGCACTCACGCAAGCACGCACGCTCGCACGCACGCACACAAACACACACACACACATACATTTATACATACACACACACACACACACACACACATACATACATACACACACACACACACACACACACACACACACACACACACACACACACACACACACACACACACACACACACACACACACACACACACACACACACACACACACACACATACACTGCAACGGCCAGAATGACCGATGCAAGAAATGTGGTAATAGTACAGAACATGAAACTAGGCCAAAGTGCCTAGTATTAAAATTATTTTAAATTAATGATAAAAACAAATGGTAATTTCAGGGAAAAGAAATGTAAACAGATTTACTTAGCAGTAAATTAGACAAACTGTATGTGTTAAAATATATAATAAACATAATCCACATTTTAATCCACTTTACACAGGGTACAATATAAAAGGAATAACTAAAATACTAAAAAATAATAATGTTAACATAACTTACAAAAACACAGGGAAGATAATCAATAAGATAAACCAACCGGGAAAAATATGTCACACTCTTAACAAAAGAATATATAAAATCTAATGCCCAGACTGTAATAAAATATACATAGATCAAACAAAAAAGAATTTAAAAGACAAAAACACCTCAATGCATACATCAAACCTCAAACTTACAACTCAAACTAAGCTACACACGCCATCAAAAAAAAAAAAAAAAAACACATTGCGCACATTAGAAAACATACACCTAATAAATAAGTACAAAAAGGCCTCAACATGACAATCTGGGAAAAAATACAAATTTATAAACATAAAAATAATATCATAAACGAACAAATAAATCCAAAATACGATAAATTATTCAACCATATATACAAAATTAACCCCAAGACAAACTTAAAAGAATCCTACAGTACAATAAATTCGAAAATAGAACAATAACGCTACACCACGTGACAACGGAAATTTCACACAGATTGCAGTCTGCTACAACCCCAGGTCAGTGATGCTGGATAATGGAGGTACTATCAATTTTTGAAAGTTAACACCCATAAATACCAATTAAGATTCATGTTTAGGTACATATAGTAAAAGTGATATATATATATATATATATATATATATGTATGTATATATATTCTTGATATTTGACGTTTTGCGATATTGTTTTTCCGTTGCACTGACTTTATGAAGTTAATATATTACTATTGTAAGTAATTTTATCCACCATTAAGTGCAATGATTTTACCTCGTGTGATGAGGCGCCTTTCGGTCACTTGACCATTGTCGAATCATACGAGGTAAAATCATTGCACTTAATGGTGGATAAAATTATTTACAATAGTAATACATTAACTTCATATATATATATATATATATATATATATATATATATATATATATATTTGCATGCTGATTTGTGCTCTCTTAGAAGCTTTTAAATTTATTTGTTATGTTTAGGTTTTTTTTTTTTATTATTTTCCATAAGACTTACTGATGCACCAAGAATATGTAATACCTAAGTAATAATATATATTGTCGATTAATATTATTTTACATAATATATTTTTAAATGCATTTCTACATAATAAATTCCAAGCATTTGATACAACCAAAACAGTTTTATTGATAAATTTGAGACAATTTTTTATTTTGATTATTAAGAATAAAATCAGAAGTGTCAACTAAATTTACAGCAATAATAAATTGTTGCATAAACGCAAACACGTAATTGATATTGACACGTTTTGTACGGTATCTTTGTAAGATGGGAATAATTATTGATTGCATTATTAGTTTTTTGTAAAATACTTTTTTCATTGAAGTGATCGACAGTTTCCGTTTTTTTAATGAATGGATTTTCCCATTTTTTCATGTTAGGTTATATTTACCGATAATCTCATTACCGATATTTCTAAAAGTTTAACTTCTGCCTCTGATGTATTATTATTAATAATTTAAGGTAAACCTCTATCGAATTGATATATTTATACAATGTGACAGTTATAGACCAAATGGTATGCCTATTTTTGTTCTAGATGCTAGGGAAGACTTCAGGCTAGTGAAAGAAAAAGTAAATCCTGAATTATGGACCTACGTCAACTGTACGTATCTGGCATACTTCTAGCTTTTCTGGCGTCTTCGTGCAACGGTCACAAGGACGGGGCCTACATGCGCAATGCAGATGATGGATTCAACAAACGAAACAACTGGATGGCTCAGATCCGAAACAATGTTCAATTGAGAGAACTGGCAATGCCAGGAACCCACGACAGTGGAACGTTTAGACTTGACATCGACAAATTACCCGATGTATCTAAGACTCAAATTTTGAGTTTCGACGAGCAATTGAATTATGGCGTGAGGATGTTCGACGTGAGAATACGGCATATTTCCAACGCATTCGCCCTTCACCACGGCATTGTGTATTTAAATGTAAACTTTGATGACTTTTTGAGTAGTGTTACGAGTTTCCTCAAGAGTAATCCGTCAGAAACTGTTTTATTTCGGTTGAAAGAAGATCATACAGCAGGTGATGACAACACAAGAAGCATGGCGGATACCCTACAAGACTATATGAATAAATACAAAAACTATTTTCTGCGTACCTCGGACAGTTCAATAACTTTGGGAAAAGCCAGGGGAAAATTCATTATTTTAGCTGATAATTCGCAATTTAGTTCGTTTGGTTTAAGCTATAGCAGTTCCAATATACAAGATAAATATCAACTTAACACCAACTGGGACCTCTACAAAAAATGGGAATCGATAAAAGAGCAACTGGAGAATGCCAGAAACGGCAATCCTAGTGTATTTTATTTAAATTTTTTATCTGGGTCTGGAGGGTCATTTCCTTATTTTGTGGCAAGTGGACATTCATCGTCTGGTACAACAGCGCCAAGGTTGTCTACCGGGCTAACTACACCGGGATGGAAAAATTCGTACCCTGATTTTCCCCGCGTCGATTGCTTCATTGGGATTTGCACTATTGCTTTTGAAGGCACGAACATACTGACCAGAGATAAAATTGATCAATACAATCAAAGTCAAGGTCGAAGAACTGTCGGAATTATTATCGCTGATTTTCCTGGCGATTCTCTTCTGAGCGCAATAATTGAAAATAATAAATACCTTCGACGCAGTGGTAGCGACTCCCTGCTAAGTGTTCAAAAGTGTAACAAGCGTATAATTGGATATTATACTTCATGGGGAGACAAGGAAATAAGCGAACGTGAAATTAAGAAGCTGACTCACGTAATATATGCATTTCTCGAGATGCATGCTGACGGTACCGTGGAAGTGGGGTCCGCTGATAGGAAAAACAGCGCCAATGTAGATGAGGAAACCAGCAAAGCTAAGAAAAGATTGGAAAATTTAATGGAAATTGCTTCAGATTTCCCTCATGTTAAGGTAATGTTCGCAGTGGGGGGTTGGGAAAACTCTCAGTACTTTAGCGATGTAGCTGCATCTTCAGGAAAGAGAAATACTTTTATCGCTTCTGTTATAAAATTAATTAAGAGCTACTCGTTCGATGGAGTAGATCTAGACTGGGAATATCCGGTTACTGGTGGCGCAAAGGAAGGGGTTTCTGCAGATAAACAAAACTATGTTCTTCTAATGAAAGAAATTAGAACCGCTCTGGATAGTTTAGCCAATGAACAAGGCAGGAAGGACAAGTACTTACTGTCTTTTGCTGGAGCAGCAGGTCAATGGACACTCGATCCTGGATTTGACTTGCCAGGTTTATTAAAGTATGTAGACTTTGCCAATATCATGACTTACGATTATTTCGGTGCGTGGGGTAGTAAATGGGGCGCCTATACAGGTCCCCCAGCCCCACTATACTTTGCAATGCCCCCTAAATTTTCAGGTAAAACTAATACTGATTGGACTGTCAAGTACTACACGTGTAAAACTAAACTTCCGCATAAAATAAACATGGGTGTTCCTTTCTATGGACGATACTGGAAAAATGTTGGCCCTCCTATTGACGGTAAAGATGGAATGTGGAGGACAGCAACAAAAGTGAATGGAATATTTGAAGGCGGATATGTTCCTTATAATAAAATACAATCGGAATATTTGAATAAAGGATTTCAAGCAGTATTCCATGACAAAAGCAAAACCCCGTACGCTTGGAATTCAGGAACTAGTACCTTCTTGGGATACGAAAACAAAAAATCATTGCAGTATAAAGTGGACTATGCTGTGCAGAAAAATGTTGGCGGGTTGATGATTTGGGCTGTGGAGTTGGACGACGATGATTTGACTTTATTAGATACTGTTTCTAATGCACAGCTTTGTACGAAAACTAACCCTAACGAAATTAACCACAAATGTTCACCGATTAATGAAAAACGCTGGTGGACATCGGAAGATGGAGACGACGTGGCAGGACTTTGCGGTAGGTCGGCTCCCTTATACAAAGGCTACTATCCGGTCTGTGATCCAGATGATCCAGGTTACAGTTGTTGTGGTCCTGCTGGATATTGTGGTTCTGGAGACAAATATTGCAAATGTTCTACTTGCAAGGATTATTCACAAAATCCAGAAAAAATACTTGATGCTCCTATAAAACCAACCGTTCCAGTTACTTGGTACTTCTTGAACGACGCTGACGGAAAACGTGGACGATGCGGAAGAAAGATACCCCAGATAAAAAACATATTCCCAACCTGCAATCCTGACGACCCAAATGCTTACTGTTGCTCTAACGGTGGTTATTGTGGAAACACGGACGAGCACTGCAAATGTAATGGTTGCGTAGACTTTAAGAAAAATCCTAACTATCGATACGGTCCGAAAAAGTGGTGGGAGTTGGCTGATGGAAAGGACAAAGCTGGTAAATGCGGACCGAATGCTCCCAAAGTTGATGGGAAATATGAAGCTGAATGTGAACCCAATACAAAATACAGTTGCTGCAGTGCCAGCGGGTATTGTGGCTCCGGAGCGGAATTTTGTGACTGCGCCAAGTGCAAGAAGTTCACCTAATATAAGTAAATATTGTCATTTTCTTGGAATAACGATTTTTTCTTATTTTATATATTGATAATGTAACACCAGTTGTAATTTGTCAATAATAGCGTCTCAGATATCTATATACTTTCACAATCAACACAAACACACACACACATCACGCGCATACACATATACACAGACACACCGCGCACGCTTACACGCACACGTTATATACTTCTATACGTATTAAAATAGTATATCATTTCATATAAATATGTGTTTGCTTTCTTAGCCCTATCTTAGCAAAATCAGTATCATTCATTAAATTTTGTTTTTTATACCTAAGGGAAAATGGCAAGAAAAATGTACTAATTTCAAGAAGCAGGTCACAGCTCCATCATTTATCATTTGCATTGTTTGATCATAAAGCCCTTATGTTCACGCGGTAATTTTGGGAATGGTTGAATGGACATCGTGACTGGAGATCATTGATGTTGTAAATTTGTTCACGGCGCAATTTAACATGAAATGAAAAAGTCAAGGGTGTGTGGTGGCATTACCAAAATAATCTTTACTTACGATCTGGCGATCATCTCGATCATGACATGATCACACATATATATTTCAATTAATGCGAATATTTAATCCAAATTGTATAATAATCTGAAAGGGATGCTAATGGACACGTTTTGTTTGTGTTAATAAACAATGTAATTAGGAACAGGTAATGTTTTACGTGTGACTGTGGTTGTCCTTAGCTAGTATGGTGAGCCATAACCTCGGTTGCGACAGAGGTGGTTTGCACACAGCTGATCGTTAATAAAGCTATTTTTGCTTCCAGTTATAGGTATTCTACTGATATGAGAAATACTAAAAACGGTATTTGAAGCGAGTTGTATGTCACCTCAAAATTTGAGCTAAATCACTGCAGAACATCAATCTCTACACAGGATATATATTTAAGGAAAGTTCATCCACCGCTTATTAAAGTATTAAGTCAATAACTTGATAATGTTTCTAGTTTCCTTCCAAAATTTACAAAGCTAATTAAACTGAACCTATTTTCTTAGGAAATATTAAACCATTATGATCAATCAGGATGAATTTAATTTAAAAATATAAATTTTGTTTATAGTGCTTAAAATTGAAGTGTTTAAACAATTTAGAGTTAAAAGTAGCTAAATTCACTCATAAAATTTAATTTTGAACAGTGTAATCTAAAAAAAAAAATGATCAAAACCGGGAGTAAAATGAATTTCGAAAGGTTTAGAGACAGTGTTAAAGAAGTATTAACAGACTAGATCCTGGAGTTTAAATTAAAAATATAAATAAAGATGTATAATTTCGCGCGGAAAAGCGTATAGTTTGTTTTGGTCAAGCGGCAACATGAGAAAAATGGAGCAGAGGTGACGCCAGCTTTGGACGAGTCCTACATCCTAGATGACCAGGCACAAAAGAGAGGAGAGATATCAAGACAACGACGGACCAGGAAAGACTTGACTCCGAAAAGGTCAGATTTTAGCTTCTCTCTCTCTTTCTCTCTCTCTCTCTCTCTCTCTCTCGAATAAATTAAATATTTTATTTTAAAATTTTGGGGAACTTTTTGAAATTTTAAAGATTAAATTTAAATAAATTTTGCAAACGTTTAAAATGCTTTTAAAGCAGTGGTTTGTTTCAGAAGGAAAGTGGATGGGATAGCGTTAGTTCGTGGTAGCTACTTCAAACTAAAATGGCGAACCCTCGCTTTGTAGATTGAAAAGGGGACAAATCAAAATGTTTGGAAATAAATGTTTGAAAGTTAAAATTAGTGTACAAGACAGTTTTGAACATGAAATAAATAAGTAAAAATGTAAAAGTTAATGTATTTAAATGCAAATAAATAACTAGTAGAAAAAAGAGATTTTAAATTTATGGTCAAATAAGTCCGAATTGATTATCACTTTGTTGAAGCCATGAATATGGCTGTTTTGTAATGTAACTTATTCAGAGTAAAGGTTGACCCGGAAAACGGGTAGATGAAAGAAAATTATTATTTTCCAAAATTATTTAAGAATTGTATACAGATTTTAAAATAGAAAAAGCATTACATAAATGACACTGAATTTTCATTACAAAAATTGCAAAGTAAATTATGTTGAGTTTTGACACAACAATTTAAAATAAGAAAGTAAAATTTTGGAAAAAGAATATGTGTATCCGGTGAAGTAATCGTAGAAAATGTTTAAATAAATTTCAGGTATAGAGATGAGCTATGTTAGAGATAAAGACTGTGAGAATTAAAATTGTTCTTATGTGAATTTAAAATTATTTGTCGTAGAATTGTAAGGAAAATATAAAATATTTCAAATTGTTTGTTAGAAAGAATTTGGGTTTTTAAAATGTCTGTTGTTTTTTACTTTTCTTTTAAGATACTAAAGTCAAATAGTAAGAGATTTCATGGTACAATGAAAAGGTTGTGTAAATAAGTTATTAAAATGAAGTCTTGGAAAACAAAGTAAAATCTTGTACAGAAAGGTAAAGTAGAATTTGTGCAAATTAAATTAGAAGTTTTAAATTAAAGAAGCAATTAAATAATAAATTTTGAGTTTTAAAAAATTAACAAAGAAAGAATTAATTTTGATTTTAAGTGAAATTTAAAATTTTCGTAAATTTTAGAAAATAATGAAGGTAAGAAAAGGTGTTTAAACAAACAAATGTTGTTTGTTTACAAACGAAATTACAAAGTTTAAACATTTTGTTTTGTAAATGACTGTTTTTTTATAGTTTTTTTAAGATACCAAAGTCAAATGAAAGGATTGATTGAATAAATAAATTGAAATGAAGTTTAGAAAATAAATTAAAATCGTATAGAGAAAATTAAAGTTCAATTTTGCGAGTAAACTAGAAGTTTAAATTTAAAAATTTTTTTAATTTTTTAAGATTTTGGCGAGCATTGCACAGGGTTCTGGCGTTAGGCCGGACCGGCTCGTTACAAAATGTTTTTACCTAGCAGCGAAGGAAGGGCTGGCGGAGGCGCTTGACAAAAGGGTTGCGTACGTTGAGTCAATGGGGCGGTCCGTTGCAACACACACACACACACACACACACACACACACACACACACACACACACACACACACACACACACACACACACACACATTCACTCACTTAGACACACACTCAGGGAGATATCCATGGGAGTTCCGTGAGTGGGTACACAAATTTTAGATAACTTTATTCATGGTAAATATTTTGTTATCTTTATTCATTCAGAAATATTTTTGTTATAAAAAATAATCAGAATTATAATAATTCAAAGCTACTTGTCTGTGTAAGATAGTTGAGATAGTATTAGAAGAATCTCCACTGATCATCAGGTGTCCCACTTTTGTTTTAACTGTTGAATATTGAAAAGTTTCTGATAATGTCAATAATATTAACTAGATCATAACCTCATAGCCATTGTATTATTAATAAGATGCATTCCGTTCAATAATATTACTTAAAAATAGAATAACAAAGAAGGGGTATAGTAATAGAGACTTAACAAGAAATACATACGAACACATACTGAAGCAGCTAATGTAATGAAAAAGAAGAAATATCATGCAAAGTAGAAATACGCAGAGCGTAGAGGGTAACGCAAGGTACAAAAGTCTCGAAATTCTTTTTAGTCCAAACGTAAATGAAAGTAAAGCATGATATAAAATAAAGCAAAGAAATTTGGCACGCAAAAATTGTAAAAAAGCAAACCTGGAAAAACTACATGGCTTGAACGAAATATATCCATGAAAGACAATAATAATTCGATTTGACTCTGTCAAAAAAAAATTACAAAATGTAATAAATAACTTTTCGGAGTCTTTAGGGATTTGCCAGGTCGATAAACAAAATACAAACATTTGGTAATGATAAAAGGTGGAGAAAAGCAACTACTCAATCCACAAGCATTTTTGCCAACACGTTCAAGAGAAAATTGATAAGATCCTCTGATATGACATAACTGAGAAACCAAGAACCCCTATATTAACTCAATGATAGTCGTTATAAAGCCCGATAAAGCAATTCGACTATGCCTAGATCGTACGACAACTGTTACGGACTAAAAAATTGCTTCCACTATTTATGAGAATTTGAGGAAATAAACTGTATATTTCCAAAATAATTCAGACATCGAGTTCTTAGCCTAGCCATTAACGCATGGTTCACGGAAATATAAGGGTATCATTTTAGAAAATAAAGTGAATAGTTTTAAAGTAGTCCTGCTCTGGTGGCAAAATTCTTTACCAGCTTTAATGTACAGTCGATCTGACATTAAGGATGGGGGTTCACAATAACAAATTAGCCTACGCCGACGATGTGTTATGGAGACATTCAAAGTACATCTGGAGCCCGCATGAATTATATTTTCCATTCCCAGGGATGCGATCTTAACGATCAATCCCAAGAAGACATTATTTTGTCAACAGGACGTGAAGGTTTTAGGCTACACTCGTAGTTAATAGGTTACGAGTTACGTTCGATCCCCCAAAAGCTCCATACTGGTCTTGAATTGCCAGTTCTCAGAAACAAATCTCAGATTCGTGAACTATTACGCTTGATTCTCTAGGAAGTATGCCTAGGAAATTTAATCCCTCGTAAAACGTCTACGGAAAAGACAACCAAGGATGAGGGATAGAGAAGCTTTCTAGCGCGTCAAGGATTTGTTTGTAGAAACCGTCACCCTGGCACACACTGCCGTCGGATGATTAATAGTGGGATTATTAATATAATAGTAATAGAATTTAGAATATCCCTCCTTTACAAAAAGTTCTAATAAGTAATCCTCCACGGGCCATGGACGGTGTGAGTATATACAATTTATATAAACAAATATAAAATAGAAATATATTTTAATTGTTTACCTGTTGTGGTTTTTTTTATATCTACATGTTACCTCACTGGTTCATTCAGGAATATGGCATAAAGTGAAATGTGATCCCTCGGTCACCAGGAAGACGTCAAGAACCCGTTCTGTTAGACTATCACTATCAGACTGCTGCTTTTTCTAACTTGGTTGGATTCATTTAGAAAAGGACCGGCAAATAAGTGTTTGGCACAAAACAGCGGTTTATTATAGGACCGTTGTAGACGGCTGGTCTCCCGTGGCGACCATTGGAACTATTTACTATTTGTCCTTCACTGAGATCGAGGTTTGGCGGTAATATAGAAAAAACAATTCCAACGCATCAGATAGAGAGGCAAAGAATATTCTTTAAACACCTGATATCGACATAGGGAGTGGAGAAATGCAAGTTATAGGTGCACAATTACGATCACTACCGACAACAAAGCTTTAAAGTTCCTTTACTCATCTAACTATACAAACTCCAGAATGTATGTCTTTCAACCATCATGTTGCATTGCCCTGGGAATAAGACTTTCCTTGATGTAACATGGTGACAGGGGAGAGGGTATAATTAAAAACGACCTACAACTAGTTACTATAGGTCAATTAAACGTAGAATGCCCTTTATTTTTATGAAAGATGTTAAACGTGAGACAAAGCCAAGACGAATAGCATGGCTTGGGAAATATAATTAATAATACTGATAATTCTCTACAATGTGTAGTGTAACATAGTTAACAATTTCTGATTGCAAATAAGTATATTACATGATATATTTGTTGCTCAGTAAATGTAAAATCGGCTTTGCTTAAAAGAAATTTTTTAATGCACAATGGAGGCATTTCCGAATTCACTTTCTGTGGGAAATGGACAAAGCACTCTCTCGCAACACGTTTCAGAGGAAAGAGCAAGATGGGCTAGCAATCGTAAACATTTTGTAAAACTTTTAAATGTTGTAATTGTTTAAATTAATTAAAACAAGCGATATTTTCTTAGTGGCTAAGTTACATATAGATTGTTTTAAAATTTAAAACTGAACGAGTGTAATTAATATTAAATGTTTTAACAAAGCCACGTGAGTGTAAGTGATTGTCAAAGGTATGTTTTAAATTTAATTTTTTTTAAATATGTGTGGTTAAAACAAATCAGTAAATGCGTAAAATAACAAGACGCATTAAACCTAGCTTTGTCAGAGAACATTTTCAACAGATGTAAACTTTAATATTTTAATTTGTTAAGTAATAAAGAGTAATGAGTAAATTATAAAATAAATATAATATTTTGAATATAAAATGATTTTGAAAATTAAATCTCTTTTATAAACATGAACGAGAATTGAATGTAACCTGTCTTGATAGAGCTATTAAACAGACAGCCATTCTGCCAGAGGTAATAGTTAGATACAATTGTTTAGACAATCAATTGACCCGGCGAGTATCTGTAAGTAGAAGTTGATAAAGGTAATTAAAGATTTTAAATAAGTCATTCCACTAACCAATTTACAAAATACCGAGGCGTTACAGTAGTAATAGACAATATTATGTATAGAATTATAAGTAGAAAAAGTAATCCTATACAGTCAGAAGATATATTTGATAGATTTAATGAACATTCACAAATCGTACTTTCACATAGGGCGAAGTATAGTGAAAAACATTATTAATAAAAGTAGGCCTATATAGACGAAAAAGATATGTAAAATGGTCAATGACATTATAAGAAAATGTCGACGCATATGTCAAAGAGTGAGAGTATCTAATGGTACTCCTAAGCCCTAATACTGTTGATTTTCAAGAATATATATTATTAGATAATATGTTGTGAAAAATTATACGTGGGAAAATAAACATATACTGCCAGAAGCTATAATTGATAGATATATTGGACAAACTTACAAATAGTACGTCCGCATAGGGCGAAATATAATGAAAACAAATATATAAAAGAATCAATGTCAAGGAGTAAGTAGCTAATGGTACTCCTAAGCGTTTACAATAGCTACATTGACGTACCAACCAGGAGACATGGTTGCAATTAACCGGCATGAGGCGTGTACTAGTGGTTATTGACGTATTTAGTAACCTAGGCAAATTATATAGCGTAAAGCGTACTCAACAAAGTGTACGATTGACAGAGTGAGGCTGTATGTCAAAATTAAGATAAACCTTGGATAGATTTTATTTCCTGACAATGGCGTTTATGGATGAAAAATAATAAGAAAAATAAAAACATTAATCCCGGTCAGGCGTCCACATTATGCTGAATGGGAAAACCGAGATCTGGGACGGATTCATACAATCTTCTGTATACCAAGATAACATAATCTTGGTTGAATTACTTGACATAAGCCTATATAGAACCGGTGATGAACACAACCCCTCATGAAGCGACTGAATATTCACCTATCAGCGTACATTATGGGGAAGAACTAGAATACATCTGGCAGGAGTTTCTTCCAGACTTTTTTAAGAACGTCGGACAAACAACACAACAATAGAAGCAGCAGGTTGCCTTCGATCGTATTAGGAGCGCTGGTGAAAGAAGATTTAATAAAATAAAATGAAAACTCCAAATATGTATCATTGAAAGTGGACGAGCTAGTCTTAATCAATAGACGCAATTTATAATACGAAATATTACTAGTTACTACAGGTAAATTAAAAGTAGAATGTTCTATATTTTTATGAAACATGTTGAACGTGAGACAAAGCCAAGACGAATAGCATGGGTTGGGAAATATAATTAATAATACTGATAATTCTCAACAATATGTAGTAATAGAAAATATGTTGTGTAAAATTATAAGTGGGAAAAGTAATCCTATACTGTCAGAACATATATTTGATAGATTTATTGAACATTCACAAATCGTACTCTCACATAGAGCGAAGTATAATAAAAAATTTATTAGTAGATGTATATAGACTAAAAATATATGTAAAATGGTCAGTGAGATTATAAGAAAATGTCGACACATATGTCAAAGAGCGAGAGTATCTTATGGTACTCATTCAAAGTGGACGAGCTGGTCTTAATTATTAGACGCTAAATATAATTCGAAATGAAAGCAAAATGTTTTGTTACTTTAGAAGGGTCGTTCAAAATGATGATAAAATAATTATTGAATAAAATGTATAATAGATAAATATAATCTGTTAAAAAGCCTAACTCTAAATGTAAGTATCAATCTACGAATATATGCATAGTAGGTTAATATTTCTTGAATCAATTATTCAAGTAAGTTATAAGAAACGAACATGGATAAAATTCTTTTAAATTTGTACTAGCCGATTAAAATTAAAAGGAGCATTTTCTGAATAGGAGACATAAAGTATAGTAAACTATAATAGAAACAGCTAGACCACAATTGGAACAAAATAAATTGTATAAACAAAAACCTTAAATGGAAAGTCTTTACAATAATAGAATATTAACAGTTTTGTTTATACGTTTATTTTCATTTCTTTAAAAGGTAATTTAGTTTTGATACATGAATTATTTAGTAATTACTTATGTCTGTTTGTACTTAAATTTTTATTATTTTTATGTTTTTTTATTGTTACTATTTTATATTTTTTTGATTCTCACTACTTTGGAGGGTTCATTGTTTGTTCTGGCTAGTTCTAAAGATGAACATTTTTGTATTTTGTAGTTAGGTTTACAAGTGTTTTATGACTTAAACTGAAAAAAAAACAATTTGTAATCTACTTTCAAGTTTGATAAGAGAAACAAAAAAGTTCCCAAACAACTAAGATGCTAAAATTAAATTAGGTATTTATAGACTCATTTATCAACCGTATTTTCCTTTATAAAAAACTATTGTTAATTTTATCAGCCTAAAATATGATATGATAAAATATGGTAAAATATGATATAAACGCAATATCATTTTGATAAATTTAGAATTCTGTTATAAAAGGATTAACACTTAGGCCCTCATTAAACATTTGAGCCAGCATTAAAACAGATAAGTATTTTTCAAAATAGGTTTGGAGATATATTTAGCGACAGTTTTCAGGTGCCAGTAGCTAAAGAGATAATGTAGGCCACGGTATATTTTGACAGTCTACCTGAATGTGTCTACCAGGTGCAAGGTGGCGAGACGTATGCCATCAGGTTTCAGATGTTTTTTGCAGGTGTGCAAAATAAAACGTATTCATTGTTACTTTGTCCTACATATAGAAATTGCTAAATTTTAACAACTTATAGACCTATTCACTAATATCGGATAAAGAGAGGATAAATCAATAATAATGCGGAAAAAACACACACTGCTACAACACACACACACACACACACACACACACACACACACACACACACACACACACACACACACAAACACACACTTTAAATGAATTAACGATGGAAGGAGAGTTAAAATTGTCTAGCGTAAAAATATCACTCGGAAAGTAGAAGCAGAAAATAAAGAGTTTACTTGACGTAGGCTTTAGAGTATATATATATATATATATATATATATATATATATATATTTAAGATTAAATAATATACACAATTACAGGAATAGTATATTGAACAATACACTCAAAGCTTTTCGTTGGTTGACATTACCAACATCCTTAGGAATTACAATACTAAGAATGACAAAAAACTGTCTAACAAATATGAAGTTACTCGATAAAGCATTATACAGTTGCAAAAAATCTATTACAATATTGCCAAACCTATTCCACTGCTGCCACAACATTATATACTTTGAATATATAGTATGGAATTTAGAACGTATTTGAATTTGTTTATCTATCAATTTGTTATCAATATTATGCTTATATATTTCAAAAGCTTCACATACGTTCATTTTTAATCCTTTATTTATTTATTTTATAATTTTCATATTATTTATATTAAGAAACATATGATTATTATTAATACAATGGGTAGCGAAATTAGACTTATAAATATTTGGTTTTAAAAAAGCATTAAAATGTCCTTTATACCTTTCTTTCAACTTTTTCTTTGTTTGTCCTATATAAACTTTATTACAAAATTCACATTCTAATTGATAGTTTATAAATTGGACATTCGTGTTTTTACGAATTATTCCTGTAGAATAATTTTGTTCGTTAGAATTGTTTTCTCTCTTTCTCTATCTGGCTATCTAGTCACTCTTTTCGAACACAGTACATTACAGTCCAAATTATATTTGGTGTCATTAAGTATAATCTGATTGAGAGATTAAGAGGAGGCGGTTGAAAAACTTGTAACGCGATTAGGCATCACAGGCGCGAAAATATAATTTCCTGTGTCAATGCGTTTCTATTTGTTTGTTTTTAATTAGCAGTTAACTTCGCGTACGACTGGGTGAAATTAAATTGTGCAACTGAGCATTCCTATGCAGAGACATTGCATGCTGTCATTTCGTTGCCGTCTCTCCGGCATCCACAAAGAAATGTGATTGTTTTAAACACAAAGAAAACATTTAAACTCTTTTGTGGCACTGCTTTATTTTCACGTAAACCTATGCATATGGCATTCTTATTATTATTATTTTTTAAATTATTTATTTTAGTTCTCTAGACTATAACTTTAAAATGCAAGAGAAAAATTACAAAGTAATAAAGAATTTTGAAACTGTAAGTTCTTCAAATTAAAAATTTCAAGTTTAATCTACAGTATAGTAATTTATTTTGTATTTAATCTATACTGGTGTAGAAAAACGTACTACTATTGGTAAAGCAGAGGTAGTCGTTGCATTGCTTTTCGCACTTTGAACCATCCATTTTGAATATAGCAATGGTTATAATATTTATTAAATGTTATTGAAAAGGGATAAAATAAAATGTTAATAAAATTTAAATAAAGCTCAAACTTATAACACTTTGCCGAAAAACTTACTAAGTAGGACACTTGGAGAGGGATTGCAACCTGCACGGATTGGAATCTTAAATTTTAATTTTATCACCTGTAAAGGATGGGGACGGGTTGTGAATCAATTGAGAAAAACTCTCTGAAATACATAGGGAATTGCGAATCTATAGGTAAAGATTATAGCTTTTGTATGTAGGTTTGCACCTACCCAGACCTACATTTAGCGCATGCATAAAGACACATACCCGTTATATTAAATCCAAACATCCCAATACGACATATTATATAAAGTGATTCATATTTAAGGTTACTTAAAGGTAAGACATTATAGTTTACCCTTAGTCAACTTCGGCAAAACTTAGTGTAGTCCACAAAGCAGAGAGTTGACTCCTAAGGTGCATTTATTTAAAAGCATATGTAGGGCCTACATGAACATAAGGAATCAGGTTCTGAAAATATTATTACATGAATAACTTGAATAACATAGTTTTACGAATACGTTGTGGTAAAATATACTTAGTTGGTAGTTAACCTATACGAACTAGTGTGTTTTTCATATTGAAAAATTGGTTCACTGAGTAATCGTATTGGACTAAATGAGGAACCTGCTAAGCTATTCGAATTCGCATTTTCATCACTAAATTGGGTTTGTTTGGAAGTATACTGTCTTCTAAATGTAAAATTTTGGTTAACGATGATAACCAAGGTGTTGTAAAAATAAAATTAAATGTGTACAGGATCAAGGAAGGCAGACAATCGGCGCCAAGAAGCGTCGTACAATGTAATGGTTTTATAATTATAAATTTAAATGGCTTTACTCATAAAAGCTAAAATTGGTGAAATGGCACCTAAATAAATAAAGCAATATTACAGGTAACGCTATCTAATCTTCTTTAAATAGGAAATCTTCACTCTCTTTTTATTGAGAGGTTTTTATTAACGTTTACCGCATCTGAAAAGCAACTTGGATGAAATATTGTAAATATGACGGATAGGAGAGAGAAACTGTTGTTTGTAGTGATCAATCTTGGTATGATTTATGACAACAAACACAAAAGGTATGGACAAAATATGCTCACATAATATTTAACATATCATACGATTCTCTCTCTCTCCCCCCCTTTCTCTTTGTGTACTTATATATAAATATGTGTGTGTGTTTGTGTGTGCAAGAGCACGTAAGTGAACATGCGTGAGTGTTGTTTGTATGTGCGCGAGCGTGGTTTGTAAATGGAGCTTTACTTGTTAAATATTCATTCATTAATAGACAAACATGTAATCAATAGGAACATTTATAAAACAACTTACTGGAAGTTTTTCATCAATTCAATATATTGATATCCTCAAGAGCTACACACTGTCAACAACTAAAACAATACTGACTCAATAAACTAACAAGAGATCACTCTACGAAATCGCTCACCACATTATTGCTACATCGACAACATAATATCTAGTGTGTAGCAATGAACTACAATAGATCGTTCTACGATATCGCTCACCACAATATTGCTACATCGATAATATAATATCTAGTGTGTAGCAATGAACTACAATAGATCGTTCTACGATATCGCTCACCACAATATTGCTACATCGATAATATAATATCTAGTATGTAGCAATGAACTACAATAGATCACTCTACGATATCGCTCACCACAATATTGCTACATCGATAATATAATATCTAGTGTGTAGCAATGAACGACAATAGATCGTTCTACGATATCGCTCACCACAATATTGCTACATCGATAATACAATATCTAGTGTGTAGCAATGAACTACAATAGATCACTCTACGAAATCGCTCACCACAATATTGCTACATCGATAACATAATATCTAGTGTGTAGCAATGAACTACAATAGATCGCTCTACGAAATCGCTCACCACAATATTCCTACATCGATAACATAATATCTAGTGTGTAGCAATGAACTACAATAGATCGTTCTACGATATCGCTCACCACAATATTGCTACATCGATAACATAATATCTAGTGTGTAGCAATGAACTACAATAGATTGTTCTACGATATCGCTCACCACAATATTGCTACATCGATAACATAATATCTAGTGTGTAGCAATGAACTACAATAGATCGTTCTACGATATCGCTCACCACAATATTGCTACATCGATAATATAATATCTAGTATGTAGCAATGAACTACAATAGATCACTCTACGATATCGCTCACCACAATATTGCTACATCGATAACATAATATCTAGTGTGTAGCAATGAACTACAATAGATTGTTCTACGATATCGCTCACCACAATATTGCTACATCGATAATATAATATCTAGTGTGTAGCAATGAACTACAATAGATTGTTCTACGATATCGCTCACCACAATATTGCTACATCGATAACATAATATCTAGTGTGTAGCAATGAACTACAATAGATCGCTCTACGAAATCGCTCACCACAATATTGCTACATCGATAACATAATATCTAGTGTGTAGCAATGAACTACAATAGATCGTTCTACGATATCGCTCACCACAATATTGCTACATCGATAATATAATATCTAGTATGTAGCAATGAACTACAATAGATCACTCTACGATATCGCTCACCACAATATTGCTACATCGATAACATAATATCTAGTGTGTAGCAATGAACTACAATAGATTGTTCTACGATATCGCTCACCACAATATTGCTACATCGATAATATAATATCTAGTGTGTAGCAATGAACTACAATAGATTGTTCTACGATATCGCTCACCACAATATTGCTACATCGATAACATAATATCTAGTGTGTAGCAATGAACTACAATAGATCGCTCTACGATATCGCTCACCATAATATTGCTACATCGATAACATAATATCTAGTGTGTAGCAATGAACTACAATAGATCGCTCTACGAAATCGCTCACCACAATATTGCTACATCGATAACATAATATCTAGTGTGTAGCAATGAACTACAATAGATCGCTCTACGAAATCGCTCACCACAATATTGCTACATCGATAACATAATATCTAGTGTGTAGCAATGAACTACAATAGATCGCTTGGGGAGCACAAACTGAGCCTTGAACAAGCAGAAAACGTCGGCTCTGTACAAGCACCACTGCGATACAGGGCATACCATTGATTTCCAGTCTTGCCGATAGATTGCGCAAGTGGAAAACTACAGGACTAGAATTATTCGTGAGGCTATCGAAACAGAGAAGCAAGGGAGTCTTAACAAATGCGATGATACTTTGAATTTGCCCGCTGTGTGGAGATGTGTCTTCGATAGATTTTATCGGCAGAAAAGTGAACAAAGGCAAAGGAGTGTGAGTCATTGTTTGGCTCAGGTGTGTGTGGATTGACGTCAATGTGTGGTTTGACGTCAATGGGCATGGCTTCATTTCTCTATATATAGGAGCAGAGGTATCTCTGCTCTTCAACTGTTGTTGGGTTCACCTCGTCAATGCTAGATGACATTCTAGCGAAACGTCGGAATTGCGATTTTATGCACTGCAGAATGAACGGATGTACTCCAGATAAAACTATTCGTTATAATTTTCGATCCGTGAGGAATACGTATATATATATATATATATATATATATATATATATATATATATATATATATACAAAAATTATATATATAAAGAGATTCTGAATATATATATATATTAAAGGCGGGAGCATATTGTTTTTAAATCTTGAAAATGAGATGAACGAGAGAGAGAGAGAGAGAGAGAGAGAGAGAGAGAGAGAGAGAGAGAGATATGTATAGAAATGAGAAGTTAGAAAAAATAAAAATAAAAAAAAGTAGCTACAACACAACATTAAATAAAAACCTATGTTGTGTTATCACTGCTCAAGTTTACACTGGCTCTTCATAATGCTGACAATAAAAGATGACGAAAAGCTTTGAACAGTATTGGTGCTTATTCAACTACGAGAGATAAAATATCATAATAAGATCAAATTAATCCAATGGATAAACATTTCTGTAACATCAACGAGGATTGACTCGTAACAGATACCATGTAACACATTTTAGCTAAAATTTAGATGGTGTTACATATTAAAATAAGATACAGAAAACAAACGTGAATTAATTAAAAAATGTAACAATAAATGAATAAATAAAAAAAATGTGAATTTGTAAATTTAAATTTATGGGCGAGACTGACCTCTAGGTAGAAATTTTTTTAACTACAGTATAATATGCGCAGAACGGTGCGCGGAAATTAAGATGCGTGGGAAGCACCCTCTCTTTCCGTTCTTAATAATGAAATCGACTACACGCACATTAAGACCGAAGAGCGAGGGGAAGTTTAATTGGAAGATATGTAACAGTTTATTATATAATTTTTTGTGTTTAGTAGAAGAAATGCTGCGTTACGGTACAACGCCGGGACCAGATTCAGAATTACGAGCGAGCTGATAATATCGTAGTATTTCTTTAATATGATTTGTTTGTGATATAATACATATTTCTTTTAATTAAGTAAAGCTTGATTTGTTTAAATTAAAAAGTTGTGCCTTGAATTATTTAACGAAGAAATAATTCTTATATTTCAATTAAATTTGACTTTGCAGGTCAATCATCTTATTATGTAGCATTTACTGCAATATTAAACATCAGCCTTAATTCCTCAGGAATTAAAGTTTAAAATAAAATCAGTTACAACCATAGTCACTAAGAACTGGTTATCACAAATGAATGCACAACGACAGAAAGGTAAAAAAACCTTCCGAAACTGTCATAGCTTCCCGGACACAGAACTCAGATCAGCTCACATTTCCAAATATCCGGCCATCCTTCCTGGCATACTCAGAATTGGAGCTTTATGTTCGGAGGTGAACCCTTGTGACGACAATTCAGCAAAGACTGTTAGACCTGTTGTCCATATCCATATCAATATCAAAAAAAGATCGGTAATGAACAAGACATATTAATTATCAACAACATAAAAAAATGAATCAAACAAAAATTACGATACAAAAAATAAAAATCAAGTAAATAGGGTAGGTTCGGCACAGTAAGAAAAGCCGTATGTATAAGGCCTGTGTCTTCAGATACTCACTAAAAAATTATTGAAGACTGTATTATTATTGGCACAGGTATTTTCGGATACGTATTTTCATACATATCAAATTGTATCATTTTGGAAATAATTTATCTCTCTTAATTATTGTTTAATTCCTTTCAATTGATTTTCTTATGGAGGGTAAGCAAATAATAGTAAGCATGATGTAGTTGATTATTCAAAACCCCGTAACTTCTAACGCAGAATATTACTCCATTAATAATTTCTCTAACGTGAAAGAAATTAAAACATCATAATATACCTTGTATGTTTTAATTTGTTAGTATAATTTAACATAAATTTAAAAAAAAAAAAATATATATATATATACATGTATACATACTTATATATATATATATATATATATATATATATATATATATATATATATATATATATATATATGTGTGTGTGTGTGTGTGTGTGTGTGTCTATCTATGTATATTTATATAAAATATTACGTGAAACGTTTTAATTGACGAGTTATAAAGTTAAATACGGACATTTTAAAACAAAAACGTCTTTCATTACATTTTCAAACTATATCTTGGTAAATTGAGCAATATAAACTTACAGTTCAATAAATCTATAGAATTTGCTCTTATAATAAATAACTATGTCATTTCATAAATGTTTTATTATTCAACTAGTCCAACCTAACTAACTAAACAGCAACACTAACCAGTGCAGTGAAACAAAATATAGAACAGTATCGATATATCACGTGTTGCGGGACTTTATCGCGCTCAGAATAATTTCAACAACACCGCAGACTTCGAATGTTCAGAAATGAGAGTAGCCTATTAGAATATATCTGTCGAAAGTCCACTCCAAAAAACATTTAAAAGTAAGATTCTTGTCTAAGCTCATTAAAGTGTAAGTCACACACGCGCGTACACAGGCCCGCACGCACGCTAGCAGGCACTCACATACACAACTAAATTGGTATAATTTAGAATTTTGTTTATTGGTTGTGTGATATTGGTGAAATGCGTACAAAATAAACGGTCCTCATTGTTTTTTGAGTTAGTGTTATCAGATAGTTACCTTTGGATATTAGGTTGGCTAAAACTTTAGTACATAGAAATATTGTAGTTAATATTTTGTAGATAATTTAAATAAAGGTAATAATGTTTCATGTTTAATGTTTTTCCACTCTGACTTAAACACGTTTTATTATTTATACAACATTTATATGAGTTGAAACAAAGACAACTAATTAGTTTTTGAATTGATTTTTACATTGGTTTCTGTAACTAAATAGGTATCATCACTGCGGGTTTATTAAAAGACTCCTCCTATATACGGATAGATTTCTAAAACCTTGCGAGGGTTTAATCTTGTATTTATTCTAACTTCTAGCGCCTTTGTCTAATTACAGAGAAAAGCTGAGAAAACATGAAAAATGATTTGGATAAAGTTTAGTAAACACAAAGTATTAAGAGACATGCTTACGTAAAATAAGAACTCCGACACAACCAAAGGCGCGATAAAGTAAAAAAAAGTAAAAAGCATTTTGAAATAAGATCTAATAAAGGTCCAATAAAAATAGGAATGGATTTACTTCCGTGTAAGGAAGGACTGATGACGTCACAAGCGAAATGGAGTCATCAACAGATTTGAAGCCTAATGTTTGAGGAGAGGGAAAAGGGCCTGTTTAATGATTGCTTCTAATGAGGTATGGTTTTACGTGAAACACGACATTTTCTGCAATCCGGGCATATCTAAATTTGTGTAAGCACAACAACACTGAGAAATCAAGGTATTCTGCTTTATTTATATATGCAGGGCATTAAATTCGACGCTCTGCGAAATTAAGGATGACATGGGTTAACTACACCGGAATATTACAGAAATGTTTTTTAAAAATTGATTAAATGTTAAAAATAATATTTTACTTAATAATTTTATTTTTGTAAAACACTTACGAGCAGAAATAATAAAAATAATGTGTTTCTTACTGCGTATTAACCCGATGGTAAATAAAAGTCCAATGAGTTCTGTTTTTAGTGATGTACTAAACCTTAGTGCCAAGATAAACACCAGGAAAGTTAATACATTAATTGAAAAATAAAAATAAGTTTAAATTTCATGTTGTAAAATATAATTGGTGCATTGTACAAGTTGATAACAATTTTATTGCAAAATTTTAATTTAGGTTTAATTGTACAAGTATGAGTTCAAAACAAAGCTGACAGGTTGGAAAAATTGAAATACAATCAAGTTACTTTTATGTTAATGAATATACTTCTGAAGTACAAGGCCATAAGGTAAAAAAGTAAAGACTGCTATTTTTTCTTTGTTAATGGCCAAAGAGGAAGATTAATCATGTGGAAGATAAAAATGTTTGTGTTAATTTTAGTGATAAATTTTTCTGTCACAATTATCTTTTTCGTATATTCACTAACATATAAAAACTGTACTGATTTAGATGCTTAACCATCTGTGTATATACTAGATAAGGGATAAAGAATAAATAATACAAACAGGTAATTAATTTATGTTTTTATAAGCTTCAGTAAACTGTGTTTATTCTTTTCGCTTCATAAGTTACGTTGGTGTTAGCGTGATAAGGAAAAGAGGCATTGTTATTCTCTAGATAAATAGCCTGATGAACTTGCTGTAGTGGATATTCTGGTTTCTTCAGCTGTATAGCAAAGGAGCCTACAACTCTAGACTGTGTCAGATAGCTTTGAAACGTGCACTAAGACAAGGCAGGTTGGTAGCATTTCCTACTTTATGTTTTCAATGTTTTTTTTGTTAAAATGTAAATAATTTATATTTCCTAAATTGACACGTTATTTTAAAATAATTTTATGTTTTTATAATAAAGAATAAATTTTAACCAGATTCATGTTTATTTAGGCATTGGCAGGAATGCCTTTTGTGAAAGATAATAGTTAAGGAAGTAAGGTTTCTAGACTAATAGCTCAACTTGATTCTTTAGAGTGTGGCAGGAATGACATTTTTGCCTTTGCATATTAGTCATCTCAGTGTTAAATTTGGAATACATTTTTCATAGTAAAAATGACTTGATAAGGACAATAAACCAGTTTGTCGAAACGTCCCCTTAAAAACTCTCTCTTTCTCTCTCTCTTTCTCTCTCTCTCTCTCTCTCTCTCTCTCTCTCTATATATATATATATATATATATATATATATATATATATATATAATATTATCGACTCACGTATCAACCGTTACATTCCGACCTCTTTTTATTTTAAATGAGATAAACTAGTAATTGTTCCCATCAAAATGTAGAGCGAAAAGGGCGAATAATACGAGGGTAAGTCAAATATTATCCGCAATATAGGTATATTTTTTGTTTACGTTGGCAGTACTGTCCTTTTGCGTTGATGACGCATGCTTTGTTTATTCGTTGTTATGTGTATGCCCGTTACAAGCTGCTAGGTTAGTTTCGTTATCGCTGCCGTGCTGTTAATAATGGCCGCTCCACTTTCTATTTGCACCAAAGAAGAGCAACGTTCAGTGATCCGTTTTTTGTGGTCGGAAGGTGTATCAGGGGCCGAAATTCATCGAAGACTTTTGGTACAGTACGGGAACAATTGTTTGCCACAACGGAGTGTCTATGAATGGATTGAAAAATTCAAAAATGGTTGCACAAGTGTTACGCAAAATGAAGGAGCTGGACGACCAGTTACCGCCATAAACGAGGAAAACATTGAGCGTTCATGTGAAATGATTCTCTCAGACAGACGGATAACTGTTGACGACGTGGAAAATCGTCTGCAAATTAGCCACGGTTCTGCCTACGAAATCATTTACAGCAGACTTGGGTTTCATAAAGTTTGTGTAAGATGGGTTCCAAAACAACTGACACAGTTGCATAAACAAACGCGCCTGGATGTGTGCAAAACATTTGGATCGCTATGTTAACGAACGGGACAACTTCTTAGACAGGATCGTTACTGGTGATGAAACATTACGAGCCGGAGAAT
>JBAIZL010000005.1:159444385-159476885 GCA_036971475.1 Prosapia bicincta | reverse complement strand
AGCAAACTTTAAAAACATATTGGGTAAAAAATAGGCAAGAATACCAAGCGTTAAACAACAGATTTCTTCAAAACTATATAAAAATACGATCAAATTAAAACCCAACTATCAAGACAAAGAGGACATCCTGTGCGACCAAACAAAAAGGGACCTATGCGAAAAAAGAGCGAGGAGCGAAGGAGGAGAGAGGGCGAGGCGAACCCCGGACAAGGACAGACCGGATCGAGGAACGAAGGCTGTTCGAAGGAAAAGATTCCTATGGTCGGGACGGGCAAAAAAAAACAAGTTAGCTATGTCTTTGTTTGTCTTTAAAATTTTAAATTTTGATTAATTAAATTTATTTAAAAATTTTAAATTAAATTTAACATTTTAAAAATTTATTTTTATTAGTTTCAAAGTAAATTTAAATTAAATAAGAAGTAGTCTAAAAAGTCTAGAAAATTTAAATTGATTTAAAAACTACATAACTTCAATAAGGCGAGATTTGCAAAGTAAACATAAATTTTCAAAATACCTTTAAATATAATTACGAAAGGAAATAAGTTGAAATGTATAACAATAAGAAAATAATTTCTCAGTTGATAAATGAACATGTTTTAGATGTATAAGCCTTTTAGTTTTATCAAATGTTAATATTTCATGTCTTTTTTATATAAACATTTATGTGGTTTTTTACAAAGAATTGTTGTTTCCGGGAAGGTATGATTAATAAAAATTAATTCAGTAAATTAAATTTGAAAGTGGATATATGTATGAAAAAGAACTTGGGGTAAAAGTTTTAAAAATTAAATTTTTTATTTAAATAAATATATTCAAAGAAGATAAAAGTAGATTAAATTATGATTTGTAGTAACACAAGATTAAATTAAGTGGCGAATGTAAGAAAATATTTTTCAATTAAATGTAAAGTGTTAAAATGTACATTAGAGATATTTATTTTTTATAATAAATTTAAATTAAAATTTTATGAAAGTAAATAGCAGATTCCATGATAACTTGAAATAGTTATTGAGAAATAATGAATGACAAATAGGACCACATAAGTAAAAAGAAATAAACTAAAACAAACTTTGTTCAATATATCATATTTTTGAAAGTTATTATATATATTTTGTTCATCATAAAACGTTACAGGTTGGATTATTGAGTTGTAAAAGTATTACAGATTAGAAAATATGTAACGTTAAATTATTAGTAAATATTTTTAATAATTTGAGAATTTTCAAATTAAAATTTTAAAATATTTTTTTGTATATAATTCAATAACATTAACATTCCTGTACTAGTAAATAAATTATATAAATAAAATCAATGGTTTTTACTAACTTACGACTAAGAGTTAAAGTTTTTTTTCTCTAAAACAATTTCTTAAATAATTCAACAATCTGGTCACTAAGCTGTGTGATGCCTTTAAATAAAATTTTCCCGGAGATATAGTGACTCAAAGGGTTAAATATCAGTAAGTTAGGTTTTTAAAATCAAAGTCCAGTGACTGGTTCTCTGGCAGAAATTAGCAAGCAGCAGTATAGATTCTGGCTCGTTACAGATCTGCTTGTTTCAAATTTTACCTGCATCGGCAGTCTACAAGTAAGTGAGGTTCCAGAGGAAAACAACGGCCAAGAAGTAAAGCCTGCGTGCGCTGGACATACACGAGTATATATCACAATGGCGTAGGTATTCTCACGACCGTCATGTTTATTATTTCAGAGAATATGCATAATTTCATACAGCTCTTATTGTTACAATCTTAATTATAAAGTCGACACACATGCACGCACGCTCGGATGCGCACACGTACACGCACACGCACACAAACTTATATATTTATTTATTAATATATTAGTATGCTGATTTGTGCTCTTTTAGATGTTTTTAAATTTTAGGTTATGTTATTGTTTTTATTTTTAAGATATTTTTCCATACGTCTTATTGATGCACCAAGAATAGGTGACACCTAAATAATAATACATATTGTTGATTATACATAATAATTTTGATAATATGTACATAATATATTCCAAATATTTGATAAAACCAAAAACATTATTGATAAATTTTAGACAGTTTGTGATTTTAAATAAAAATATAATGCGAAGTGTCAACCAAATTTCAAGCAATAATAAATTGTTGCATAAACACTAACATGTAATTGATATTATCATGTAAGAATTGCTCCTTTTTGTACAGTATCTTTGTAAGATGGAAATATTGCCTTATTGCATATTAGTTAGTTTTTTGTATAATACTTTATTCATTGAAGTGATCGATAGTTTCCGTTTTTTAACGAATGGTTTTTTCAATTTTTTTTACGTTAGGTTATATTTAACGATAATATCATTACAAGATCTGGTTTTTACGTTAGGTTATATTTAACGATAATATCATTACAAGATCTGGTTAAAGCAGATATTTCTAAAAGTTTAACTTTTGCCTCTGATGTAGTATTCTTAATAATTTAAGGTAAAACTCTATAGAATTGATATATTTATACAATTTGACAGTTATAGACCATATGGTATGCCTGTTATTGTTCTAGATGCTAGGGAAGACTTCAGGCTAGTGAAAGAAAAAGTACATCCTGAATTATGGACCTAATATTATTTTACATAATATATTTTTAAATGCATTTCTACATAATAAATTCCAAGCATTTGATACAACCAAAACTGTTTTATTGATAAATTTGAGACAATTTTTTATTTTGATTATTAAGAATAAAATCAGAAGTGTCAACTAAATTTACAGCAATAATAAATTGTTGTATAAACGCAAACACGTAATTGATATTGTAATATAAGCATTGACACGTTTTGTACGGTATCTTTGTAAGATGGGAATAATTATTGATTGCATTATTAGTTTTTTGTAAAATACTTTTTTCATTGAAGTGATCGACAGTTTCCGTTTTTTTAATGAATGGATTTTCCCATTTTTTCATGTTAGGTTATATTTACCGATAATCTCATTACCGATATTTCTAAAAGTTTAACTTCTGCCTCTGATGTATTATTATTAATAATTTAAGGTAAACCTCTATCGAATTGATATATTTATACAATGTGACAGTTATAGACCAAATGGTATGCCTATTTTTGTTCTAGATGCTAGGGAAGACTTCAGGCTAGTGAAAGAAAAAGTACATCCTGAATTATGGACCTACGTCAACTGTACGTATCTGGCATACTTCTAGCTTTTCTGGCGTCTTCGTGCAACGGTCACAAGGACGGGGCCTACATGCGCAATGCAGATGATGGATTCAACAAACGAAACAACTGGATGGCTCAGATACGAAACAATGTTCAATTGAGAGAACTGGCAATGCCAGGAACCCACGACAGTGGAACGTTTAGACTTGACATCGACAAATTACCCGATGTATCTAAGACTCAAATTTTGAGTTTCGACGAGCAATTGAATTATGGCGTGAGGATGTTCGACGTGAGAATACGGCATATTTCCAACGCATTCGCCCTTCACCACGGCATTGTGTATTTAAATGTAAACTTTGATGACTTTTTGAGTAGTGTTACGAGTTTCCTCAAGAGTAATCCGTCAGAAACTGTTTTATTTCGGTTGAAAGAAGATCATACAGCAGGTGATGACAACACAAGAAGCATGGCGGATACCCTACAAGACTATATGAATAAATACAAAAACTATTTTCTGCGTACCTCGGACAGTTCAATAACTTTGGGAAAAGCCAGGGGAAAATTCATTATTTTAGCTGATAATTCGCAATTTAGTTCGTTTGGTTTAAGCTATAGCAGTTCCAATATACAAGATAAATATCAACTTAACACCAACTGGGACCTCTACAAAAAATGGGAATCGATAAAAGAGCAACTGGAGAATGCCAGAAACGGCAATCCTAGTGTATTTTATTTAAATTTTTTATCTGGGTCTGGAGGGTCATTTCCTTATTTTGTCGCAAGTGGACATTCATCGTCGGGTACAACAGCGCCAAGGTTGTCTACCGGGCTAACTACACCGGGATGGAAAAATTCGTACCCTGATTTTCCCCGCGTCGATTGTTTCATTGGGATTTGCACTATTGCTTTTGAAGGCACGAACATACTGACCAGAGATAAAATTGATCAATACAATCAAAGTCAAGGACGAAGAACTGTCGGAATTATTATCGCTGATTTTCCTGGAGATTCTCTTCTGAGCGCAATAATTGAAAATAATAAATACCTTCGACGCAGTGGTAGCGACTCCCTGCTAAGTGTTCAAAAGTGTAACAAGCGTATAATTGGATATTATACTTCATGGGGAGACAAGGAAATAAGCGAACGTGAAATTAAGAAGCTGACTCACGTAATATATGCATTCCTCGAGATGCATGCTGACGGTACCGTGGAAGTGGGCTCCGCTGATAGGAAAAACAGCGCCAATGTAGATGAGGAAACCAGCAAAGCTAAGAAAAGATTGGAAAATTTAATGGAAATTGCTTCAGATTTCCCTCATGTTAAGGTAATGTTCGCAGTGGGGGGTTGGGAAAACTCTCAGTACTTTAGCGATGTAGCTGCATCTTCAGGAAAGAGAAAGACTTTTATCGCTTCTGTTATAAAATTAATTAAGAACTACTCTTTTGATGGAGTAGATCTAGACTGGGAATATCCGGTTACTGGTGGCGCAAAGGAAGGGGTTTCTGCAGATAAACAAAACTATGTTCTTCTAATGAAAGAAATTAGAACCGCTCTGGATAGTTTAGCCAATGAACAAGGCAGGAAGGACAAGTACTTACTGTCTTTTGCTGGAGCAGCAGGTCAATGGACACTCGATCCTGGATTTGACTTGCCAGGTTTATTAAAGTATGTAGACTTTGTCAATATCATGACTTACGATTATTTCGGTGCGTGGGGTAGTAAATGGGGCGCCTATACAGGTCCCCCAGCCCCACTATACTTTGCAATGCCCCCTAAATTTTCAGGTAAAACTAATACTGATTGGACTGTCAAGTACTACACGTGTAAAACTAAACTTCCGCATAAAATAAACATGGGTGTTCCTTTCTATGGACGATACTGGAAAAATGTTGGCCCTCCTATTGACGGTAAAGATGGAATGTGGAGGACAGCAACAAAAGTGAATGGAATATTTGAAGGCGGATATGTTCCTTATAATAAAATACAATCGGAATATTTGAATAAAGGATTCCAAGAAGTCTTCCATGACAAAAGCAAAACCCCGTACGCTTGGAATTCAGGAACTAGTACCTTCTTGGGATACGAAAACAAAAAATCATTGCAGTATAAAGTGGACTATGCGGTGGAGAAAAATGTTGGCGGGTTGATGATTTGGGCTGTGGAGTTGGACGACGATGATTTGACTTTATTAGATACTGTTTCTAATGCACAGCTTTGTTCGAAGACTGACCCTAGCGAAATCAACTACAAATGTTCACCGATTAATGAAAAACGCTGGTGGACATCGGAAGATGGAGACGACGTGGCAGGACTTTGCGGTAGGTCGGCTCCCCTATACAAAGGGTACTATCCGGTCTGTGATCCAGATGATCCAGGTTACAGTTGTTGTGGTCCTGCTGGATATTGTGGTTCTGGAGACCAATACTGCAAATGTTCTACTTGCAAGGATTATTCACAAAATCCAGAAAAAATACTTGATGCTCCTATTAAACCAACCGTTCCAGTTACTTGGTACTTCTTGAACGACGCTGACGGAAAACGTGGACGATGCGGAAGAAAGATACCCCAGATAAATAACATTTTCCCAACCTGCAATCCTGACGACCCAAATGCTTACTGTTGCTCTAACGGCGGTTATTGTGGAAACACGGACGAGCATTGCAAATGTAATGGTTGCGTAGACTTTAAGAAAAATCCTAACTATCGATACGGTCCGAAAAAGTGGTGGGAGTTAGCTGACGGCCAGGACAAAGCTGGTAAATGCGGACCGAATGCTCCCAAAGTTGATGGGAAATATGAAGCTGAATGTGAACCCAATACAAAATACAGTTGCTGCAGCGCCAGCGGATATTGTGGCTCCGGAGCGGAATTTTGTGACTGCGCAAAGTGCAAGAAGTTCACCTAATACAAGCATATATAATAATTTGCTTCTGGAATAACGATAATGCTTTTCTATATAATGATAATGTAACATTAGTTGTAATTTCTTAATAATAGCGTCTCAAATAACTGTTTATTGTTACAACACACACACACACACACACACACACTCACACACACACACACACACACACACACACACACACACACACACACACACACACACACACACACACACACACACACACACACATACACACACACACACACACACACACACACACACACACACACACACACACAAACACACACCCACACTCATACAGCAGTGAACCCCTGCATTACGCCAGGATGACGTATTTAATAACTAAACCCCATTCAATGCTAAATTTACAGCGTGTTTGTCTAAAATTATAATTATCACTTGTGTATAGTCATGTATATATCATTTTTTAGTCCCAGCTAAAACATGCATATTAAAATGAACACTAAAACGTATATATTATCTTACCACTAGTCATTTACTTAGGTAATTTCAGTTTAGACGTGTAAAATATGATCTTGCGTAACTGACCTGGCTAAATCTACCAATGGAACTCATAACTGGACTTGTGTTAAAAAACCGATCAGCTTTAGAGCCAGCTCAGTAATTAATTTTTTGTTTAATAATTTATTTACTCTCAAGAGTGAGTTCCTATGTTGGCATAACCAGCCTTTTTGCATCTAATATGTTCATTTATGCTAGTGTTCAATTTTACTAAAGTTGTATTTGATAGTTGGAAAAACCGAGTATATTATTCATTTTTTAACATAGGACATTTTTAGGAATAATTTTAACATTTACTTGTATAACGAATTTAAAGATCTAAAATTTCTAAAAAAATAAAATTTAACATTTTTTTTTCTCTTTACAAATCTTAAAGCTTCTCTACATTTTCCAAGCACATAAATGAGCTTGAAACAAAAATCTAAAATACTTATTAAATTTATTAATTTTCAATAAAGTTTTCTCAGTGTGTTTGAAATAAATGTCTTTAATAATTTTACTAATATAAAATCTTTGTGTCTTAATGTTTGTTATAGTTGTCTTTAAAAACCTTTATTTTACATATAACAAACTATTACTGTAAATAATAGATAAACGCCTTATTTTATTTATATAAAATGTTATTGATCGTTGAACCTTAAAATTGTATTTGTTAAAAACCTTATACTTGTAGTTTAATACAACATATATTTACTCATTTAATTATGTATTCTGATGGTTATTTGTGGAATAAT
Source organism: Prosapia bicincta (assembly GCA_036971475.1). Lineage (NCBI taxonomy): Eukaryota > Metazoa > Arthropoda > Insecta > Hemiptera > Cercopidae > Prosapia > Prosapia bicincta. The sequence continues at coordinate 159,469,575 of JBAIZL010000005.1, read as the reverse complement.
TTTTAAATTTTACTCTGAAATCTCATAGATTATTCATCTTGATTTATAATATTGCGTGTTTTCACGATTTCATAAAATGGTGTCATTGTAGATGACTAAGTTTTTGTTTGAAACCAGTTGTCTGATTTGGATTAATTTTATAATTGATGTTTTTTTTAAAATTAAACCCTTTTGAAAATTTTGATATAGAATTTACTTAGTTTATTCCTCTAAATACTGCATCATTTCAGCCTATAAATTCTTGTGTACGAAGTTAAAGTGTTTTTTCTTAGTAAAGTACCGAGTACCATTTGCATATATTAACCTTTATTGTGAAATTAAAACAAAATATGGATTTTGAATGAAGTAATGATTTAAGTTTATTTTTTATATTATTTTCAAATTCTACAAATATTTAACCCAACTAGTTTACTAAAATTTAATAAATAAATATCACATCAAATGACTTCCTAATAAGTGGCACTTTCTTCTTCCTCTTTCAACGAGTCCTAGATCTTTTTGAATTGGACATCTTCTGGCTCCTCTAATTTTTTGGATATGGAAACTGATTTCCAATCACCATCTACTTAAATGAGTTGATTTTGAAGTACCTATAAGTAATTATGAAAATTAACACAAGTTATTAGTAGGCGACAAAAGTTTTTGTAGGTATTTTGTAGTGGATCTTGGACCGACAATCCAAGCACTAAAATATTATTTCTGCTACTCCTCCTTACACTGCTTGCGTTGTGCCTATTTTGTGTTGAATCCGTTTCCCTCTCCTTACTTAAATATGTAGCCTTACAACTTTAGTTATTCCGCCTGTTGTACCAAGTTTATAGTTTAAAAGACTCATCAGAAATAGAACCCTTATCGCTATTTTATAAAATAGTTTAGGCTTCTTTTATAATTTTTCTGTATTTTTGTAATTATTTGAAGGTATTTTTTTTAATAGGTACTATTTTTATCTGCCAACTGATAAATTTCAGTTTATAGAAACTTTGGTACTTACGTATTATACGGAGTCCACTATTATAACGCGTGCTGCAATGGTTAGGTTATGTTATGATATCGTAAATATGTTACTATTACTTCCCTGTTACTTTATGAATCTGATGTGGGGAAGTGCTAAATAGAGGAACCGCCGGAATATATATGTGGCGATTTGGTGTGACAGCGACTGGCGGCGATACGTTAAACTCAAACACTCTAACATCGCTTCATTTTGGGAGGCAGGAAACAAGAACCGATCGTCATAATGATAAGTAATTTTTACAGTTAGTCAAACAAAGTCTGTCCTGTATAAATATTTAGTGTTCTTATGTCCCCTGCAAAATATCCTCTTAATGTATAATACCGAAACGTTATTGATTGTAATACATTTCATAAATTAGTTTTTTCTTTATTTAAGTACCTATTTCATTACACGCCTTTATATTTAATATAGATTTTATAAAAAAATTAATAATAATATTTAACAAATTTTAAAAAAATTGTACTTAAGAAATGAGAAGAAAAAGTAGAATGGGAAACCAAACATACACGCTTAGAACGGACACACAAACATGCACAAATATTCAAATAATTAAATACAATTGATGAAAAAAAATTATATTTAGAAATTAATTTTGGTAAAATAAAATTTAATTTTAAAGTATTTTATGATTTAATACCTTTTTGCTATGGTGGTTAGATTGGAAACTCTCACTCATATTACTTTCTAAAACGTACAGAGATAAAGTTTAAGAGTTTAAATTTTTTACCAACTTAAAAAATTAGGTTGATGTTCAAGTGTTTACATTACTTAAATATGAAAACGTCCATTAAGTGTGTCTTGATAAAATTGATTACAACCACATGTAAAATATTATACTTCAAATTCCCAGCATCAACGAAATAGCAATATAACAACAAACCTAAAACAGACAATCCTTAGAAAGCTATATTTGGCGTCAGTGGGGTATTATGATTGTTAACAATAACGCTGCTGATTGTTACTGCTGCAACGATGAACTACTCGAATATTACTTATATTTCTGACGTAGTGCTAATTTATTGTACTGAATTTTACCAAGAACAATTTAGCTATGCTATTTTAATTGAAGTTGCAAATATAGAAATTGTTAACGGGTTTTTTGTATACTTATTTTAGAAATATATCATGTAAATAATAATATTGAACGGAACTTTTTTAAAAATAAAACTACTTCACTCTTATTCAACTAGGTTTTGTTACAACAAAATAAATGACATAATCGTCCTAGAGCAAATTCCATAACAAATTATACGTATAATGTATTTTACGCTTCTTCCGCGGGGGAATTCAAACAAACCCCATGCTTCGGAAGTAGCCGCCGTCTGTAGTGAAAAATCAATACATGGAAGAATTTTACTATACAAATAAAACCTGATTAAATTCATTATTTAAGTCACAAATGTATTGAGTTTATAAAATAACAACAGCCAAGACAAGAACCGTCGATTCTACTGAATGAGAAGACGCTTGTGGATAACAAAAGCGTATACACTTAAAACAAACGTCAATTAGAAACGAAAACATAGATAACAATCATTAAACCGTACAAAAAAGAAACCAAGAAGCACACCCACACACACACACACAACACACACATACATACACACACACACACGCAAATACTCACACACAAACACACGCACACACACACACACACACACACACACACACACACACACACACACACACACACACACACTGCAACGTATAAAAGCATCAATCAAGCTACTCTGCACGTGCAAAAACTCACCTGTGACTAGCCTTCGGAATAAAACCACCGGATAGATTTACAATCGGCCTTGTTTTTAGTTTTGAAAAAATCAGTGAATGGAAATGAACTCAGAGAGCCTTTCCTCAATGGTAAGTCAGAGATATGTTTCTTTAAGACACTTGGTAAATATCGGTTACTCTTCATTTCAATATATAAATTCATCATTAACATGAAAAAGGTTTAACATATATTATTATTTTAAAAAATTAATAAAACACAGACATTTCTAACTTTTTCTTAACTAGAAAATATAGAAAGTTTTAAAAGATACTCCTCATATTTTACTTTACATTAGAAAAATTATTTATAAAATTAACTTGAATTTGAAATTAGCAAAATTATAGATAAAGATGAAAGTCATAAATTTATTCTAATTAACAATATTATTCAATTATTCGTTTTATTATTGCACAGTATGTTAACCAAGATTTTAAGTTCCTTAAAAATTCTACAACAATTTTACATGATGTAAAAATCAACCTATGCTGTTTTTCTTTTTCTTTCCTATTTTATATATTACATGAGGAAAAACAATTTGAAAACATTTATAAAAACTGTTTGTATATGATATATCTATATATATTTATAAACCAAATTTACTTTTTTAAGTAATTTTGTGGAACGATTTTGTTCACAAATTATTTTTTAAAATTGGAAACTGAAATGTTTTAATAATAAAATAACATATTTACCATTTATTTACGACGTTTTAAACTTAATTTGAAATAAAGAGTTTTGATTCTGATGATGAAGGTTTTGGCAAAACAAGCAAACTTATTTGGTTTTTCTGAAATTCCACTATAGGCCTAGATTTAATGGTTTTTATTTAAAGTCATTTTTATTAGTCAAATTGATTAAAATATTATTATTTATCTTTATACCACTAATGAATATGATATAATTAAAAAACAATCTTTTACTAAATGGAGTTATTGTATACAGAGTAAATAATTGGTAACTTAAATGTTATTTTAATTTTGCTACACATTTATTTACTTAGTAAAAAATTTTTTAAAATAAATTAAACTTCTGATTTTTGCTCTATAAACAATGGATTTCCTAGTAAATAAGAAAGGTATATTGTTGTGTTTTTGTAAGGTTGAAAATATGTTCCCTGGACGAATTCCTGCTGCTGGATAAGTATAGTCTTCAGCAGCGTTCTGTTCTTTCACGATACAAGTCTTCTTTCGGAGATTTACTAATTTTAAAATTATTATACTTAAACAGAAAAATATAAAAATTCACAAGTGATTTCTACTAGAAACCGATGAAGAGTCCTTGTAGTCGGTTGGGAATCGACACCCGTGGTTGGAAAATTTCTATTTTTCCCATGTAGAGTGAATGCGATGTCCTCAATCTACATTAAGTCCTCAATTTTGAGTTCTTTCCCTACAGTTCTTTTTGGACCCTGATACTGGACAATATGAATAAAACCAACCTATGCTGTAGTTATTTCATGATGCATAAAATTAATACACACACACACACACACACACACACACGAATGGAAATTTTGCGTCGGGTTTGCATAATTTACACCTTTTATAGTCTATAGAATCGTTTGCAAAGAGGTTTTCTAATGTTTTTTTACTATTATTTAATTTTTATAATTTATAATCAGTCGTAACAATTTCACTTTCCCAAATAATCGCTATGCAGAAAAATAATTTGTTGTCTTTGAACTAGTATTTTGAAGGAAAATGTATTTCGGATTGTTATTTTTATTTAATAACTTTATTGCTTAGTTAATATATTGTTATTTTATAATTTGTTGCTTTATTATTGTTTATATATAAGCTTAATTTTGACGCAATACTTTGGATTTTATAAAAATATTTATTTAAAGTTGTGCGTTTGGAAATATTATGCAAACATTTAGGCCGGCGCAGCTCCTTATCAGGTCAACAACCCTCCTTTACCCGGAGAAACAGTTCTTTTGTATTGTATGAAATATCCAAAGCTTCATACTACTTTCTGTTTTACAATATTGTTTTTGTTATTAATATTTACATTCGGATGTAATGTCCTTGAAACTGGGTTTTATTGTCTCAATGCGCACGCTCTCACTCACTCACTCACGCACGCACGCACGCACGCACACACACACACACACACACACACACACACACACACACACACACACACACACACACACACACACACACACACACACACACACACACACACACACACACACACACACACACACACACACACACTACTTTGCTGCCTTAACATTACACACACTGAATATAGTATCAAATTTAGATTTTACTTGTATTTGTTCATTTATCAACTCATTACTATTATTATATTTATGTATTTTTAAAGCATCATAAATATTCAATCTCAGGCCTTTGTTAATTTCTTTTACAAGTATCATATTATCTATATCAGGAAATATGTGATTATTATTAATACAATTACTTAAAAAATTCGATTTATAAATTTCTGACTTTTTATATGCATTGAAATGCTCTTTATATTTATCTTTAAGTTTTTTATTAGTTTGCCCTATATTACTTTATATACTTTATATAACTTTATTACAACAGTTACATTGCAATTTATATACTCCGTTTTTTATGCATATTAATAATTGTATTATTATTATTATTTATTATAATATCAATTTATTATTAGTATATTATGCGAATTTGATAATGCTACCTTTAACTAATTTTGTGATGTTTTTAAAAAAAAAATGTAAATGAAGTCCATATGACATTATCATCATTTTTTTTTGTAAATTCAATTAATATGTTGTTTCTTTAAAATATTATAATTAAGTTTATCAACAGTTTTCTTTTTATAGCCATTCTCAATTGCAATTTGGTAACTAATGTTTTTCTCTCTTATTTTGTTTTCATTATTCATAGGTATTTTATGTAATCTATATAATAAATTGTATAATGCAGTCATTTTTTGATTATACGGATGGTTAGAATTATTAGGTATAATTTGGTTAGTTTGTGTCGGTTTACGATATATATTAAATTCAAATTCATTATTATGTCTTATTATTGTTATATCTAGAAAGTTGATCTTATTATTTTTTTTCAATTTCATAAGTAAAATTAATATTTTTTTAAAATCTCATTTATTTTATCTAATATAATTATTAGGTTTACACCATTATTATGAGATACATACAAACTAATAAAAAGTTTTTAGTAAAATCTAAATTTGATACTATATTCAGTGTTTGTAATGTTGGGGCAGCAAACTAATAGTTTGACAACATTGTAATAAATTTGGCAACGCTGTTTGTTGGATCTAGTTTGCACATGTATGTTGATTTTAATTCTTTAAAATTCCTGATGATGTTGTTACTGTTTGCCAACGAAAAGCTTTGAATTTTACATTCAATAAATTATTCTTGTATTTGTATTTTGTCTTATATACGGTATATATATTGTTTGCCAACGAAAAGCTTTGAATTGTACATTCAATAAATTATTCTTGTATTTGTATTTTGTCTTATATATATATATATATATATATATATATATATATATATATATATATATATATATATATTCAATTTCATTAACAAGCATATTTATGAAAGCATATGTACGAAGCTTTTCACCAATTTAACAAATTGATGTTCTCTAGAGCTTCGTACACTGTCAACAGAAACCAACACTTACTGACAATAGCAATACGTTTTCTGACAATTTCATCCGAATTAAGTTTTAAACAATTAGCTTACGTAAAGTTTTGGATGTTATTTAAGTTTTCCTACTTAAAGTTTTAATTACTTCTCACTCAGCAGTAGCTTCGCCGGAAGCATGTTCTCTTAATATTTTAGCAACCGTCTTACCAAACTACAGTATTTCAACTTCATGACAGCGGCATATCTCATTCAATTCATATCTTTTTAAAGGTAAATATTTTTAAGTTTCTTTCAATACTTAGTCAATAATAGCAGGACAAGTTTTAATGTAAATATAGATTATTTAATTTGTGAGAATTTTTAAATTAATATACTATGACGTTATACTGTATAGACAAGAATATATTGTTTATTATTTTAAATAAAATAATATATAATAGTAGTTTAATGTTTTATTAAATTTGGTAAATGTTTTAAAGTGATATAACAGTGTTTGCTATACACTGTAAACGCTGTAATAGAATATCCTAATGCGATTCATTAGGCTACTATATAGTCAGTCTGTTTATACATTATAAGGAAATATGTCAACTGTATTCAATAAGTATACGATACTGTGATCGTATTTTTATAATACTAGTATACAGAAATTAAGTCGTCCGATCTCCTAAAGTGAGCAAATCCCTTTTTAGCTAAAATTACGAACACATATGTAGGAGCAAAACCAATTGACTCAGTCAATAAAGAACTACAACAATATCTAAGTATTTGAAACAAACATTTAAACTGCGGTGACTTTTATATCATATTTAAATAAATTTCTCGTGTGAAACAGTCTGGTAATTAGATTTTATATTATTTAGTTAGATTTTAAGGTGGAAAGCTAAACAATGATGTATTTTTAGTAAAGTTTTATGGTGCTAGGCTAAAATAAGGTTGTATAATTACTTAGGGTGTATGGTGATGAGTTTATATATGGTTCATTTATGGTTTATATATGGGTGATGAGTATACCTGTATATGGTAAATTATTTAGGTTAATTGATGGTTGCTAAAAAAAGACTTAATATTTAGCTGGGTGTTATCTTCCTAATGTAGAATAATGTATATTTATTTAGTTTTTACGGTGATGAGTTTATATACGGTTGTACATTGATTTAGGTTACTTGGTGGAAGTTAAATAAGATTTTATATTTTGTATATTTAGTTAGGGTTTACGGTGATGAGTTCATATACGGTTGTATATTTATTTAGGTTACTTGGTAGAGCTAAACAAAGTTTTATTCTTTGTATATTTAGTTGGGGTTTATGGTGATGAGATTATATACGGTTGCATATTTGTTTCGGTTACTTGGTGGAGCTAAACAAAGTTTTATTCTTTGTATATTTAGTTGGGGTTTATGGTGATGAGTTTATATACGGTTGCATATTTATTTCGGTTACTTGGTGGTAGTTAAATAAGTTTTCATATTTTGTATATTTAGTTGGGGTTTACGGTGATGAGTTTATATACGGTTGTGTAATTATTTAAGTTACTTGATGGAGCTAAACAAAGTTTTATTTTTTGTATATTTAGTTGGGGTTTATGGTGATGAGTTTATATACGGTTGTATACTTATGTAGGTTACTTGGTGGAGCTAAACAAAGTTTTAATCTTTGTATATTTAGTTGGGGTTTACGGTGATGAGTTTATATACGGTTGTACATTGATTTAGGTTACATGGTGGAAGTTAAATAAGGTTTTATATTTTGTATATTTAGTTAGGGTTTACGGTGATAAGGTCATATACGGTTGTATATTTATTTAGGTTACGTGGTGGAGCTAAACTAAGTTTTATTGTTTGCATATTTAGTTGGGGTTTATGGTGATGAGTTTATATACGGTTGCATATTTATTTTGGTTACTTGGTGGTAGTTAAATAAGATTTCATATTTTATATATTTAGTTGGGGTTTAAGGTGATGAGTTTATATACGGTTGTATATTTATTTAGGTTACTTGATGGAGCTAAACAAAGTTTTATACTTTGTATATTTAGTTGGGGTTTAAGGTGATGAGTTTATATACGGTTGTATATTTATTTAGGTTACTTGGTGGAGCTAAACAAAGTTATATTCTTTGTATATTTAGTTGGGGTTTACGGTGATGAGTTTATATACGGTTGTACATTGATTTAGGTTACATGGTGGAAGTTAAATAAGGTTTTATATTTTATATATTTAGTTAGGGTTTACGGTGATGAGTTCATATACGGTTGTATATTTATTTAGGTTACTTGGTGGAGCTAAACTAAGTTTTATTGTTTGCATATTTAGTTGGGGTTTATGGTGATGAGTTTATATACGGTTGCATATTTATTTTGGTTACTTGGTGGTAGTTAAATAAGATTTCATATTTTATATATTTAGTTGGGGTTTATGGTGATGAGTTTATATACGGTTGTATATTTATTTAGGTTACTTGATGGAGCTAAACAAAGTTTTATACTTTGTATATTTAGTTGGGGTTTAAGGTGATGAGTTTATATACGGTTGTATATTTATTTAGGTTACTTGGTGGAGCTAAACAAAGTTATATTCTTTGTATATTTAGTTGGGGTTTACGGTGATGAGTTTATATACGGTTGTACATTGATTTAGGTTACATGGTGGAAGTTAAATAAGGTTTTATATTTTATATATTTAGTTAGGGTTTACGGTGATGAGTTCATATACGGTTGTATATTTATTTAGGTTACTTGGTGGAGCTAAACTAAGTTTTATTGTTTGCATATTTAGTTGGGGTTTATGGTGATGAGTTTATATACGGTTGCATATTTATTTTGGTTACTTGGTGGTAGTTAAATAAGATTTCATATTTTATATATTTAGTTGGGGTTTAAGGTGATGAGTTTATATACGGTTGTATAATTATTTAGGTTACTTGATGGAGCTAAACAAAGTTTTATACTTTGTATATTTAGTTGGGGTTTATGGTGATGAGTTTATATACGGTTGTATATTTATTTAGGTTACTTTGTGGAGCTAAACAAAGTTTTATTCTTTGTTTATTTAGTTGGGATTTACGGTGATGAGTTTATATACGGTTGTATATTTATTTCGGTTACTTGGTGGTAGATAAATAAGATTTCATATTTTTTATATTTAGTTGGGGTTTACGGTGATGAGTTTATATACGGTTGTATATTTATTTCGGTTACTTGCTGGTAGTTAAATAAGATTTCATATTTTGTATATTAATTGGGGTTTACGATGATGAGTTTATACATGGTTGTATAATTATTTAGGTTACTTGGTGGAGCTAAACAAAGTTTTATTCTTTGTATATTTAGTTGGGGCTTATGGTGATGAGTTTATATACGGTTGTATACTTATGTAGGTTACTTGGTGGAGCTAAACAAAGTTTTATTCTTTGTATATTTAGTTGGGGTTTATGGAGATGAGTTTATATACGGTTGTATATTTATTTAGGTTACTTGGTGGAGCTAAAAAAAATTTTATTCTTTGTATATTTAGTTGGGATTTATGGTGATGAGTTTATATACGGTTGCATATTTATTTCGGTTACTTGGTGGTAGTTAAATAAGATTTCATATTTTGTATATTAATTGGGGTTTACGGTGATGAGTTTATACACGGTTGTATAATTATTTAGGTTACTTGGTGGAGCTAAACAAAGTTTTATTCTTTGTATATTTAGTTGGGGTTTATGGTGATGAGTTTATATACGGTTGTATACTTATGTAGGTTACTTGGTGGAGCTAAACAAAGTTTTATTCTTTGTATATTTAGTTGGGGTTTATGGAGATGAGTTTATATACGGTTGTATATTTATTTAGGTTACTTGGTGGAGCTAAAAAAAATCTTATTCTTTGTATATTTAGTTGGGATTTATGGTGATGAGTTTATATACGGTTGCATATTTATTTCGGTTACTTGGTGGTAGTTAAATAAGATTTCATATTTTGTATATTTAGTTGGGGTTTACGGTGATGAGTTTATATACGGTTGTATAATTATTTAGGTTACTTGATGGAGCTAAACAAAGTTTTATTCTTTTTATATTTAGTTGGGGTTTATGGTGATGAGTTTATATACGGTTGCATATTTATTGAGGTTACTTGGTGGTAGGTAAATAAGACTTCATATTTTTTATATTTTGTTGGGGTTGATGGTGATGAGTTTATACACGGTTGTATATTTATTTAGGTTAATTGGTGGAGCTAAACAAAGTTTTATTATTTGTATATTTAGTTTTGGTTTATGGTGATGAGTTTATATACGGTTGCATATTTATTTAGGTTACTTGGTGGTAGTTAAATAACATTTTATATTTTGTATATTTAGTTGGGGTTTACGGTGATGAGTTTATATACGGTTGTATATTTATTTAGGTTATTTGGTGGAGCTAAACAATGTTTTATTCTTTGTATATTTAGTTGGGGTTTACGGTGATGAGTTTATATACGGTTGCATATTTATTTCGGTTACTTGGTGGTAGTTAAATAAGATTTCATATGTTGTATATTTAGTTAGGGTTGATGGTGATGAGTTTATATACGGTTGCATATTTATTTAGGTTACTTGGTGGTAGTTAAATAAGATTTCATATTTTGTATATTTAGTTAGGGTTGATGGTGATGAGTTTATATACGGTTGCATATTTATTTAGGTTACATGGTGGATCTAAACAAAGTTTTACTCTTTGTATATCTAGTTGGGGTTTACGGTGATGAGTTTATATACGGTTGTATTTTTTTTAGGTTACATGGTGGAAGCTAAATAGGGTTTTATATTTTGTATATTTAGTTAGGGTTTACGGTGATGAGTTTATATACGGTTGTATATTTATTTAGGTTATTTGGTGGTAGTTGAATAAGATTTCATATTTTTTATATTTATTTAGGGTTTACGGTGATGAGTTTATATACGGTTGTATAACTATTTAGGTTACTTAGTGGAGCTAAACAATGTTTTACTCTTTGTATATTTAGTTGGGGTTTACGGTGATGAGTTTATATACGGTTGTATATTTATTTAGCTTACTTGATGGAGCTAAACAAAGTTTTATTCTTTGTATATTTAGTTGGTGTTTATGCTGATGAGTTTATATACGGTTGCATATTTATTTTGGTTACTTGGTGGTAGTTAAATAAGATTTCATATTTTATATATTTAGTTGGGGTTTATGGTGATGAGTTTATATACGGTTGTATATTTATTTAGGTTAATTGGTGGAGCTAAACAAAGTTTTATTCTTTGTATATTTAGTTGGGGTTTATGGGGATGAGGTTATATACGGTTGTATATTTATTTAGGTTACTTGGTGGAGCTAAACAAAGTTTTATTCTTTGTATATTTAGTTGGGGTTTATGGTGATGAGTTTATATACGGTTGCATATTTATTTCGGTTACTTGGTGGTAGTTAAATAAGATTTCATATTTTGTATATTAATTGGGGTTTAAGGTGATGAGTTTATACACGGCTGTATATTTATTTAGCTTACTTGATGGAGCTAAACAAAGTTTTATTCTTTGTATATTTAGTTGGTGTTTATGCTGATGAGTTTATATACGGTTGCATATTTATTTTGGTTACTTGGTGGTAGTTAAATAAGATTTCATATTTTGTATATTTAGTTGGGGTTTACGGTGATGAGTTTATATACTTTTGTATAATTATTTAGGTTACTTGGTGGAGCTAAACAAAGTTTTATTCTTTGTATATTTAGTTGGGGTTTATGGTGATGAGTTTATATACGGTTGCATATTTATTTAGATTACTTGGTGGTAGGTAAATAAGACTTCATATTTTTTATATTTTGTTGGGGTTGATGGTGATGAGTTTATATACGGTTGTATATTTATTTAGGTTAATTGGTGGAGCTAAACAAAGTTTTATTATTTGTATATTTAGTTTTGGTTTATGGTGATGAGTTTATATACGGTTGCATATATATTTAGGTTATTTGGTGGAGCTAAACAAAGTTTTATTCTTTGTATATTTAGTTGGGGTTTACGGTGATGAGTTTATATACGGTTGCATATTTATTTCGGTTACTTGGTGGTAGTTAAATAAGATTTCATATGTTGTATATTTAGTTAGGGTTGATGGTGATGAGTTTATATACGGTTGCATATTTATTTAGGTTACTTGGTGGTAGTTAAATAAGTTTTCATATTTTGTATATTTAGTTAGGGTTGATGGTGATGAGTTTATATACGGTTGCATATTTATTTAGGTTACATGGTGGAGCTAAACAAAGTTTTACTCTTTGTATATCTAGTTGGGGTTTACGGTGATGAGTTTATATACGGTTGTATATTTATTTAGGTTACATGGTGGTAGCTAAATAAGGTTTTATATTTTGTATATTTAGTTAGGGTTTACGGTGATGAGTTTATATACGGTTGTATATTTATTTAGGTTATTTGGTGGTAGTTGAATAAGATTTCATATTTTTTATATTTAGTTAGGGTCTACGGTGATGAGTTTATATACGGTTGTATAACTATTTAGGTTACTTGGTGGAGCTAAACAATGTTTTACTCTTTGTATATTTAGTTGGGGTTTACGGTGATGAGTTTATATACGGTTGTATATTTTTTTAGCTTACTTGATGGAGCTAAACAAAGGTTTATTCTTTGTATATTTAGTTGGTGTTTATGCTGATGAGTTTATATACGGTTGTATATTTATTTAGGTTACTTGATGGAGGTAAACAAAGTTTTATTCTTTGTATATTTAGTTGGGGTTTATGGGGATGAGTTTATATACGGTTGTATTTTTTTTAGGTTACATGGTGGAAGCTAAATAGGGTTTTATATTTTGTATATTTAGTTAGGGTTTACGGTGATGAGTTTATATACGGTTGTATATTTATTTAGGTTATTTGGTGGTAGTTGAATAAGATTTCATATTTTTTATATTTATTTAGGGTTTACGGTGATGAGTTTATATACGGTTGTATAACTATTTAGGTTACTTAGTGGAGCTAAACAATGTTTTACTCTTTGTATATTTAGTTGGGGTTTACGGTGATGAGTTTATATACGGTTGTATATTTATTTAGCTTACTTGATGGAGCTAAACAAAGTTTTATTCTTTGTATATTTAGTTGGTGTTTATGCTGATGAGTTTATATACGGTTGCATATTTATTTTGGTTACTTGGTGGTAGTTAAATAAGATTTCATATTTTATATATTTAGTTGGGGTTTATGGTGATGAGTTTATATACGGTTGTATATTTATTTAGGTTAATTGGTGGAGCTAAACAAAGTTTTATTCTTTGTATATTTAGTTGGGGTTTATGGGGATGAGGTTATATACGGTTGTATATTTATTTAGGTTACTTGGTGGAGCTAAACAAAGTTTTATTCTTTGTATATTTAGTTGGGGTTTATGGTGATGAGTTTATATACGGTTGCATATTTATTTCGGTTACTTGGTGGTAGTTAAATAAGATTTCATATTTTGTATATTAATTGGGGTTTAAGGTGATGAGTTTATACACGGCTGTATATTTATTTAGCTTACTTGATGGAGCTAAACAAAGTTTTATTCTTTGTATATTTAGTTGGTGTTTATGCTGATGAGTTTATATACGGTTGCATATTTATTTTGGTTACTTGGTGGTAGTTAAATAAGATTTCATATTTTGTATATTTAGTTGGGGTTTACGGTGATGAGTTTATATACTTTTGTATAATTATTTAGGTTACTTGATGGAGCTAAAGAAAGTTTTATTCTTTGTATATTTAGTTGGGGTTTATGGTGATGAGTTTATAAACGGTTGTATATTTATTTAGGTTACTTGGTGGAGCTAAACAAAGTTTTATTCTTTGTATATTTAGTTGGGGTTTATGGTGATGAGTTTATATACGGTTGCATATTTATTTAGATTACTTGGTGGTAGGTAAATAAGACTTCATATTTTTTATATTTTGTTGGGGTTGATGGTGATGAGTTTATATACGGTTGTATATTTATTTAGGTTAATTGGTGGAGCTAAACAAAGTTTTATTATTTGTATATTTAGTTTTGGTTTATGGTGATGAGTTTATATACGGTTGCATATATATTTAGGTTATTTGGTGGAGCTAAACAAAGTTTTATTCTTTGTATATTTAGTTGGGGTTTACGGTGATGAGTTTATATACGGTTGCATATTTATTTCGGTTACTTGGTGGTAGTTAAATAAGATTTCATATGTTGTATATTTAGTTAGGGTTGATGGTGATGAGTTTATATACGGTTGCATATTTATTTAGGTTACTTGGTGGTAGTTAAATAAGTTTTCATATTTTGTATATTTAGTTAGGGTTGATGGTGATGAGTTTATATACGGTTGCATATTTATTTAGGTTACATGGTGGAGCTAAACAAAGTTTTACTCTTTGTATATCTAGTTGGGGTTTACGGTGATGAGTTTATATACGGTTGTATATTTATTTAGGTTACATGGTGGTAGCTAAATAAGGTTTTATATTTTGTATATTTAGTTAGGGTTTACGGTGATGAGTTTATATACGGTTGTATATTTATTTAGGTTATTTGGTGGTAGTTGAATAAGATTTCATATTTTTTATATTTAGTTAGGGTCTACGGTGATGAGTTTATATACGGTTGTATAACTATTTAGGTTACTTGGTGGAGCTAAACAATGTTTTACTCTTTGTATATTTAGTTGGGGTTTACGGTGATGAGTTTATATACGGTTGTATATTTTTTTAGCTTACTTGATGGAGCTAAACAAAGGTTTATTCTTTGTATATTTAGTTGGTGTTTATGCTGATGAGTTTATATACGGTTGTATATTTATTTAGGTTACTTGATGGAGGTAAACAAAGTTTTATTCTTTGTATATTTAGTTGGGGTTTATGGGGATGAGTTTATATACGGTTGTATATTTATTTAAGTTACTTGGTGGAGCTAAACAAAGTTTTATTCTTTGTATATTTAGTTGAGGTTTATGGTGATGAGTTTATATACGGTTGTATATTTATTTAGGTTACTTGGTGGAGCTAAACAAAGTTTTATTCTTTGTATATTTAGTTGGGGTTTATGGTAATGAGTTTATATACGGTTGTATATTTATTTAGGTTACTTGGTGGAGCTAAACAAAGTTTTATTCTTTGTATATTTAGTTGGGGTTTACGGTGATGAGTTTATATACGGTTGTATATTTATTTAGGTTACTTGATGGAGCTAAACAAAGTTTTATTCTTTGTATATTTAGTTGGGGTTTATGGTGATGAGTTTATATACGGTTGCATATTTATTTAGGTTACTTGGTGGAGCTAAACAAAGTTTTATTCTTTGTATATTTAGTTGGGGTTTATGGTTATGAGTTTATATACGGTTGCATATTTATTTAGGTTACATGGTGAAAGTTAAATAAGGTTTTATATTTTGTATATTCAGTTGGGGTTTATGGTGATGAGTTTATATACGGTTGTATATTAATTTAGGTTATTTGGTGGTAGCTAAATAAGGTTTTATATTTTGTATATTAAGTTAAGGTTTATGTTGATGAGTTTATATACGGTTGTGGTTTTAGTTGGGTTTCTTATTGGTAGCTAAAATATGGTTTTATATTTTGTATATTAAGTTATGGTTTATGTTGATGAGTTTATAAATGGTTGTATAGTTTTAGGTTACTTAATTAGATTACTTGGTGGTTGCTAAAATAAGGTTTTATATTTTGTATATTTAGTTATTGTTTATAGTGTTGAGTTTATATAAGGTTGTATGGTTTTAGGTTACTTAATTAGATTACTTGGTGGTTGCTAAAATAAGGTTTTATATTTTGTATATTAAGGCATGGTTTATGTTGATGAGTTTATATATGGTTGTATAGTTTTAGATTACTTAATGAGATTACTTGGTGGTTGCTAAAATAAGGTTTTATATTTTGTATATTAAGTTATGGTTTATGTTGATGAGTTTATATATGGTTGTATAGTTTTAGGTTACTTAATTAGATTACTTGGTGGTTGCTAAAATAAGGTTTTATATTTTGTATATTTAGTTATTGTTTATGGTGATGAGTTTATATAAGGTTCTATGGTTTTAGGTTACTTAATTAGATTACTTGGTGGTTGCTGAAATAAGGTTTTATATTTTATATATTTAGTTATTGTTTATGGTGATGAGTTTATATATGGTTGTATAGTTTTAGGTTACTTAATTAGATTACTTGGTGGTTGCTAAAATAAGGTTTTATATTTTGTATATTTAGTTATTGTTTATGGTGATGAGTTTATATATGGTTGTATAGTTTTAGGTTACTTAATTAGATTACTTGGTGGTTGCTAAAATAAGGTTTTATATTTTGTATATTTAGTTATTGTTTATGGTGATGAGTTTATATAAGGTTCTATGGTTTTAGGTTACTTAATTAGATTACTTGGTGGTTGCTGAAATAAGGTTTTATATTTTATATATTTAGTTATTGTTTATGGTGATGAGTTTATATATGGTTGTATAGTTTTAGGTTACTTAATTAGATTACTTGGTGGTTGCTAAAATAAGGTTTTATATTTTGTATATTTAGTTATTGTTTATGGTGATGAGTTTATATATGGTTGTATAGTTTTAGGTTACTTAATTAGATTACTTGGTGGTTGCTAAAATAAGGTTTTATATTTTGTATATTTAGTTATTGTTTATGGTGATGAGTTTATATAAGGTTCTATGGTTTTAGGTTACTTAATTAGATTACTTGGTGGTTGCTGAAATAAGGTTTTATATTTTATATATTTAGTTATTGTTTATGGTGATGAGTTTATATATGGTTGTATAGTTTTAGGTTACTTAATTAGATTACTTGGTGGTTGCTAAAATAAGGTTTTATATTTTGTATATTTATTTATTGTTTATGGTGATGAGTTTATATATGGTTGTATAGTTTTAGGTTACTTAATTAGATTACTTGGTGGTTGCTAAAATAAGGTTTTATATTTTGTATATTTAGTTATTGTTTATGGTGATGAGTTTATATAAGGTTCTATGGTTTTAGGTTACTTAATTAGATTACTTGGTGGTTGCTGAAATAAGGTTTTATATTTTATATATTTAGTTATTGTTTATGGTGATGAGTTTATATATGGTTGTATAGTTTTAGGTTACTTAATTAGATTACTTGGTGGTTGCTAAAATAAGGTTTTATATTTTGTATATTTAGTTATTGTTTATGGTGATGAGTTTATATATGGTTGTATAGTTTTAGGTTACTTAATTAGATTACTTGGTGGTTGCTAAAATAAGGTTTTATATTTTGTATATTTAGTTATTGTTTATGGTGATGAGTTTATATATGGTTGTATAGTTTTAGGTTACTTAATTAGATTACTTGGTGGTTGCTAAAATAAGGTTTTATATTTTGTATATTTAGTTATTGTTTATGGTGATGAGTTTATATATGGTTGTATAGTTTTAGGTTACTTAATTAGATTACTTGGTGGTTGCTAAAATAAGGTTTTATATTTTGTATATTTAGTTATTGTTTATGGTGATGAGTTTATATATGGTTGTATAGTTTTAGGTTACTTAATTAGATTACTTGGTGGTCGCTAAAATAAGGTTTTATATTTAGCTGGGTATACGTTAGCTGATAATTAGCTGAGTTTTTATACGTTTGTATATTTAGTTTAGGTGGATTTACGGTGGTAAACTAAAATAATAAAATGGCGGCTCAGAAAGACCAGAGTAACTGGAGTTTGTACCTAGACAACGACTAACTGCCTGCAACATTGTGTATATATTATCGTGGTGTCATGGTTATAGTTGTGATTAAGGTAACGTGTAAGTTCCGACATTTATTTTTTCTTATTGTGCGTTTCCGATTGCAGAGGAAACTTATTATTTTATTTAATTTATTACCATAAATCTATAGAATACTGAATTAGAGATTGCCTTACCTCATCTAACATGCGTTAGACTATATTTGATAACCCACTGTGAATGTATATTATGATTATTATATTAATTAATATGATTTTACATGCTAATCTAATTGAATTGCTTTTTTAATTGTGTAGAATATAATTGACTACAGTCAATTAATTACTTTCAATTGTTTCTTTATTTCTTTCAATTACTAATAAATATGAGTATTATAAAAAATATAAAACGCGTAAAACTAAGTAATACAAACAGAAAAATCCGCGGACAAAATTTACAACAATAAAAATTCAAAATAACACACAACACACAAATAAATTAGAAGAAAAATAATGATTGCTTTATTAAAATAAATTCCATTAAGTTCCACAAATATACAACACTTCCACATTTTAAATTTTAGTTAAAACATTTTAACAATATAAGATAATCATAATAGTAGCAAATTACATGAAATAAGATGTAAAAATTGAAAATAATTTCACAATAAAAAATTCAGCAAATGAATTAAATTTTCTTTCAATTGTAATTAAATTTAAATTTATAGGGTACTATTTAAATTTTATTTGAAAATACACATTCTAAATTCGTAAACGCTTGGAGTTTTAGAATAAATAGAACATGTTAAATAGTCAATAATAATAATAATGCAACTATATATGCATATAATCCTGAAAGTAATATACAGCCTATATAATAATACAATACTTTAAGGCGTTATTCTAGAACAAAGTTTTTCACACTTTTCAGTCTTGGGGGCTATATTTCAATGAGTTCCAGGACGAAAATCGTTAAAGAAACGCGGAGGAAACGTTTGATAGTGTTGTGAAATGAAGTAGTAGCTCGTAACTCCTAATCTTAAATCGTGTTTATGCTTGCTTAAAAGACATGAAAGACATATTTGTAACAGTAGTTTGATTTGACTTGTTTTTGTGTGTGATTTACAAAGAGAAGCGAGAAATAGACAGTGAATACAGAACCCAAAGATCAGTGGAGTTTTTAATATTTTGTAATTGAATCCAGTTAGAAGGTGATTGGTTTTCAATTAACCCATATCCGTTCTAAAAATATATATATTATTAAACGTCTTTATGAAACCATTCATTTAAAACATTACTCAATACATACAGAGAGTTTGCTATCAGAAAGCTCTGAGTTCCGGTTTGAGTCGCAGCATCATATGTTTACGATACTCAATACTGAACAAGAGGCTGCAACTCGTGCCAACTTGCATGTGGCTCTCGCAAAATATGGAATGGAAAACCATTCACTGATAGAAAAATTATCAAAGAATGCGTAATTGCTACAGCTGAAGAAATGTCCCCCGAAAAAATAAACTTATTTAAATCTGTCAGCTTGTCAGAAGTAATCACAGAAAATATATCAACTCAACTGTCTGACTAAAATGGACATCTTGAGTGGTTTCCTCTAGCCGTGGTTGTGTCAGATACTGCTTAGTTATTGATTTTATTTGGGGAGTAAATAAAAGTTAAAAAGTGTATAAAGAACTTCTTGATATTGATAGTATTCATGGCACGACTATTGGTGAAGATATTTTAAGGGAGTTGAAAATGTCATGAATGAAAAGAACCTTCGATAGATACCCATGAAATCTATTACAACTGATGAAGGCAAAAACATGTGTAGTAAAAATAAAGAAGTTGTCGCTCTTATGTCAATGGCTATAGAAAATGATAGTGGTTCAAAACCACTAGTCTACACTGTATCATTCATCAACCGTCTATGGGAGGAAAATGTTTGGATATATCTGAAGTTCTAAAACTGGGCAAATCAATTGTTAATTTCATCAGATTCACTGCACTGAAACACAGAGGATTCTGTGAGTTTATTGCAGATATTGGAGAAATTCACCATATCATAGTGCCTACGCTCCTTTAGTTGCGGAGAAATCCTTCAGAGTTTTTTTTTAACTTCGAGCAGTGATCGAAATTTGTTTGAATTAGAAGCACCGTATCTTATCCGAATTACAAGATAGCGAATGGCTGTGGAAGTAAACAATCTATGTGAATTTGACAAAACAGATGAATTTAAGGTTTGGAAGGAGAAAATCAGCTTCTCACTGATTTATACACTAATATCAAATGTTTCCGGCAGAAAATGATACTAAGTCACAATTGCGTATAAGGTATTTCTTAAATATTACATGTCAAATATTCATCCAAACTACTAAAACTCAGTTTTTCGTCGATTTTTCAGTCGAAGCTTTGAATATAAATTTGAATGTATACGATTCCACATGTAATACAATAATAATGTAATAATAATAATAATATAAGAAAAACATTTCAGAAGCAAAGAAATTAAAATGTAGAAATAAACTTCTAGAAGTAACGCAAATATTACGAGAAATGCTATTAGGAATATCATATTCCTCACAACGAAAAACACAAAAGTGATAAAACGTACACCTAAACATATCAATCTAGAATATTTACAAAATCTTAGGTTATTAAACCATACAGAAATTCAAATAAAATCTAAATTAATCTACAAGACTAATTAGTGTTAAAAATTTATTTCAAAACGTGAGACCATAACATAAATTCCTAACAACGATCACAAAAATGTATTACGATTAGTATTATACTTTGATTTAAAGTAGAATAGGAATGGGCCTATGGCAGGATAGGGATGCAGTGATGTCATGTCGAACATGACAGTCAACCCGCCATCGCCAGCGGCTAATATAGTCAAGAGTAGTTTGTTGGTAAAGTCATTCATTAACTAACAGATTTTTTCACATTTTCCCCTAAAATAATCATATTTATTTCTGAATTTCTAATCCTCTCTGTAAGACCTGCCTTTATTATTGAAAAACTGTTTTTTGGTATAATAAGGTGGAAGTATCTCTCATAAATACCCCTTAATTATAAACAGGAGTTAATTCGGAAATTGAAAAAGTATGTAAATAATAATATATAAAAGGCAAGATTTACTCAGTTACTATATTACATAATAAAAAGTTCTTCATGCATATAGGTTAAAACTTTGAAGTGATTGTACGAAGAAAAATTTAATTTGACAGTAATACGATGACTGTTTCACTTTCACATTTAATTCATTTACACACAAAAATACTTGTTAAATATATACACACTCACCATTTAATATCTTGTTAAATTTACATAAAATGTGTAATTTATTACATAAATATGTAATGGTATTATATAAATAATGGTATATATACACAATATCAAGAGCATAGTGGTACAATATATTACAATGAAAATATTGGAAAGAACCCCAATACCACAAAAATAATAAAAAATAACAAATAAAACTCTTACTTAAAATTAAATCTTTATGCACATTTCGATGACCATGTCATCATCATCAGAGGGTCTTATTACAAAATACAATCTAGCACACAAGAAGTTACAAACTAGAATGATCATAAGTTACTTAAGGGTTTAATCTTAAGTAACTTGTTTTATTTTGTTATTTTTGTGGTATTGGGGTTCTTACCAATATTTTTATTGTAATGGTATATATACATAACTAAAAAACCTATAAACGATGACTGTGAAAAAAGCGAATGAACTGACAAATAAAAATAAGAGACAATGACCAAAAAGCATGGACGACCGAAGGAGTAATCTGTCACAATAGTGTAAACAAATGTCAGCTAATCACGGCTATAAATAGATGTGAAAAAGGATGTGAAATAAGCATTATCTGCATTTACATTATATGCATGCCTGCGTTTACATAACCGATCTTGATGTAAAACACAAGATACAAGAAAATAAGTAATATAAAAGAATTTTTTAAAACCAATTCCTACTTAAATCAAAAAATTTATTTTAGTTTCAATTTATTTTATAATTACAAATAATATAAACTTGTATATATTGTACATAAGTCAGAATACGAATATTAGCCTAAGTGGCAACATAGAATTTTCTTTGTAATTTTCCATTTCCCTTTCCATGTATGGTATTGGACTAATAATTTCATTTGTTACTATTTATACGCTTTCTTTTTTTCGTCGCTTGCATTGTGTGGTTGTAGTTAGTTTTCGCTTTCCTTTCGCATTGTCCGTTTGTGAAGCAATGTTTGATAGCGGTAATCCAGTTCGTTTGTTAATTTTGTTCTTTTAGTTCATTATTAATCCTAGAGCATTATTTATGATAAGGAATTTTAAAACATTCCGAGTTACCTATCTATATAGATCGAAACAGTAAGGTCTTGAAAAATACTGAAGGGAAGCAAAATTGAAATTGCAAAACGAAGCAAGCTACAACAATAGTAAATCACTCCACCACAGCTACAACGAAACTGAGCTACGAACGGAAGTTTAACGTCGAATTGCAACAAAGCTCACCCACGCAGCAAGATGTGAAGTTTCTATTCGACCAGACGGTTTTAGTCCCACCTCCCTCTGGCCTAAGTAGAATCCCATTCTGTTTTAAATCAAACTATAACTAAGTTTGTAATCAAAGAAGGAGTGAATACTAATATGTCTTTGCGTAGGATATGTCTATCTATATTCTTCTATAGCCTACATTTATTGATGTATCAAATCAGTATATAGTAGTTTAAAAGTTAGTTAGTAGTGGGTTTTTCCCCAAATGTTACCAAAGTAGTAATTTAAATATATCATAAATAAAAGCTAGTAATTAATTGAAAAATTATTTTACAATAAAATGTATACGTCGGTGTATGTATACAATATGTTTGTTTTATTATAAAATAATTTTGCAATTAATAACTAGCTTTTTCATACATTTGATTTCAACATTTAGATTCATCCAAACTTCCGGATTGTACAAATTTCTAATGAGTTGTTTTTACTCGTGCAATATTTATTTACCATCTCTACAATTTGTTTTATACAAGAAATAGGCCATCAGGCCTTTCATTTATAATTTTTATTGAACTATTGCTGGCACCATGGTTTTCATATTTGGTGATCTTAATATTAGCAACCCTAACCCAAGATAATTCACTGCTGAAAAAAATAAGTAAGTTTTTCTTCCCAAACTATAAAATATGCAGAGTGTACTATTACCAACCTAATAGGCAGAAATATATTTCTCTTTGTTAATGTAGTTTGTCCTTTTGGACAAAACCTTCATAGGTAATGGGGATGGATAGGGAATGATAGTGAAAGAGCAACTTACATAGGCAACCCAACTCTCTTCGGGATATTACTGATATCCACTTAAATATAAAATAAAAGTATAACCAAGGGTAGAAAAATCATTAGATTTAGATAAGAATGCCACTGATCTGGATACAGGTATTTAGATAGAAATTCACATGGCTTCTTCTTTCTTACAAGGGCACGTTACTTGTTATAAGTGCAAATAACACCAGAAACGTTTAAATTCATAAAAAAATGCTTTTGGTGTCGTTTCACAGAAGAATGAAGCAACCTTTGTTAACCTTTCTGGATTTTCAACATTTATTAAAACAAACACTCGTTCTATACTGGGGGGAAAATATTAATTCTTTAGCCTTCTTTAAACATCCAAAGTGTTTTGCCTCTACGAGATTTGTTTACTTACAAAGCTTTGAGAATATTTTGCGGGGGGTGGGTGATTCATGGAAATTATAAAATGAGCAAATCGAACCAACAAGATATTACGAAAAGTATTTCTATTAAAATAAATTATAGTAGTGTTCGAGTATTGAGGATAGTAGGCGTGTATGGATTGGTATAAATGACGAAACATTTGCTACATTGTCTTAACGGAAGTTCTTATAGGAAGGTTGAATTCAACAATATAACATAGATATCTACTCCTTGTGGTAGTGGTAAGCTACCCAGGCCATGCGATTTAGGTTGCTTGATTTTTATGTTTTTGTGTGTTTTATCTTTTGAAGTTTTTTCCTGTTTGTCCAATGTAGAAGCTTGCGCAATCATTGCACGTAGTTTAAAAGGGTAATAAATATATAGGCCTATGACATGTGAAACAAATATTAGGAAATCATAGACTAGAATCAAGTAATATTTTGTAAACTAAAAGACATTATCTTGGAGGTAAAAAATTGATCTAAGTAAGAACAACTTAGAAACTTCCAGTATCAAGATCAATTTTTCAAAGATACAATAAGTATAGAGTATACTTATTATAAATAATAATTTACGTACAACATTTTTTTAAATATGTTGGTTTAAATATTTACACCTTGTTTACAAAAATTATAATTACACATTTATCAAAATTACACTTATATTTTTATCAAAATTATACATAAAATAGAATTTTACGTCAATGATGGTTATTAGAAGTTACTGAATTATAAATATTTTTTTTTGTTTAAGCAAGCACCATCAAATGCGTTGCTAAAAGTAAAAAAGTGATACAAATTTTAAACAGAATATGTCACTCGTAAAAGTGAAATATATTATTACACTCTGAATTGGAATAGAATTAAAATGACGCCCATTTCTGGCGATCGTTGACTGCATCTTGACATAATACAACTTTTAGTAGATTGCTGCATTGTTGTCTTTTCATTTAAAATGTTTTACTTTGTGACAGACTTCACAAGATACAGGGGATTTCTTCCGGACAATAGCAATTATTTATTGCAGAGTAAAGAATTCTTTTGTAGATTAAAACTCAATAAAAAGAAGTGTCTAGTGTGAGAATTTAGAGTGATATATTTACCTTTATGCCTCTCAGAGTAATATAATTGTTAGTAATACATTGCCTTCCCAAAATTAAGATTGTAGTTAGTTTTACGAAATTATTTTTTTGTAATATTATACATATTTAATAATAAAGCTAATAATAATTCAAAATAGCATTTACTTATTTACATTTATTTAGCCTGAGTGTTTTCAATGACATAACCATCCTTATCTGTTAAAAGTTTACAAAATGTAAATTACAACTTAAAAGTTTC
>JBAIZL010000005.1:159266885-159439385 GCA_036971475.1 Prosapia bicincta | reverse complement strand
CACACACACACACACACACACACACACACACACACACACACACACACTGCAACGGACCGTGCCACCACTTACGCCGCGCCGTCAACCCTACCGTTGACCAACACGCGCGCGCAAGTCCGACCACCAAACGCCCATTGCAGAGCAAGAATTTTGAAACGAGCCGCTCGCAGCCAAAACCACGAACGCTGTGCAATGCTCGCCAAAATCTGCCAGAGAACAAGTCACTGGACTTAAAAAAGAAAAAACCTAACTTGCTGCGGATTCTACCCTTAACGGGTGAGTCATCCCGGGGGATGGGTTCTTTTGAAAGACATCTAAACGGCGAAATGACCATATCAGCTGTAGGAGAGTGTAAGAAACTTGTTTAAAAGAATACTCAGTTTGTTTGCAAGTTAGTAAAAAAAATATTTATTTTTTAATTTTAAAAAATTTAAAATTTAAACTTACAATGCACAGTCTGCAATTTATTTGACTTAAAATTATCCTTTGTGTTGGTTCTTACACAGTTAAGAAACCATACTCTGATTATTCTAGTTGACATTAAATTTTAAATTAAGATTTTACGATTTTATTTTTCTTTCAATCGGAGTATACCAAAGCGTAAAACTTTGCTCTACTTAACGGTCAATCTTACTTGTCGAAAATATAACCCTTTACTACCTGAAATTCTTGTTCTTATCTTCAAATTAAAATTTCTCTTTTCCCTTAAGTGACGTTTTAACAACCCTTTACTGCTTGTCCTAATTTTATTTCAGTATCCCAGGTTCTCAACCTTGCAATTTTAATTGTCAATATTTGGTTTTGTTTACTTAACTTTTTACTGAAAATTTAATTGTTACAAATTACAAATATTCGCTTTAACCTTTTTGAATCAAGCAAAGCCTTACTCTTCAACACACTCCGAAAGATCCCTACTTTTCACATTTTGTTCAATTAGTTAAACTTTCTAAACACACTACTTTATTTATGGCCATATTTTACATAGCCATGTAAATGATAAAATTTTTTCTATATCTTTATCAATTTTAAATGACCTTTTTAAAATTCAATTTCTATTTACTTTAGCAGGTAAAGTTTCAATCAATTTTACCAAACAACCTAAAAACAATTTCATAACTCATATCAAATTATATAAAAACCAATTATGAAGCCCATACTGAAACAAAAATTACATATAAAACATATAGCTATATCTCCTACAAGATTATCAAAATATTTACTGAACAACAAATCATAATTTATAAAAATTGTTAAAACATCTGCTGAATAAATTCAAACACCTTCCCAATTGAAATTATAATATTTAAATACATATTTTAATTCAAACTTTACTAAAACATATTTAACCTGTTTAAACATATCCTCAATCATTTACAAAATCTACAAATTTATTTAAATTCATTTAACCCTTTTACTAGAACATATTTAACCCTTTGGTTACTGTTTGATTAACCCTTTCGGCATGAAAATCCACATACTGAAATTTATTAATATTTATTGAAACATAGTTAAACCCTTTTTAACTGATCCTTGATCATTCACAAAGAAATTTACAAATTTACTAAAATTTATTTAACCCTTTTACTAGAACATATTTAACCCTTTGGTTACTATTTGATTAACCCTTTCTTCATTAAAATTATACATACTGAAATTTAATTAAAATTTATTTAAAATTTATCAATGCAATTTCTGAAGGAAATTGATATTTAATAACTCTTGAGTAACCTTTGCTAAATGGCTACTAACCCATTTGCCTTTATTTTATATAATTTCTATTTAAACCAATTTGCAAAAATTTCATTTTTCTTTCTAAGTTTCCCAATTACCAACATATTATTATACATACATATAAATCATGAAATAAACAATATATACTTATAATTCAAAAAAGAAAAACTTATTTTAACATATTTTTAGCTAGCCCCACTCACAATTTTAAAATCTCATGTTTAACTTAACCCTTTTGTTGCACTTTTTTAAAATATTTAAAATCTACACATATCAAAATCATAACCCTTTATTTTTACTCAAACCTTGGTTTGATTTAATTTATTTAATACACATTTATAATTTTACCCTTTTCCAAATAAAATCAACAGTTTAAATTAAAAAGCTTCAATTTGATATAACCCTTGTTTGTTTTAAATGAGAACAATTTATGTCAATTTGTTTCATATGGAAAAATGTCGTAATGACTCCTTCTACTATTTATTAGGAATATACTGTGGTTGAATTTAATAATAAATACACAAAAACCTCTTAACCACAAACTTTCTTTAATTAGACTCCTTCTAAATAAAATAACAATTCAGTTTAATTTAATTATATGAAATGACACTCCTGTTTATAGGAGTACATGAAACTAAAGCATGGCCTTCCAATCAGCTGTTGTAAACAATGGCCTTTTTCCGCCATCTTGGATATTTACTTTTAGCAAATTATATTTAACTTTATTTCAACACATCTTTTATTTAAATTCTTTACACCTTCATAAGGTTTTAACTCTTTAAATAATTTAAATCCCTTTATTTGATTTGTTTATTTAAAAACCCTTTACCCTTTACATAAGTTCTAACCTAAACTTTCTATTTCCCTTACATTCATGAAATGCAACATAATTTTCTGGCATCGCCATCTTGAAACCCCCCACTCTTTAAAACAAAGCCACCAGCATTTACTTATCAAATTCAAAGTTTACTGTTAATGGTTTGAAAATTTATTTAAATTTTATAACATTTTCCCAATTAAGAAAAAATTCTTCAAATTAAAATTTTTAATTTGCAAAGGGAAGACAAAAATAGATCTGACCTGAAATCCACCACAAAGCACGGCTTGCCATATCTCCCTCTCTTCTCCGTCTCGCCCTTTGTTCTCCAGCGGGGGTGGGGGAGGTCCGGCTTGGATGTTGCATCTTTCCCACGCAGGTATACTTGGATGACTTTCCACGCGTTGCCGCCATCTTTGGAATCCTCCATCCCTTTGTGCTTCTGGCCCGCCTCAGGTAGATCCCCTTGCTCAACCCTTTGTTTGAAACTCTCCCATCTTCTTTCTTCGATGACTTTCGCACCTCTTTTAAATGTTAACAGTTACTAATAAAATTTTAGCTTTAAGCCCTTCTTTTAACACAGTTCTTGGGCATTTTATAACACAGAAAAGAAATAGAAAATTTTTTTAAAACGTTTATCAAGTTAGTTAAATTATGTTTAAATTTGTTAGAAATTTAGAATCACTTTTTTAAAACTGTTTGCTAGGTTAACCACTGTTCACATCGCCTTGTCTTTCTAGTAAGGCTGCAACACACACATTTTAAGACGCTCGCACATTATTTGATGGAAATTTATGGGGAAACCTCTTTCGCCGCGATCTTGAAATGCGAAAGGGCCCCATTTTCGAAACACAGCGTCACGACATCTCAACGAAACGAACTTTCCCTAGCCACTCATAGTTTTTGAACTATTTACGGTAACAAAACTACTATTCATTGTTTTACCGGAGCTACGCCCGACAACGTCCTTACCCTTCGAGAGTCCTGGTTTAGCTGGGGCGTAAAGACGCTTGGCTTCTGTTCACACAGGGAAATTCTCCCACCTTGCAGTCCGTTCCCACGAGTTGACAACCAATAAGGATCTTTATCGATGTCGCCTGACCGGCGCGCGCATCTTCCTTTATACTATTTCTTAACGGCTCGCAGAATCTATAAAACAGATCGATTCAATCCACTTTTTCGTTCAAGCCGTATAACTCTTTAAGGGTGCTTTTGATGAAATTTTATTATTCTTTATTATTGATTTTTCTCGTCTTGCTTTATCTCTGGAAATGTCGATGGTAACTCTAGGTCAATTTTGACCATCTTCCCCTTGCAAACGGCCTTAAATTTAAGTTTCTAACCCTTCTTACGGTGGCTCGGTTTGTTTTACTTAAAAGAAATTTAAACTCTTTATGTTTTAAATTTTATCTTTTTGCGGTATGTATTCCTAGAGAATATTGCCCGCCGCAACACACACACACACACACACACACACACACACATACACACACACACACACACACTCATATATATATATATATATATATATATATATATATATATATATATATAAAGAACAAAAGTCTAAATACAAATACAAGAATTATAATTGAATTTACAATTCAAAGCTTTTCGTTGGCTAACATTACCAACATCATCAGGAATATTCCTGATGATGTTGGTACTGTTAGCCAACGAAAAGCTTTGAATTGTAAATTCAATTATAATTCTTGTATTTGTATTTAGACTTTTGTTCTTTATTAATACACAAGAAAACATCCTGCGATATATATATATATATATTTATCCTGAATATAATATCTTTGAGACTACATCCCATTTCCATCTAGAAGACCTAACTTAATATCTGAATTTGCTATTACAGAAATACCCGTCATTCCTTGGGGAAATCCTGGTTTTAGAATTTCGTTTCTAACGTATATCTTTAATATTTTTTTCCAAAGTTTTCTTACTTCAATTATTTCTTTGCTTACTTTTCTTGCTTTTCCTTGCTTACGTTCATGATTTCAACTAAATTGTAACTAGTATACTTTTCGTGAAAGATATCATTCTTTATGGACGTGTAAATATTAATTTTTGCTTTACACTGAATATTTCCTGCATTTATTTATTATTTACATTTATATGAGTTTTTCCAACATCGGTGTTGAGATTGTGTCTACATCGCTCGATTTTAGAACATATACTGTTTACTACAAAATCCTCCCACTCAAACCTATTAACCTTCCGGTCCTGTCCAGTGACTCTCCATGATTTCGTTTTACACATAGTATATTATATTAGCGTGGTGTAAAAATAACGTATTCTTCAACAAGTATTACAGTCCAATCCCGGTAATCCGAAATAATAAAGTACGGCCATTTCGGACTACCGGAGTTTACGCGTACTGCTATACCTACGAGTATATACGGCTACATATATGCCTATTACGCACCTACTATAGCTACGAGTAAATACGGCTACATATATGCCTATTACGCACCTACTATAGCTACGAGTAAATATGGCTACATATATGCCTCTTACGCGCCTACTATACCTACGAATAAATACGGCTACAAGTATGCCTATATGTTATTACAAAGTACGTATGAGCTAATGTTAAGAGTAGAGTTAGTAAAGTACAGTACAGTAATAACTAAAAGAAAACCCTTACCAGTTGAAACATATATTTCTTAATTGAAGCAGGTTTTTATCATATAAAGTTTTAGAATGGACAAATACTTGAACAACACACATAATAAAACACAAATAAACTTACTACTTACGTATTGAATATAAACACTTTACTTTTTTTATCAAACTTCACTTCTCACTAAACAAATTCGAAATGTTTGATGTTTCGGTTTAACGATTGCCATTTCTACAGTCTTCTTTCTAGTCTGAAGCAGCAGCAACACCTAATGGTATAGTATGCCGTTTTCCGTTGCCTAGTCAAAGCATGTGTTTAAGCCAACATTTCATTGCCGTGATTCATACGTGGCTTTCTTACTTCTTCTACTTCAGCATTTCCTGTTTCAGATTTTTCATCCCTTAGCTCAATGCTGATAATCTCACTGCCTGATTATAAATCAATATAATTTTCGTCCCTTCCACTTATCTACTCGCTTACTACTTCTGAATTTAAATCTCCACTTTGGCTGATCTTGTTTACAATTCATAATTACAGCATAACAGTTCATTAGAACTTCAGTTTTTTTCTAATGCAAAGGAACGTAACTTCCGTATAATCCGAGGGGCCTCGGACCCATCTACCTGGAATTATTATCAATAACCTACTGTATGTGTATATAGCATTATGTTTGGAACGAACTTGAATTGCTGCTTTTATTAGTTTTCAAGATAATATTTACATGTAAAAACATTGTTAAATAAGTAATTAATAAAATATATTTCCATCTTTAATGTTTGAAATAATACTACCTGTCTTTATTCTCATTAATTATGAAGTCCAATCGCCAACGACAAATAGCAAAAGATTATTGTAGATTTGCTGAGCACCCGCCCTCACTTTAGAGTGCACTAATCAACTTATGGACGCTGTCTAGTAATCAGCTGATTAATTGTACTAAGATCCAATTTCTGTTGATTTTGTCTAATACCACTCAATAAATTCGACGATTAAATTTGCAAATCTTCAAACTCCGAAACAGAGCGCTTATGGACTGTGTTTTTGAGTTATTACACGTAAGCCATATAGTACTCGTAACTTGATGTTTTGTTATACTTAATTTGGTTATATTTGTTTTTTGAAGTGATAATTTTTATCACGTGTAGTGTTCACGCGCGGTGAACAAAACGTTAGATTAAAACATTGCTTTAGCGTTACTCTATTTCTTAAACGCATACCTTACAGCATATAGACTTAACTTACAACATATGATTTTATGTAACAGCTGATTTTGTGTTATAGGTTATGATGTAGGGCAGTCGTTTTACTGGAAGATTATTATCCATATCTTCCATGTATATAATTCCGTCGCCGAATTTTGAGAGAAACGTTGCGAGAGCTTGGAAGGTCGTACAGAGCTGAGAGATGGCTCAAATTAAAGGTATTGATACGAAGGAGCGGGGGAAAATATAGGCTTTTCTCATTTACAACATTTATATCGTTTTGAGAACTTAAAATACCCAATATCTCCATAAGAATCACATTGCAATTATAAACAGCTGAGTATGATTTTAAAATATTTCAGCTAAGAAACAGTTGTACAAATATTACATTAAAAACAGCTGAGTACAAATATTTTAACAGTATTAAAGATTAATTAGACATATGAACTTGGGATGAGGTTTAGTTAATGCAGTACGTCTTATCGTACTAGATATGTTCGTAAGTGTATTAAATTAGAAATAATCACTGGTTCTGGAAAAGGAAACATCATACGAGCGTATTTTTACCATATTTACCTAACATGACATTTCAAACGAAAAGGAACAAATTTCCTTTAACACTTACATTTCAATAACCATAAGGCTTCAATTGACAAAATCTGTTTTTACACATGGTCAACTTTATGCTGAACTAGGTCGAGTAAAATCTCAAGATGGATTAAATATACATTTTGATAATACGATTGGTCATAAAAATCAAATTGAAAACACATTCACACCAAATTACAGTTTATGAGGAAATTTTATTGTGAAAAATTTTAATTATATTAAATTAATTTGAATTAAAAACTAAATTATCATACAAAAGTTTAAAATTTGTTTCAATATGAATAGGAGCATTTGCCACTACAAGCCCCTAGTCCACATATATAATTTCGTATGCCGAATTTTGAGAGAAAAATTGTGGGAACTTGGAAGGTCGTACAGAGCGTAAGGGGGAGGCTACGTAGGAGAGGGGTCTTCAGAAACAATGCAGACAGAAGAAGAGCGGTTTGTGAAACAAATAACATTTCTCCACAGAATGAAGTTGACAATAGCCCACCGTTTAGAAGAATATTAGTACTTGAGAATGATATAGATTCACATAATATAGGCTTGATGAATGAAGATGCATGCGCTGTGGGGCACTTCATTTGCACGCCGAATCAACAAACAATCATTTCATGTCATGTTGTCACAACGGCTTAGTTTATCTACCACAGCCACAAACTCATGCAGGACTTAAATGTCTGTTTGAAAATGGTTTGCTTTTGTTTAAATGCATTAGACAGTACAACAGGGCGATGGATGGCTTTTGCCTCTTTTTCTGCAGCTAAACAAGATATCAAGGTTTCAGAAGCAATGACTCATCAAGAAGGTAATGAACTCGAACTAAGATTTGTGGATGGTATTAATATGGATATGTGCCATCTGCAGATGAAATTGCAGGTATTTTTAATTCAGTACAAGGTGAGCCCCCAGACCATAGACATGTAGTTGTTCACCATAAACATGGTGGCCCAAAACTACTTTCTGTTTTAAGTGACCATATTGTGATCCATTGTTATACCCTCTATTATTCCCATTTGGGGAACCCGGATGGGATCATCAAATGGTCCACAACTGACCACGTAGACGAACAGTTCGTCAACGGTTAACGATGTTGCAGTTTACCTGTTATAGGTTGGCGGTTCGAACACGCTTTTCTTATATTCACTCAGCAAAAAAACTGTTTCAACAGTACATTGTTGACATGTACATTAGAGAAACTGAAATTCATAAGAAACTACCAATTACAACTTCGTACTAAACACTATAGAGGACTACAAGATTTCGTTTTAAATCGGGCCCAATTAGACAACTTCAGGGTTTTTCGCATTGTCATATTACCTTCATCATTTAACAGGAGTCCAAGAAACATGACTTAAAGATACCAAGACGCCATGTCATTTGTTCAGGAATTCGGAAAACCGGATATTTTTCTGACCATGATCTGCAATCCACAATGGCCAGAGATTCGTTATGCACTAAAAAGATCAGAAACACCATCCGATCTTCCAGATATTGTATCGAGGGTTTTTCATGCGAAACTAAATAAATTAAAAGAAAATTTGTTTTAAAAAAAAAAATTTGGAGTCATAGTCGCTTTCGTCTATGTAACTGAATTTCAGCGAGGCTTGCCTCATTGTCAAATGCTTCTCATCCTCGATAATGAGTCTAAGTTACGGGATTCAACGGATATTGATCAATGTGTTAGTGCTGAGATTCCTGATGCAACCGAATTTCCTCGGCTTCATGAAATCGTGGTCCGTAATATGATTCATGGACCATGTGGTGAAAAGAATCCCAATTCGCCATGCATGCGTTATAGAAAATGTTTCAAAAAATTCTAGAGTTGCTAAATGAGACTATATAATGGATATTCACACTATAAGAGGCAAAAAACGAAAATAATACCCAAAAGAGGATTTACTAAATAGATAATTGAGATGTTTTCCCTTTTAATCCATACTTATTATTTAAGTATAACCCTCAGATCAATGTGGAAATTCGTTCCAGTGTCCGCTCTGTTAAATACTTATTCAAATATGTGTACAAAGGTTATGATTCAGCATATATGCAGTTTGTTCAAAGCATTACTGATGAAAGTGGCACTACAACATATGATGAAACTGTTGGTTTTGCAAACATGCTCTATGTGAGTTCCCGTGAGAGAAACGCTTGAACAATCACACACGATTATTCGGTTAGCAGTCCATGAAGAAGAATTGCTTAATGTCTTCTTCCGTACTGGAAATGAAGAGGAAGCACTAAACGCTTCAGAAATGAAACAAACCACTTTAACAACGTGGTTCTACTTGAACAATCGAGATTTAAATGCTAGGCATTATCTTTATGTAGAAATCCCACAACACTATATATTTAGTTGTAACAGATAGATTCTGAGAAAAAGAGGTGGCTCTAGAGTTATAGAAAGAATGTATATTGTATCACCAAATGATCAAAATAGATTTTATCTACGATTGTTACTACTACACGTAAAAGGCTGAACATCATTCACAGATCTACGACACTTTAATAATATTCAATTAATTTCTTTCAAAGAGGCAGCAGTAGCAAGGGGTATTTTAAATGATGATAACGAATGGCAACGTTGCATGGAAGAGCAACAAAATACACATATACCTAGACAACTAAGGGAGCTGTTTGCTTTCGTATGCTGCTTTTGTGAACCAACATCTCCTTATACAATATGGATGAACTTTAAAGATGCAGTAATTTAGAACATCCAAGAAATCGATGTTAAGAAATCTTTAACATTGCTTTACAAGAGAAAGATGAAGTTCTCAGAGAAAACTGTTTGGATTGTGGAAAAATTGGTTTCCCAGTTCCAAGAAATGATAATATTGCTACTCATGTATATAACATAAATGGGGCCAGACTGAAAAAAGGTGCAACAATATATAATCAATTAAATAATTAGCAAAAAGTAGTCGTAGACAAAGTTTTGAATGCAGTATCTGGCGACATACAAGAAAGATTGTACTTTTTAGAAGCTCTTGAAGGATATGGTAAAACATTTTTATACTCATGTTTTTTACATATAATTAGAGGAAGAGGTCAATTTGCATTAGCCTCAGCATGGACAGGAATCGCTGCCTTGCATTTAGAAGGAGGAACTACACTCCATCGTTTATTTGGTCTATCAATACCAGTACAGCCTGGATCAGTCTCATTAATCCAGACAAATTCAAAAAGGACTAATGTGTTAATAGTATCATAATAGTAGATGAGGCATCTACTGTACCTGCAGGAGCGTTTATTCGGAGGAGATTAACGATTGAAAATTTGTACAAGATATATATATATATCAGGAGAGTTTGATCTAATAGAAAGAAATCTTTTTAAAAAAGTGGAAAACAATACAGTTATTGAAAAGTTACCTTCACAGTAAAAAATAATAAACAACGATGCCCTGAAACACATGGAAAAGCGGACTAAGTAAACAAACAACAATAGGGGTTCCGTTGTAATCTTCCATGTAAAGTAACCCTTTTCCTTTAAAGTCAGTTGCTAGAATACACGCAGTGTAGAATTTTATTCTTTTGTTTACAACCTGTAATTTTATTTTGCAAACGTTAAAGAAACAAAGATTCTTTCATAATAACGCAATGTCCAACACAAGACAATATAAATTTACTTCATCAATATACCAGTAGGTCAATGAATTCGGTGATGTGTTTATCTTTTTAATTTTTAATGTAGACTATTAGTTATGTTGTTATATTAGGTGACGGCTGAACTGTGACGTAATCAGGACATTACATGTCGCATCAAGAAATTCTAAAAAAGCAACACGCAAACGAAAGTTTTCAATAAGGTCGCCGTTTTTACTGAAGTGGATAGTCCA
This sequence comes from Prosapia bicincta, assembly GCA_036971475.1. Classification (NCBI taxonomy): domain Eukaryota; kingdom Metazoa; phylum Arthropoda; class Insecta; order Hemiptera; family Cercopidae; genus Prosapia; species Prosapia bicincta. The sequence continues at coordinate 159,428,550 of JBAIZL010000005.1, read as the reverse complement.
AAGTCGACAGCCGGAAGGAGAGGAGGTCTCCTTTCGAAAATGTTCTAATAAAAATACTACTAATTGTTTCTAAATTCTTGTTGTCACTATTTATGAAGCCAAATTATTAATACAAAATTGTTAATTTAGTATTATTTATGTTTTTATTCTACTGAATTTCCTAGGAATAAACAGAAGCTAGTGAAGTAGAAGAACATTTTAAGAGCACTTGAAAAACGTTGACAATGAGAAAGCGAGGAAGTTAAAATTTGACTGTAATTTTAATGAGATAGTAAGAAGAGATTTTCGAGAGGAGTAGAATTATACGAAGATTTGAACACAATATTAGAGATATTGGCGAGAAATTAAAATCTACAGTCAGCTTAAGGAGAAAAGAAAGAGAGATTTTAAAAGAAAGTAAAATTCAACGATCTTTTAAAGGGTATATCAAGCAGATATTTCAGAGAGAAGAGTAGGATTCTGCGATTACTTTCAGAGGATTATAAGGAGATTATCGACAAGAAAAAAAATTTTGCGATCACATGAAGGAGATAACGATGAAAGATATCCGATAGAAGAATAAAGTTAAATGATCACTGGCATATAGTTGAGATATGGCATATGGTGAGCAGATATAGCTGAGAAGAGTAAAGTCATGCCTTCACGAGAAGGAGATGACAAAAAGATATAAAATTCTGAGGACACTGGAAAGAGATAGCAAGGCGTGATTGTTGGTGAGCGTGTGATTCTACGGATCATGAAAGGATGAAGAAGTTGCTTTTTCACAAAAGTAATTTTGTTTCTTTGTGAAATTCATCTGTTCTTATATAAATGTAGGATAATAAGAAATAATACAGGCATTATTTAACTCGAAGGAAGGAAGCAATTTCCATGTTAACGTCAAATTAAAGATAAAACCTTACAGTAGTTATAAAATTAATTTCCTTTCCAGTCCTCTACAGACCTTTCTCGACTATTGTTGTAGTGGAAAATTAATGTCAGCACTTATTATAGAAGCTGAAAATTAATAAAAGAGCGTAGTGTGTTAAAACTGTAGGAAAGAAAATTTGTTAAAAATATTAAAATTAAGTTTCAAGTTGAAAGCAGATATACTTTTTATTAGGTTTTTCCATTTAGACACGTAATTCTATACCAACATACATCTGTTGCCTGATTTGAAAACAAAATGGAACAATTATAATGTTACTGTAAAGCTTCCATATAGGTAAATATTACATTTTACTAGTAAATCTTAGGATTTGCCCACATGAATTGCTAAATGTAAGGATGTTTTAAATAAAAGGTGATATTCTAGATTTTGTTATTAGATTCAAGGGATGCTATGTTTCAACAATGACGGTTGGTAATTGTTGGTTTGGGGAATAATACAATGAGTTTTTCTGAGTCATTTATTTAAATTAAACTTCAACGAAAACCTGACCCAATTCGGTTATTTTTCACAAACTGTTTCCATATTTATCTCAATTTTGGATTTGGATAATCAAAGAGAGGTTGGGTGTAATTAAGTCAGATTGGGGTTGAGTATGTTAGATTAATGTATTAAGTTACTATGTGTTATATTTATTGTTTATATACTGTGTCTGATCTACGGGGTATATGTAAAAGTTCAACATGAACTACCATCACAGAAGAGTTCGGGCTTTGGTTGGTAAATCTTATATTGTTATGTAACGTTTACAACGCTTTGTTTTTACTCTTTAAACTTCCAGAACATACTTTACTTCAGAAACGTGATTGTACTTCACATGTCTCTGCCGAGACTTAAGAACTGTCAATATATTTAACTAAAGTTTTACCAGACACGTCTTTAGTCTCATTTTAGAGATCAAATGTTTTACTTGAAAGGGTTTGTCTGAGTTTGCACATTTCCCGTTCTCTTTAATTCAAAGCCCTGTACTTCCTGTCATCGAAAATCTTAGCATTTACATAAGGTTAATAACACCTAATGAATACAGAAAATACATTGAAATATTCAGATCATAGCAGCCTGCACATGAGCAATATCAGTTATTTATCATACTCGTTCAAACATACTTTAAGGTAACCAGTGATTTTTCTGACAGGTTATTTCATAAAAAATGCAAATTCAATATTGAGTTCTCAACAACCGTTAAAAAGGAACAAAGGCTAGTCAGACGTGTAATGAGGTTGTATCTGGTAGATTAGCCAAGGTGTGGCGCCAATATTTCATAGCCTACATAATTTTACTTAGAATTTAAAAAAAAAAAACAACAAAGATGAGGTATGAACATTCTCGTTCATAAACCTCTAATTAAATTAACAGCCCCCGAAATTTCAAATATACGATATTAAATTACCCCTTGTTAAACCAAATTAGTTTTTAATATTATTAACTTTAAATGAAAGAACGAATATTTAAATTTACTTTTGCATGTATAAGGGTATTAATTATAAAAATTAGTTAATGATATTCATATAAAAACAATGATGAAAATCGTTTCATTGTAAAATTATTAGATACTTCTTTCTATAAACCTTGATTATATGAAGCTACAATAAACCCATGCTGTGAGTGCGTGTATAGTAGAACACTCGTAAGTTATCGCTTGATCGATCGATAGAAAACTTGAACTAGCCCTATTCAAAACGTTGGTTTTTGTAGTGTGTGTTGCATCAAAAGCCATAGCTAAAAAATTGCAGGCGTTGCGGTCGTTTAGAAAATGATAAAAATAATTTTCTTTAAACCTTTATGTAAATGATCTGGTTACAATCAAATAAAATAATATTTATAGTGGGCTTTCCGCCTTCTCAATTCTACGTCATTGTTGTAATATAAATACTCTCCTATACCTAATACTGTACTATAATTTGTGTGGAAAGGTCTTTTGCTTTCTCTACTTTTATGCTCGCTCTTCGAGGCCATGGGCCAGCTTACGCGTGACCAGCTATACGCTTGTGGATGTTAGTTGAGAGTTGAAAAGTGGTAACGTTTGTTTCCGTTTGCTAATGACACAGAAAACTTTAACTTTGAAGAGATGCTCTGATTAACCATAGATTATACAACGGCCAGTAACATAAATTTTTCGATGAAAAGAAAACATGGAGTAATGTGTGGATTATATATAAAATTGAAAATAAAAATAGATTTTGGCGTAAAGATTATGCCCTTAATCAGACCACATCCAAAATAAAAGATAAATTTCCTTTTATAATTGTTATTTATTTAATTATTTTACGGAAATATTTCGTAAGGAGAAACTATTTTTAATTTTAGACATATGAATTTAAAAAAATGTAGAACAGAAAATGTAAAATAGAAAATAAATAACAACAACAACAACAACAATATTACTTTACAATAGTTTATTTTCATAAGACGCTAAACGTAAAACGGACAACGTGCAACAAAGAATACGCAAAACTTGTGGATCAGTATGGCTTACTCTGCACCATCGGGTGGTTCTGTCGCGGAAAAGTGATTCAAGGAATATATGCCTTTCCGAGGAATGAGATATATATAACCTGGAATTCTTTCTGTTACGAAGATTAGATTTTCCGAATCCCCAGTGCATGTCTGCCATTTTTTATTGCGTACATTTCGTTTTATATGTTTGCCAGTCTGTATTAACGAATTGAAATAAAGATATGCACCTGTACTTGTAACTGAACCATACAACTTACTCTAATAGAAACAAGAGCTTTTAAGGAACAGAGGGAAGATTTTTTAAAATGGAAATCAAGTTTTTAATTAACTGATAAATAAATATAATGAGAACCATTCTTGACAATACAACAAGTACATAGTTATACAAGCTACCAACTAAATTGGCACGTGATGCTATTTACTATTTATATAAAAATTAGTTCTTGAAGAAACGTCACCAAGTAGACTACAATACAAATTATAGAGAAAATAAATGAAATAAATTACAAACAAATTATATATATATATTATAACTTAACTTTTGTTATAATTAAATTTATATTTTAATGTTATTTATTTACCTTACCTATTAGTGTCCCACCTTCAGGTTTATAAAGAATTAACAATCTTATAAATTTTTAAACATTACTGGCATTTATTCTCTTCAATTAACTCTACACATTATTCCAAATTTATATTAATATTTTGCAGTGACAGGATTGATATCTTAACTAATATTACAATGATAAAAGGTGGACTTCTGAGGCTTTAGATTTCTAATAAATAACAAAAAAAACAGTATTAAAATTTTATTATTGCTCTCGGGTTGCTATTACGGGAACTTTGCTTTTTAAATTAGAAATGGTGAAACTAGATTAAATTTTATAAATGGTAATGAAATTAAATTTTGTTCTGAACTAAAATATAGATGTCTGTTGGCTACACCTATATTCAAATAATACTTATTGTTCTGAAGAGTCCCTCTTTACTTAATTTAATCAATTTCTCCCTTTACAACACTTCCATCCTGGTCCCCACCAACCTGTTTTCCTCTGAGACTCTCCTCAAACTTCCTCCCTAAAACTCCTGATCATTTAGTTTTTATTAAAAATCTCATCTCTCCCACTACCACCGTTCTTTGTAAGTTTCCCACAGTTCTACAATTAGCTTAACCTAACGGTACACGGTTATTTTCCCAGGCTATATCGGCCGCTGGATTTCCCTGTCTTAACCACTTTGGACCCTTCTCTATTGTCTATGGTTGCCGGACTCAACTTGTAGCATTCCTGGAAAAGGATAATGACATATATAATATATATATGCAATAAAAGTATTCTTGTTTTTGAAATGTTTTAAATTTATTAATTATATTATATATATATATATATATATATATATATATATATATATATATATATATATATATATAAATTAATTTTCACATTACTTTAGCATATACTGTGGAAAGTTATATTCAATTATAGATTGATATGACAATGTTTTTAAATTATTAATTTTCCAAAACTGATTAATGCTTTTGAAAATGTGAACGCATTATGTTTTGTCGGTTTGATAACTCAAGGGGGGTGAATAAAATCACTGAGCACTTGACTCAGTATAGTGGCAAAACAGTTCAATAAAATAAAGGGTACAATCAAAGCGTAGACTCAATGAATCTTAAGGACGATTGTGCAAGTCTACACGACTTTGCCTAGATAATACACGGTGAGGTGAAGGCATTACTACAACACCAAATGTTCTCCTTCAAAGAGTCACTTTCAAGTAGCATTTACAAGGGGTTTCAAACTTTATAGTTTATAAAACACAAACCTGTATAAAGCCAATGAATAAATTAATCTAACTCAGATTTCTAATCCAAGTTGAGATTTTACAACAGCCAAAGTGAGTAACAGAGTGAATCAAATATGAAAGAGGTGAGGTTTACGTCCATACGTACCACGAGCTATCACGAGCAGTGAACATCTCGAAACAAACTGCCTGAAAACACGATTGAACGGAAGTGAAGGGGTTCTAACTCACGGAATTAGTTGGCTAGATAACAGTTACAGGCTAATACAAGATGTGCGTAGGGGGTGTGTGGAAGGTAAGCTAGCAGGAGACAGGGTGACGTAAACAGCCGATGTTATGCTTGTATAGTGCTATGGTCGTACAGGGCTTATTTTAAAAGTGTACACCTAATAGTTGTTCAGTTGTTACAGGTTAAATAATAATAATAATAATAATAATTTCCTGTATATACTGTTGAAACGGTCTAAGAGGGACAAGATTCAGTTGGATTTTATAGGCAGCTATACGGTATTCAAGCAAGGTAAACTGAGGAGTTCTAGCCTTCAACCGTCCATTGTTTTCTTATCTTTAAATCTAGGAGCTTATTCCTAAGGTCGAGTGGAGGTAAGGCATAAAAACCACACGGAAATTCATGGGCGCTAAAGAGAATATCAATTTTGTTAAAAGTATTATTTTCCAAGAAATTATTAACTAAAAAAGCTAATTTTTAATTTAAACATATTATAATTATTTTCACTCATAAGTAAACTTCTTTTGTTACGTCGACGCTACGAGTTTACATAAAATATATTTTCTTTACTAATAATTAGTATTCCATGAAAACTAGTAGTGATTACCAAACTAATAGATCATTTTATGTAACAGATTACTTATGAGCAGAATATTCAGTAACGAAAAGATAGAAGAGGGAACAGGACAGCAAAGAAACAAAGGACACAGTAGCAAGATGACCAATATTAAAATTGAAGGTTTAGGATATATATATATATAAACCTTACAAAAACGAATTTCTCCAAAGGAGAAGTAAAGATACTCGAAAATAGCACAAAAACCAACATCAAACTAAAATTGCAAAGCACAATAGTAAACCTCATAGTGGAAAAAGAACTGGCAATAAACTTTATAAATTACGAAAACCAAGATAACATTAGAAACACAGCATCACATGAAATCAACAAAATCATCAACAAACAAATCAAAAAAGGAAATCACAACAAAAATAAAATACAAATAAACCAAATAAACAGATTGAAACAAAAACTATTAAAAAATGGAATAATTGCTACAAAAGCGGACAAAAGCAACGCTACAGTAATTATATCAAAAAAGAATATAACAAAAAAAGAAGAAGTCATAAAATCCAACAACTGCATAGAATTGAACAAAGAGTCCACTAAAAAAATACCAAAACGAAATTATACAATTAGCAAAAAAAAAAATAACATAAAAACTCAATTCAATTACCCGACAGACTAAAGACAATAAACATAACCAAAAACACTAAATTTATATCATTTGATATCACAAACATGTACTCTAATATAACAATAAACTAAACCATCCAAATAATAAAGAACAAATGAACTGATCCTAAAACCAACCCCAAATACACAAACCAAATTACAAAATGCCTAAAGATCATACTAAACAAAAACTATTTCATATTTAATAATAAGATATATAAACAAATGGATGGCTTGGCAATGGGATCACCCCTCTCAAGTATTATATCAGACATTTACCTTGAAAACCTTGACGATTTAATCACACAAATCATAAAATCACACAACCCCCAACGGACATTGGATAGGATATGTTGACGATGGGTTATACATCTCACAAAAAAAGCAATAAATAATAACATCGTTCTAAATGAAATCAAGAACTTACACCCTAGCATAAAATTCACCATGGAAAAAGAAATAAAGAATAAAATAAACTATCTAGACATAACAATAACCAGAAATACAAATAATGTTAAATACTCAATTTTTAGGAAACCTACACAAACTATCAATACAATACCAAACTACTCTGACCGTCCCCCACAACATAAAATGGCTATTTACAACTCACTATTATATAGAATGCTAAAATTACCTTTAAAAATGAAGAAAAAACAACGAAAAACATATAATATAAACAAATAATATAGCAAATAGCCCAAAAAATGGATACAATAAAAAACTATAGATAAATTAGAATTTAAAATATTAAATAAATTAAAACAACCCAAAGTCTATTACAAATAACAACAAAATGGACCACATTCACATACACATAAAAGGTACAACATAAAAGGAATAACTAAAATACTAAAAAATAATAACATTTACATAGATTAAAAAAATACAGGAAACATAATCAATAAAATAAACTAACCGGAAAACATATGTCCCACTCTTAATAACGAAATATATAAAATCGGATGCCCAGACTGTATTAAAATATACATAGGCCAAACAAAAAAGAAATTAAAAGACAGATATCAAGAACACCTCAATGCATACATCAAACCTCAAACTTACAACTCAAACTTAGCTACACACGCCATCAAAAACACACATTCCTCACATTAGAAAACATACATTTAATAAAAACAGTACAAAAAGGCCACAAAATGACAATCTGGGAACAACTACAAATTTATAAACATAAAAATAATATCATAAAAGAACAAATACAAATAAAATTTAAAAAACGATAAATTATATAACCTAATAGACAAAATTAACCCCAAAACAAACTTAAAAGACTCCCACAGCGAGTGATTCCGAAAATAGAACATTAATCGTACACCACATCTTGTGACAAAGGAAATTCCACACAACTCGCAGTCTACTACAACCCCAGGTCAGTGACGCTCGATAATGGAGATACTATCAATCATTGAAAGTTAACTCGGATAAATACCAAGTAAGATTCTTGTTTAAGTACATATAGTGAACGTGATATATATATATATATATATATATATATATATATATATATATATATATTAATATATAAATATCGCAATATGTATTCTTGTTTAAATATCGCAATATGTAACAATTGTTTAATATTCCTGATGATGTTGGTACTGTTAGCCAACGAAAAGCTTTGAATTGTAAATTCAATTATAATTCTTGTATTTGTATTTTGACTTAGTCCTTTATATATATATAAAATGCCTTTTATATATATATATAAAAGAGGAGGGTGTTTCTCTTGAGCACAGTATACTCTTGAGCACAGTAATAAGCTTTGTATTTAACACAAACTGAACAAATCTAAACGATAAAGTTATACGTTTATCCAATATGTGTTTTATATGAATAAAATAAGTATATAAAAAACTGTTTTTATCCACAACATTAAAGCTTTTCTATGTCGCAGAACCCTGTAGCCATTGTCAACTAATCTGAAAACAACTAACTAACTAGAAAACACATATCAAAATTACGTACTTAATATTTTACATAAAAAAACGAAGTGTTAGCTCACAATGTCAGCTTAGATTACTGTGTGTGTGTGTTTGTTTACTACACAAAAAGAATACCTGTGACAGCTTAAGATTATTATAAGTGAAAAAATTTAGAATAAGAATATAATAGTCATAGTAGATGATACAATTACAAACAAAACTTTAAGTACTGAATTATAACGTGATACTAAAAAGTGTCCTATGGCACCCATTTTTTTGGTAAATATTTCTTATTATTGTGCGTATGATTTTTGTTGTCTATAATGATTAAAATAAAATAATTAAGAAATTTTTATGTTTATATTGTCATCCCTATACTATTAAAAAGGTAAAATTAAATATTCTTGTTTATGAAAAAGTATTATTTTAACACATACACTCATACTCTACTCACGCCCTCCCCACAAACACGCGCGCCCGCGCACACGCACGCACATATTACATATTTCTGTATGTGTTTTTGTGTCAGTGTATGTCATGGTGTCGCCATAATATTTATACACTGACGAAAAATATATAGCTTACACAGGATGAAGACAGGAATGAAAAGAGCCACTGAGAGAAATGCTTATTTTGTAAAAGTAAATAAGGTCAAACCTTATTAGTTAGAGACTAAAAATAGAGTGATAATGTAATGTGTGTGAATACCCAGACAAAGTCAATCAGTGGTATAAACCACCCCATGTTCTGCCTAAGCCAGTTTTCCTACCTATGATCGGCGAAAGTGCGACGAGGTCGGCAAAACAACTTGTTTTATGTATGAATTAAACACCATATTTAGTAATAAACTTTGCATAACTGTTTTTATGGAATAAAATTACATTGTTACAAATTACAACAACAAAAAATCATATCAATAATTACAATCGAGTATCTCTGAACTCTTCTCCACATTCTTCAAAATAAAAATTTCCTAATTATTGTATTTTAACCATTATAGACAACAAAAATCATGCGAAGCATAAAAATCACATTCCCCAAAAAAATGTGTACCATAGGAAATTCTTGAGAATTACACTATATTGCTTATAATTTTTTTAATAATTGTATAATTTAGTATGACTACTATATTCTTACTTTAAATTTCTTCATTTATAACAATATTTAACTATCATAAGTAATCATTTTGTGTAGTGCAATTGTAATCTAACACTTCATTTTTGTACGTAAAATATAATTTTAGGTACATAGTTTCGATATGTGTTTTCTACATGGGGTGAGTTGACAACGGCTGCAAGGGTCCGGCGACATCAAAAAGCTTTAATGTCATGGTTAAATACTCAATATGGCCAGGTTAATAAAGGATATAAACTAAACCTTATATATATATTTTGTTCATATAAAATATAACACGTATTTTGGATAAACGTATAACTTTGTCGTTTAGATCTTACAAGTTTGTGTTAACACAAAGCTTACTACTAAGTATACTGTATTCAAAAGAAACTCCTCCTTTATTTTCAGAGCACAGATTCAAAAGGGAGAAAATTAACTCCCTTTAATTAATTGTGACGGATCTTTTTAAAATTTTGGGGAGAGTAGTTTACATATTAACAAGTGAACAAATAGCAAATGCATTGTTATATATGTACGAGTATAACATGCACACATTTTTTGCTCAGTACTTACGCTACCGGCAGTATTTCTAATATTTTGAATATTATTTTTCTAAACATTGTAGTTTTGGATGTGTTGAAACTTTTTTTTATATTATTTTGTGCTCGCATACAATCTTTTCAGTTAACATATTATTATTCTGTAATTAATGTTCTTACGAATTTAATTTTTCTTATTTCAGTTTTATTTTAAATTAATCACATTGGTTTAGCTTTTTTATGCTCAAATTTACGTGTTTAAAAGAAGCTCATATTTATAATTTCGGGTTATACATTTATAATATTGTTTATGTCAATTAATTATATACAATTAAATTATAAATCTCTTATTAGTTTCAAGTCATTGCTCTTGGTTTCGTTTTTAAACTTGAATCATCCTTAGAAGCTCAAAGTTTATCTATCAAAACTTTATCCTTTCAAAACTCATTACAAAATTCACAAATGTAACAAAATTCAATATAAGAAAACATCTAATTACGAATACTGTACTATATGCCTTGCGTTGAGTAACGCAAAATACAGTCCATAACGCTCAGTTTCTGAGTCAGAAGATCTGCAAATTTAATAGTCGAGTTTATTTAAAGGTATTAGACAAAATCAACAGCAATGGGTTCTTAGTGGAAATAATCAGTTGTTTAATTACTCCGTTGCAAGTTGTGGTTCCGCAATAACCTTGGTTTCTAAATATTTATCTAAATAAAAGTCCTGTTTTACTGTTTGCATTCTTGTCTATAAATATGTTCTTTCTGATTTATTAAACTTTCAATATGTATAGTCATAATTTTGAACCCGGAAGTAATGTTTAACCGGAACGATTTCATCTAACAGGTTTTCAGGTTTAGAACAGGCATATGTTCTAAAGATTCGTAATAATTTTACAACTAATTGGTCAAGTGGAAAATTAAGCAAGGTTGACTGACTTATTCACTATTTCTCGTTTATTTTGAAAAAAATGATTCATCTGGTGAAGTTAGGTACATTGATTTATAGACTCGCTGTATGTCCGTGCGTGTATGTTTGATTATTTTAATATTGTTTCTTAAGTTCCATACAAATCAAATAAAAAAGAATCAACTGTTGATCTATTACATTGCTACACTAATGTTCGACGGAAACAAAAATAATTCACAATTTTTACATCTAAATTGGGTCTAATCAATTAAATTACTGAGTTTTACAAATACAGCTATTGAAATTAAAACAATAGAAATGTAAGCCTACCTCAAAATTTAAGTGTCATAAGACCTGACAAATTTTAAACCTCTATTTAGAAACGCGTTTAAAGTGCTAAATACACATGTTTACATGAATCAAATGTATTGCATTGCCTAATATTTTTATATAGAGAGATATTTTCAGTTTGAAATGAAAATATAGAAATAAAAGTATCAAGCTAAACAACTGATACATCTGGAATAATTCTGTTTTACATCAAAAAAGGTACGGTCTGCATTCTCATGTTTTTAAAAACAAACAACGTGAAAATAGCATTGTTAGATTGGCGAGAAGTATTTATCCCCGCGTACACGCCTGGAATCGAGCATTTTATTCAGTCAAACCTGTACAAATTCCTACTTTATCCATACAAATTCCAGGGTATTTTGTCAGTTCCGGTACTAACCCTGTGCGTACACATCATTGCCACACTTGTGTAACTGATTAATCTGCCTCCGTGGAAGTGCTCAAGCGTGGTGGAAACACGGTAACATTTAACAAACGTCAGAAACTTTCAAACGATAGATTTAGAAAAAAAAGGTCAATATAAAACTTATACAGTATTTTAAAGAAAAAGTGAAAACTACACGAAGGTTACTTGTGTTCTTAATAGATTTTGTATTTAAAAAATTGAAAAAAGTATCTAAATATATTTTGATCGAGTAAAAATGCCAATATTTTAAATTGTATTGGTATAATTTACAAAACCAGAGCTGTGTCAAAATTCTTCAATATAGATTTCTGATGAGCTTTTTCTCATGAAGTTAGTTTTAACGATGTAAATAGAATATCTTACACATCTTATTACAGTATTAAGTTCTAAGTTATCATTTTTTAGTATTTTTAGTTCTAACTTACTAGGATAGTGTTAATATTTTGTTTTTTTCTTAATATTAATAATAAAAACAATTTACGATAGAAAAAATTTATTGTCAACACAACATAAGGTTATAGAATTCAAAGTTTCTGCTAGTTTGTATGTTATCAGTGTTGCAACAGTTATCTGTGATTCCTATCAATGTCACATTAAATTTTGTTGCCGCTTTCCGAATAACCATCGTCTATTCTGAGTGCCCCAGAAGAGAAAGTACGATAGATGGAAGTTGTCCGAGACTCGTCAATAAACATTGTGCGACACTGTCAGGGTGAAAAATAAGTGCGTTACTGTAAATGTTACATATACTATTACATTGAACTAAACATAAATCATAATATTATCAGATTGTAAAAGAGTTAATTAACTGGTTTTATCACCACTTTTAAATTACCAATGATTTTGAATTTAATCTTGTTTGTTAAATAGTTTTTACCTTATAATTTAAAATCTATATTTTTTCGATTGGATTATTATGGTCAAAGATTTGAACAAAATGTGCAACACTAAAATTTCAAGTAAGTAATTCGAGGCCTGTAAAAGTGGCTTTAATGTGAAAATAGGGACGATGGTGGACTGGAGGTGAGGAATTTGAACTCTGGGTCATCAGTCAATATTAATATTGTTTTGCGTCACCCCCAAACCGAGTTAGATTAATTAATTGTATGAGGGCAGGGGTGAGGTGCAACAAGAGGGGTTGAATAACAGAATTAAACAAGAATGTTACAGAAATTTACATACTGGAGGCAGAATTGTTTAGAATAGGCTTTTCTTTTGATAAGAATAAAATTTTTCGATTCATTGCAATTCAATTTATTATAACAGCAAGCAATATTGTATTGTCATTTTTAAACAATTTGGAATTTCTGTTTGAGCTTGTAATTTACTGGGCCAAATATGGGAGACTTTGATCTAAAACATTTGGGCTAATCTCACAAGAAAATGTATAACTTAAAAACATTTGGGATAGTTACCTAAGAAAACAATTTATAAATTATAAACTACGCCAAAACGTTTGAGCTTTGCTTGTGAACACAGAAAATATTTAGATAATAACAAACCCCTATCACAAATAACAATTAATTCCTCAAAGGTGTTTCAACGACAAAGTCATCATCAGTTATTATACACAATATCAAGAACAGTGGTACAATATATTACAATAAAAATATTGAAAAGAACCCCAATACCACAAAATGGTATTGGGGTATTGGGTTTTGTGGTATTGGGGTTCTTTTCAATATTTTTATTGTAAGTCAGTTATTATAGTTAATAACACATTAAAACTACGTTGACATTAGGAATGTCGGAGTAGAGGTTATGTTGCCTGCTCACTAATGACCAAGAGAGGTGCTGCTAGGGGACATTTAGATTGTCCGGGAAAAGAGATGTTGCCTGCTCACTAATGAACAGGAGAAGTGCTGCTTTTCACAATAGGATACTTGGTAACGAAGAATATCCCAAAGAGTTGTTGCTAGAGAACCAAATATTCTTGGTGAAGAGATGTTGCTCATGTAAGAGCTGAGCGGCTAGGTTCTCTAAAACCCACCCCTTTGTTTCACTAACTTTTTCTCTTCTTACTAACGTTTTACAGTAGCACACTTGGTAATGACCAATAATACGGAGAGGTGTTGCTAGATTATATTTATATTGTCGGCGGAGAGATTGCTAGCGGACACTCAAGACAGTTGAGCGAAAAAAACATTTAACTTTTTCGTAGAAATCTGGCAGAAGAAAAACTAAAAAATTGAAAATGAAAGCAAAATTTAAAACCAACTTGAATGTGGTGTTACTGGTTTTTCTCATGTCTGTTGGGGCTTTGTTTAAGCACAAAAAAAAAAATTTACAACGGGAAATATATTGTTAAAGGAATGATTGCAAAAGAAAGTATATTCATGAAAAAAATGTTGCCTTGGAATCAGCTATAAGAATTTTTGACCCTAGTTTTTACTTTAGCAACGAAATATTCAATGTCTTATGTAGATCAAGATCGAAACCTGATAAAAATTTGCTTGATAAATATTTTCTTCCGCTTATATAGAGGTGTGAAAGATGAAATGAAGATATAAAGTTGAAGCATTACTATATCAACGTAGTTAAAAGTGTAGTGGAAAGAGAGAAATTGAACTTAACCTAGATGTAGGCCTGTAGAATAAGTTATGAGAAAAAACGAACGTAATAAAAAAAAACAACAACAAAATACATCGAACACATCATGTTTTAGGTAAATATCAACATCAAATGTAATTATGAAGGGTAAAATATTGGAGATAGGGGTAAAACATTCAAGATACTGGTAAGATCCTTTCTTTCAGGGGGTTTATGCAACACCTTCAAAACTTTTGTGATTGGCGACATCCAATAAGAGAATGTGCATTGCTGAATATAAACAGATAGTCCGATCTACTAAGCACCTATTAAGCTTTATTCGGCAACGAAGCTCAGAAGAAATATCTAAGTTTTTTGTTAATTAAATAAGTTCGAAAGCGGAGTCTGGTTGTTTAAAAATATCTTTAAATTATTTGTTCAATTCAGTCCCTCTAAAGATGGTTACCTTGTAATTGAAATGCACATTAGGTGCTGACTTATAATTAATGAATTAAATTCTTGTTGGGAACATAGTGTTGTTATTGTGATTATTAACGTATACTCAATTTAAACAAAATCATAATCATTTTTTAATTATTTATCACTGGTCTATATAAATGACACACAATTTGTCCTTACTCTTAGCTGATTCTACGTAATTAGTGTAAGAAAATGAAAAACACTTTTGTAAAATACTGAATTTAGTACTTGTAGAAACATATGGTCATCTCAAAAGAAATATATTTAATTACTGGTCAAACATTGTAGTTATTTCAGACACATGTGTATATTTTCATCAATATGAACATATCTTTTTTTAAAGTGAAGATATTTTCATGTTTAAATATTAAATTAAGTATTTCGCAATAATTTTCGTATAGAGTGGAAACGTATACATTCAGTAACACTTCCATAAATAAAATTACTGTTTGTTTGATGGTCACAGCTGCAATTATAGTCATAACTCGACAGTGGCAAACACTTAACCATGTATAAAATGTTAACTAGTTTCAAAAGGGAACTAAATAAAAGAACGTATGTAGATGAACAATACAATTTTTATTATTAAACTTGTTAAAAGTAATAAACTAAGCTTGTTTTGTTACAAATAATTAACAAAGTTTGTTAGTATTTTGGAAATGTCTATTTTCTACAAATTTAAATACTTTTAAATGTCACAAAACAAAATGAAATACATTATGTACATAATTCTGTTTACGAAATTTACATTTAAAAATGACTTTCCCTTCCCTTTTGCACAGATATAACCCTTCTGCACGGGTTATGAGCAAGGTATCACGTTTTAACTCGACTCCTGTTTCCGGATTTAACTCTGAGAATTCATAACTCCCGAGGGACGAAAGAAATGTTAGGGAGGACAAATATTTGTTTAATTTATAGGAATTTTATGTAAATTAACTTCTCAAGTTCGTGTGTCATTTAAGTACGGTAGCTTAACTTTGTTCAGAAACAAACAGTTATTAGAATTATTTTTCAAATTTTAAATTAACGGAACTAAAATTAAACTTTCTTCAAATACACACACGTATATTTAAGGATTCTAAAGTTAACATGCATTGCTACAAACAACTATTTCAAACAATCATTTGTCACCCATATTTGTTTATATATTTATTAATATATATTAAATATATGCAAGTGTAAACTAGTAGATCAATTTGAAGTTGGAATCAATTATTAGTTAGTTATACGATAAAGCAGATGATCTTATAAAACTGGTGTTTTAGATAATATGCTAATGATTATAATCAAAATCGTATTATTTAGGAAACATTTTATTTAAATAGGAAAAAATAAATATTTTACGTTGGCTAATTCACTAAGGTACTCTGTAAAATTCCATTTTTGTGACAAGTATAACAATTTTGTACTTTTTTAACAATCTGGACAATACGTTTACTAGTCAGGCATTGTCAAAGGCCTACAAAACCCGCCAAAAATTGTCTGACTCAATCTTTAATGCTTCCCAATTAATAAATATACAAAATACGGTTTCCTTTGAGGTACAACGTAGAATAAACCATTGAAATGACTTTTTCTGTGTTGTTAGATATGCCAAAATATATAACAAACAGAAAACGGAGCAGTAAATCGGAAAGTTGTATATGAGACATACAACAAGAAATGTTATTTTTATAAAGATAATAATAACGTAGTATTTAGGGCCTAAATTGTGAAGTTATGATTTGAAAATAATTGATATTCGTGAAATGTTAAGTTTAAAACTAATTCTAGACTGAAAGAGAAGCTCCTAGATTTCTAAATAATAAACTAAGACAAACTGGAGGGAATTCTCAATAGTTTACGGTAGTGGCAATTTCCTTGTGAAAACACGGAAACACTTCTCCCAAACAAACTCTATTATTCAAACCGCCACAATAATTGAAAAGGTAGATGTAACACTGTACCCAAGGTACAACGTTATGATTAAATAATTTGATCTTCACTGTTCAATATTTAACAAAGATTCTAGGTAAATGAAGCTACGGAAACACGAACCTCTACGAAAATAATAATTTTTTTTAGATGTATTAGCTTATGAATAACATGGCAATTTTATAGCTATACGGTGATAAAAATAATAGATACAATACTTGAAATACAAGCATAAACAAGAATTAAAAATGCCATATATATATATATATATATATAATGTAAAATGATTTGAGATATTTTCAAACTAAAACTGTAACAATCGCAAGATGGCAAACATTATATTCCCGCTAGATATAATTTATAAAAAAATGTTTGCTAAAAATATTTTAAAGTGATGAAATGAACGTAAAAAACAAAGTTGCTATAATTACAGCGTGCGCCCGCGTGTCCAACTTTTGTGTGTATTGTTATTATAGCAACGCTATTTTCTTGCATTCACTTACTACTCACTAATATTAATGTACTGTACATGAACCGGATTCGTACTTGATGTTTTTTACTATAGGGGGCACCATATTCTTTGTACCTCATACGTTCTTGGAAATTGTTAATTAGACCACTTTAAGAGAACAAATGCTCTTATTGTTACTTATGAAAGACTTAATCACATTGTACGAGTATAATTCTCAACTGAATTACAAAAGAAGGGCTAGACAAGGGGTGGCCAATATAGACAGTACATAGTTCAGAATTTCAGCCAAGTATCAAGTTATAGAGAGGTGGCCTACTTCCTCCGGTGTACCTCTTCTAAAGGAAAGTAAAGATTGGAAGCTTAGGGTACGTCCAGGAACACTACTTCCAAGCGTGGAATTGCAGAATTCTTGATATTATATGTGCGCGAATGTCTATCGTCAAGCGTATAACAGTAACGTTTTATTTTTCACTGCACTCGTTTGTTGTTAGGTGTAAATTTATCTATTAGAATAATAATTTATTAACTCTTTATTTGATTTAGTAGTATTCTTTGATTAAATTATTTTCATGTTTATCTGTAACATGACATCTTTGTCATGCCGAGATTATGTCTCGTCAAAAGACCAACATTTTCATCTACTCTTAAATACAGATACAACGGTTCTCCAATATCTCTGCCATTTATTTTTTCAAAATACATTATTTATTACTAGTATTGGATCTTTGGTCACATTATTTTTTAAACATTTGTATTTATATATTTGTAGAGTTTGCCATTTATTCACTTCTAAGTCCTTGGATATTATTTTCTGATTCTTATTGTTGAGAATATGTGCTTGTTACGTTTTTACGGGTGGTTAAATTTTTGTATCTGCCTTTACTAACGATACGTTTGCGACAGATAAAATTTAGGAGAATCTGTGCATTATAATTTGCGGCAACTTTATATATAGTAATATTTTTTCCATACACTTATTGTTTTTGATTTATTTCGTTGATAATTCTTTTTTATTCAAATACCTGCCTATTTATTTAAATGCCTATTTGATACATGCATTGTTTTGTTTTATCTTTTTTTTATTTCGCCCATTTGGACTTTGATTTTAATGTTATGCTTTAATTTGTGTTATTTTATTTATTAATTGCTTTTGTGTATTTTGCACAGGCCTATTATGTTCATTTCCTTGTGTTTTTCGTAGACAACTTTACTGCATTCACTTTAAAAAAGCAGCTCTCTGAAATTTTGTATTTTGGCGGGCGGCAGGAATTATTTGATTTTAAATTTTCGACTTTCTGTACATTCACTAATAACAAATCGTTGTATTTCTCGTTACATTTATTGCTTGAACTAGGAATGATAATTATTAACAGTCACTGTTTGTTCATTACTAGAATACCAAAGTTTTATATAAATACATTTTCGACTTTCTGTACATTCACTAATAACAAATCGTTGTATTTCTCGTTACATTTATTGCTTGAACTAGGAGTGATAATTATTAACAGTCACTGTTTGTTCATTACTAGAATACCAAAGTTTTATATAAATAAATTTTCGACTTTCTGTACATTCACTAATACCAAATCGTTGTATTTCTCGTTACATTTATTGTTGAACTAGGAATGATAATTATTAACAGTCACTGTTTGTTCATTACTAGAATACCAAAGTTTTATATAAAGAAATTTTCAACTATTCTACATATTTTTAAACCCATTGAAACCCTTATTTTAAAAACAATGACTCAACCACGAGGAAACGGTTTACATTAACTAAGGAAACATAATATAAATTTATTTATTGATATATAAATACGAGTACTTACAACTTCCTTACACCCTATAACAATTTACTTTTTAATACATACCTTTAATATGCGTCAACTAGGAATTTTGATATCGATATTCTTTCTTCCTTTCGTCCTGTAAAATAAATTTCTCAGTTAAAACCTTGAAGACAAACGGAACTTTGAAAAAATATTTTTCAGTCGTAGGATAATTATACAGAATACTTAATAATCAGGAAAATTCTAAAGATTTTAAAAATGGTTTTAAAACAACAATAGTATTACGTGTTTATTAATAGTGGGGTCCAATAGAGTTGAGTTGGTTATTGCTTGTGTTTTGAAGTTACGAATGTGTTTGTTTTAACTGTATCAGGGTTTTGCCATTGTATAAGCCTACTAAATTAACCGAATGGAAAATTAAAGCGCATACAAATAGTATAAAGGGATCGCACAGTTAAACATTTGATAATTGTACGGTTACCGTATTGAAAGTTCAACATTTAAATCAATATTCCATTGTTTTTAATATTGTTTAACCAACATTACAAGTTACGCAAGATTAAACCATTTCGATTACCTTGTCATCATTATCAGAGGGTCTTATGACAAAATTACAATCTAGAAAACAATAAGTTACAAACTAGACTGGGATCCTAGAAGGACGTTAGTTTTGATTATTTTTGTAGTATTGAGGTTTCTACCAATATTTTTATTGTAATAAATTGTACTACTGTGCTTTTGATATTCTATATGTAGTAGTGTTGGAAGAAGATAGGAAAAAACCGCCGTAATCATTGGTCTAAAGATTTAAACCTGCCAATAAGCGACCAGTAGTACAATTGACTCAATGAAAAGAAGAAGGAAAATTAAAGATTATGTAGACTATCTAAGGATGGGCAAAAATGAGTGCAATTTTATTTATGTAAAGTTACGCTCCTCATTAAAAAAAAATAAAATGTTTTAGGAGAATAAATGACATTCCTCATTCCCCCGGTTATTGGTTGATTCACTGCCATCAGGAGTTTCCAAAATACCAAAAGCTGGGCACATACACCCAATCTGGTGAAGTTAATGCTCACGGATCCCACGTCACTCGTGTAGCGCCAGATTTGAGAGGTTTACGTTTCTTAAACCTCAGGCTTCGATTGTCTAGCACCAATGGAATATAATACCACAAAGATTAAGAAGGCTTTGAAGAAATGATAAAAACAAAAAAAAATTTAAACCACACTAGTCATGCGGTGGCCACTAAACGGGGACCGAACAAACTGCACGGTTATCTGTAAGTGCGCAGCTATTGTTGTTGAAGACGATTCACTAGCACAGGTTCTTTGTTTGTTGCTCAGATATGACGTCACACGTAATTAACTGAAAGTGTGTAGCCGTATAAAATAAAGAAAAAATTAAATGTTTTCCCATTATCTAATTATAATTAATTTATTATATGTTGTTATTACACATTCATTGCAGTTTTGCCATATAGTTTGTATTTGAAACGTCTGCCTGATTTTGACTGATTATTTTTATATATTCCAGTTTAGCGATGTAGTAGATATTGTTTTAGTATATTAAGTATTTTTTTTATTTGTTTAAATAAAAAATAGTAATAATAAAATTATTTACTTGAACATACAAATCGTAACTGTTATAATAACATTAAGAATAATAATTTCATTATGTTCATTTCGTTATGTGTTAGTTGGTCACCTATCATGAAACGGGAAAGGGGTTGTTTTACATCTTTACATTAAAACTAATCTATTTTACATCTTAAAAGAGAATAGCTTTACTTTAATCAGTTGCAAATAAAGTAAAGTTGCTCAGAGTAAATACAGGTCCCCTGATATATCGGCGTAATTTTTAACAATACAGTAAGGGTAATTGAAGGTTAACAAATGTCATGTGTAATCAAATGAAAACGGCAAGAAGTTATCATAGCAGGCAGAAATTAATTCATAGTGTTTAAATAAAAAGGGTTTATTGTGCAAAATAGGGCCATTCTGACCTTATCGGGGAACATGAATTTAAGAAAGGTAAAAAATATAGATAGGAAGGCAATGTCCGACTCCCATTCAAAATCTAGTTTCATTAAAAAAGTTAGAACATTTTAGAAATGGAATTTATATTAGTAGGGATACAGAAAAATGCTAGAACAAAGACGTTTAACCCCCTACGTCCAGCAATTCACAAGATAGGTTCTAGAAATTATAATTTTAAACTTTAAGTAAATATCAAAGAAAATAAATAAATTAAAAACTTCAACACTTTTTTTTTATTATTTACGCTCTATACAAAATACAAAAATTATTTTAATTTCCATCACGGAATAATATTTTGACATGTAATATATACTATGAACTTAATCCAACTATTTAGCATGTTGACAATATTGTCATCATAATTTCACTTCCTTCGTATAGCTACGTTCTAGATCCCACTATAACATATAAGGGAGGTTTCTACTATACTTGAATCTTCTGTTGGATGAATTTTGTAACAAGAAAAG
Organism: Prosapia bicincta; assembly: GCA_036971475.1. Classification (NCBI taxonomy): domain Eukaryota; kingdom Metazoa; phylum Arthropoda; class Insecta; order Hemiptera; family Cercopidae; genus Prosapia; species Prosapia bicincta. The sequence goes on along the minus strand of JBAIZL010000005.1, from coordinate 159,406,933 downwards.
TTCAAAAATACCGCTATCTCTTTTATTTTCACTCCCTAGCTAATTTAAATGTCTTTTCCCAATTATTTGTTTTCAGTAGTGTTTATATCATGTTCCTTTTTTTACCAGGCTTCTGTCTCCATTTTGATCCATTTTCCATGTGAAATGATTGCTCTAAATTGCGTCATTTACACTTTCTGATATCTTTGCAGCTCCTTGTTCCCATAAATAGACATATCTAAATACACGTACCTAAACCTAATTCCTTGTTTGATAATCAATACATTTAACCTCGCTTTCATCAGCGATACGTCTTTCATGCACACATTATTTTGGTTTATAGACGTTTTCGTGATATAGGATTTGTCAGAGAGGTTGAATCCGTATTGGGCCGTTGTATCGCTCATATCTTGTACATCATTATTATTCAGCTGGCTTGTAGATACTACTGTATGTGTTGCAATTTTCGAAAACTCATAAGGTTTGAAGGAAAGACTCGATTATATTATCGAAGATGTGAGCGCCGTGTAAATAGGCATACATTATGGCTAGACCTTGTTTCTGAGCACGGTAAACGGAACACGTGCAGGTATGGGAGAATGAAAATGTTCACGCCTATCTATGATAAATAAGGAATTTAAATTTTAAAATATAATCGAATTATTTACAAAATATCTGAAGATTTGCTATAAAATACGTTGCACATCCTGAAAAGCATGTTTGGAAACAATATTACAACAGGTGTGTTAAATTGTAGCTTAAACCTTCCCACGATAGCCTCTACATTTCCGTGACTTCCTTATCGCTTTCTTAAAACCTTATAGTTTAAGCTAATTTTCTAATTAATTCTTACGTTTATGTTAGTTTCTAACAAGCCGTAAGTAATTCTTTACGGCAGATTTTATAACAATCTAGAGACAATCTATTTAACTCTACAATTTGTGCGAAATTTCAAAGTTAGTCGGCATCTTTGTTTGTTTTAAATAAAAACACATCTCAGTATAATAACATAAGTCATAACTAATATATTCTTCTTCCATTTTGGCAAAACACCACCTATTAATCCTAACCCCTCATTAATACCAAGACGTTGATTTAGTATCTACATAAAAGCATTGCTGTTAGACAGACCTTCACATCAACTCGGATAGGAAAAACTTAAAGATATAAATAAATAAATAAGTGAATAAATGGATATATATATATATATATATATATATATATATATATATATATATATATATATATAATAAATTAAAAATATTTAAAAAACAAGAAAACTTTTAATGAATATATTTATTCAAAGCTTTTCGCCGATAAATACAACCAGCATCTATTTTAATGCTGGTACTATTATATCGGCGAAAAGCTTTGAATAAATATATTCATTAAAAACATTAAAAGTATTCTTGTTTTTGAAATATTTTTAATTTAAAAGATAAAGATAAATATAAAAAGCAGTTAATTCAATATATCTACAACAAACAAGTTTATCTCGCGATGTGAGACACATAAAATAGGTATAATCAGGATTTTATACATAAAGTCACACCTCGCAAATATACAAAGTAGGATTCTTGTTTAAGTAAGTTACATTAAAGTGAAGTGTTAAGTGAATACAAGAAATCAGTGTTGCAAGGCTAATATATATATATATATATATATATATATATATATATGTGTGTGTATATATAGATTGATTAATCAGTGATTTAAAACATATTTTGTAATTTTTTCTGTAAGTTTTTCGTCACTTATGCTGTGTGTGTGCATGCGCGAGTTCATGTATATGAAGTTCTTTTAGACACTAAAAGTATTTATTTTAAAGGCATGTTACTAAACTAGTTTTTATTATATGAAACAGAAACAATATTTAAAGTTTGACATTTTTTTTCTAAATTGACCCAAACGTAAAAAAAACACTCATCTTTGCATATATATGTATTTATAAAATGTTTCAATATAACATAACATGTTTTGTAATGTTTGATTTCCTAAACCTAATAAAAAAGGTACAAATATTTTAAAGTATTTTACTTTTTACGAATTTCTGTCAAACAAATCATTCACGAATAAATTAATGCACGAATCAATCACATCCTTTATAATAATTTAAGTACAAAATACTAAAATATGCTTAAAAAAAGGTTAAAAGAAATATATTATTTTTACTTATTGTCCAAAGTTACGCAAAAATTATACGGAATATAATATCTTAAAAGTAGTTTGTTCAACATACTTCAACGAAAAAAAATTATTTAAAAAAAAGAAATTGAATTCAATTAATATTATTTAATCAATATTATTTAAATATCTAGAACTATAAATATATAAAATAAATCTACCAGGATATAAGGGAACATGCAAATAAAATGTAATTTCTTTCACCACAAATATTTCCATCTACTAAGCAATAAAATAATGTGCACCAAAAACTGGATATTAATGGTTATAAAAAATGAATTGTGATGTGTAGGATTTACTCTAAATTTCCACTAAATAGAGTTACCAAATTCAAACACACTGTATTTTATGTAGCAAACGTTCAGTAGTTATACATTTGTTATTCAGTGCTTAGCTCGAGGAATATTTTACAAAAGCAAATACTCAAACTCTCAAATATCACCAAATTTAGGCTGCTAATTACAGAGTAGTTTCGGCAACATGTCACCGTCACCAATGCTACGTCTGCCACTCATCAGATGATTGTCTACTCTTATGGACTAGTCTGTAAGTAGTAAGCAAGGACGTTAGTGAGATTTTGAGTATTTACTCACGGCATTATTTTATACGATTAAAAACTACCCTCAACACACAATTTATTTCTGATAGATTCAAGTAATTTTTTATTTCTTTTAACGTGAACAGATGCATATTTAAAAAGAAAAAAATATTTAATTAAAAAAAACAGTAATAATCTAGTGATAAAAGGGTTAATATTAACTATTCCATTAATTTCAAAAAAGAATAATCCTATCTCGATTTTATTGTTTATATTTGTTTAGATTTTATTGTTTTCTATTTCCATAATGAATGATTTGCTTTACTTGAACATTCACTCTAAACGTATCTGAAGTTAGTCAGATTATGTAACGCTTCTAAAGTGGGTACTTAAAAATTCCTAAAATGTTAGAATACTTCTAAAGAGAAGAGGCCAAGCTTCACCCACGGTACGAAATAAAGCGGATTTGGGAGCAATATGCTTCAAGACTGAGCTGACATTACACGAATAGAAATAGTGTTGCTGCTTAGACGTACGTTTGCAAACTGAGTTAATTACTGCCTAACCCTGAGTGCATTACCATCTGTAGTGTGCAGCATTACCATTTGAAATAATACGATTGCTATAATATTTTATCAGCTCTATTATTTATTTCCTCGTTTGGATAGCAACAATATTAATCCTTGCAGACCAAAATGAACTTTTCTCAAAATAATAACTTGAGAAAAAAAACTTATTTAATATTTAAAAACCATTTATTATTTATAAAATAAACATCCATTAGCTGTTTCGTCCTAAGTAAGAAACAAAGTTTTTTTCAAATATGTCTATAGAGATTGAATTTATAAAACAATAATGCTGTTTATAGTTACAATATTCGTACAATTTATTTTTAAAAACACATGAAATTGAATAAATTTGAATATTAATAAATAAAAAATATAAAAACTTTTTATTAAATGAAATGTTACATGACACATAAAGGTTTTGTGTCATGTTACTATATCCCATATTTAAAATTTTAATATCAATACAAGTTTTAAAAGGGAATAATACATTGATTTGGGCCTAAATGTTTAAGAAAACGTTTTTGGAAAGTAGGCTGTATTTCAAATATCGATAATGATGTAATGATAAATGAGAAAAACCAGAATACATTCGAAAATAAGTTTTAAGAAATACACTAAACCATTTTAAGATGATAAGTTTCAAGGTTTGTACTAAGCAATTTACGATGGTTTACCTTTATGTGGTATGAACTTTACACTTTAAAGATTCTAAGCTTTGTGAGAACTGTTCAAGGCCTAACAGAAGTCAAACCATAAAATTGGGTTAATAAGCTTTGTGATTTTTTCTATTAGGAAATATTTGAAATATTAGTACTACATAGTATGATTGATTCGGTCGTCTAATAACGGGCTATTATCTACTACACGTATTATGTGTACTGAAATCCTATAATAACCGACACACAAAGATCAACACATATTTACAAGTAAAATAAATAGAAATAATATCACCATAACCTAATAATAAAACATAATGACCAACTACATTTTTCAGATAGCTCTAAGTTAATGAAAAGGACTTGGATTTTGGAATGTTACCAACAACAGTTTAAAGTTAGTTATATATACAAAGGAACTATTTTCATCCTACGATTGCACCACTTTAACGTTATGTCAAATTTAAATCAAATAGAGGTTTAGTAAGGATAAATAATATTTTCCCAGCGATAAACTGGTAGTATGTTTAAAGTTAAATTGTTTCGATCCTCTTCACAAAGCCACACAAACTATTTAATTACAAACCTCCAGTATTTTGAGATTTTGGTATTATTACAAATACTTTAACTCACTGATTTGTCCTACATTATTTACATTTAATATTAATTTCCAGTATAGAGTTTTTTTATGAAATAAAGCAATTTATTTTGTTAACAAATTATGACGAGTAATAAAATATAATAATTAATGATGACGTACTTGAGGAAATGCTAGAGAAAACTAAGTGGAAAGTTCCAACTACAACTACTAAATTTCAGCTATGATAAAGTCGTTTCGACGTTTATGAAATACGTAAAGATCGTACTGAAATACGACTGTATGAGAGCTTGATTAAAATACGTCACATAGTTCTGTTTGAGAAGTAGGGTCTACATCTACGTATTTTAGCTAAACTGCTAAGTAAGATATGTAGCTCTTAGCTCACTATAGTGGGTATTAGCAAAGTATTTGCTATCCTAAGGTGTAATTCGACCTGATCTTTATCAACACATCAAGTTCCTTTCCATGAAGACAAGGTATTATACTAAAATTATTAAAGAAATTTAAAAAAATGTTTATAGGAAAAAATATGTAATTTAAGTAAGGGGAAATCTTTCACTAGCTAATGACTGAAGAAATATGCTTTAAACACGTTTAGATAATTATTAGCGTGAGACTGGTGCAGGTTTGATTCGCGAGTCTGGTGAGTGAGACCGGTGTATCTGGTTGCGTAGGACAGGTGGGTGAGTCTGGCGCATGGGGCTGGTTCGTGAGTTTGATGCGTGAGTTTCGTACTTGAGACTGATGCTTGAGTCTGGTTCGTGATCTGTTGGTGAAGCTGGTGAGTGAAGCAGATGCGTCTGTTGCATGAGACTGATGAGTGAGGCAAGTGCATCTGGTGACTGAGACAGGTGTACCTGTTGCGTAGGACAGGTGGATGAGTCTGGTGCATAGGGCTGGTTCGTGAGTTTGATGCGTGAGTTTCGTACTTGAGACTGATGCGTGAGTCTGGTTCGTGATCTGTTGGTGAAGCTGGTGAGTGAAGCAGATGCGTCTGTTGCATGAGACTGATGAGTGAGGCAAGTGCGTCTGGTGCGTGAGACCGGTGTATCTGTTGCGTAGGACAGGTGGGTGAGTCTGGCGCATGGGGCTGGTTCGTGAGTTTGATGCGTGAGTTTCGTACTTGAGACTGATGCGTGAGTCTGGTTCGTGATCTGTTGGTGAAGCTGGTGCGTGAAGCAGATGCGTCGTTGCATGAGACTGATGAGTGAGGCAAGTGCGTCTGGTGCGTGAGACCGTTGTATCTGTTGCGTAGGACAGGTGGATGAGTCTTGTGCATAGGGCTGGTTCGTGAGTTTGATGCGTGAGTTTCGTACTTGAGACTGATGCGTGAGTCTGGTTCGTGATCTGTTGGTGAAGCTGGTGCGTGAGACAGATGCGTCTGTTGCATGAGACTGATGAGTGAGGCAAGTGCGTCTAGTGCGTGAGACCGGTGTATCTGATGCGTAGGACAGGTGGATGAGTCTGGTGCGTGACGCAGATGCGTCTGTTGCATGAGACTGATGAGTGAGGCAAGTGCGTCTGGTGCGTGAGACCGGTGAATCTGGTGCGTAGGACAAGTGGATAAGTCTGGCGCATAGGGCTGGTTCATGAGTTTGATGCGTGAGTTTCGTACTTGAGACTGATGCGTGAGTCTGGTTCGTGATCTGTTGGTGAAGCTGGTGCGTGAAGCAGATGCGTCGTTGCATGAGACTGATGAGTGAGGCAAGTGCGTCTAGTGCGTGAGACTGGTGTATCTGGTGCGTAGGACAGGTGGGTGAGTCTGGCGCATGTGGCTGGTCAGTGAGTATGATGCGTGATTTTCGTACTTGAGACTGATGCGTGAGTCTGGTTCGTGATCTGTTGGTGAAGCTGGTGCGTGAGACAGATGCGTCTGTTGCATGAGACTGATGAGTGAGGCAAGTGCGTCTGGTGCGTGAGACCGGCGTATCTGATGCGTAGGACAGGTGGATGAGTCTGGCGCATAGGGCTGGTTCAGGAGTTTGATGCGTGAGTTTCGTACTTGAGACTAATGCGTGAGTCTGGTTCGTGATCTGTTGGTGGCGCTGGTGCGTGAAGCAGATGTGTCTGCTGCATGAGACTGATGAGTGAGGCAAGTGCGTCTGCTGCGTGAGACCGGTGTATCTGGTGCGTAGGACAAGTGGATGAGTCTGGCCCATAGGGCTGGTTCGTGAGTTTGATGCATGAGTTTCGTACTTGAGACTGATGCGTGAGTCAGGTTCGTGATCTGTTGGTGGCGCTGGTGCATGAAGCAGATGCGTCTGTTGCATGAGACTGATGAGTGAGGCAAGTGCGTCTGGTGCGTGAGACCGGTGTATCTGGTGCGTAGGACAGGTGGGTGAGTCTGGCGCATGGGGCTGGTTCGTGAGTTTGATGAGTGAAATTCGTACTTGAGACTGATGCGTGAGTCTGGTTCGTGATCTGTTGGTGAAGCTGTTGCGTGAAGAAGATGGGTCGTTGCATGAGACTGATGAGTGAGGCAAGTGCGTCTGGTGCGTGAGACCGGTGTATCTGATGCGTAGGACAGGTGGATGAGTCTGGTGCATAGGGCTGGTTCGTGAGTTTGATGCGTGAGTTTCGTACTTGAGACTGATGCGTGAGTCTGGTTCGTGATCTGTTGGTGAAGCTGGTGCGTGAGGCAGATGCGTCTGTTGCATGAGACTGATGAGTGAGGCAAGTGCGTCTGGTGCGTAAGACCGGTGTATCTGATGCGTAGGACAGGTGAATGAGTCTGGTGCGTGAAGCAGATGCGTCTGTTGCATGAGACTGATGAGTGAGGCAAGTGCGTCTGGTGCGTGACACCGGTGTATCTGGTGCGTAGGACAAGTGGATGAGTCTGGCGCATAGGGCTGGTTCGTGAGTTTGATGCATGAGTTTCGTACTTGAGACTGATGCGTGAGTCTGGTTCGTGTCTGTTTGTGGCGCTGGTGCGTGAAGCAGATGCGTCTGTTGCATGAGACTGATGAGTGAGGCAAGTGCGTCTGGTGCGTGAGACCGGCGTATCTGATGCGTAGGACAGGTGGATGAGTCTGGCGCATAGGGCTGGTTCGTGAGTTTGATGCATGAGTTTCGTACTTGAGACTGATGCGTGAGTCTGGTTCGTGATCTGTTGGTGGCGCTGGTGCGTGAAGCAGATGCGTCTGTTGCATGAGACTGATGAGTGAGGCATGTGAGTCTGGTGCGAGAGACCGGTGTATCTGGTGCGTAAGACAGGTGGGTGAGTCTGGCGCATGGGGCTGGTCCGTGAGTTTGATGCGTGAGTTTCGTACTTGAGACTGATGCGTGAGTCAGGTTCGTGATCTCGTGGAGAATCTGGAGCGTGAGTCCGACGCGAGGGACTGGTGCGAAAGTCTAGTGCATTGACTATTCTTTGAGTTTGATGCGTGAGACTGGTGCGTGATTCTGGTTTGAGGTCTATTGTTTGAGACAGGCGAGTCTAATGCGTGAGTCTGGTGCCTGAGACGGGTGCGTCGAGTCTGTTACGCTAGTCTGGAGAAGTTTCTTTGGTCATTCCTAATATTCAATTTATAAACATGGAGTATTGTTCACAGTCTCTTCGTGTTGTTTGTTTCCCACTCTCAAATGATTGATTTTATGATTGTTTTTTAGAAAACTTCTAAGCCGCGAATCATAGTAAGAGCCGATCTGCAGGTCCTTAGTTGACGTTTCGAGTATATGGGGTAGGGGCGTAAATTCAGTGTTTGAAGGTATTCGATGCTTGGTTATCGGAATACCAAAACCATAGAGTCTTGTTTCTAGATACGAAATAAGGGTAGACAGCTGCATGACCTTCCACCTCAACTTCCCTTTATCTCATGTCTTTTGATATAATATCTCGTGAAATATAAGTGCTCTGGTTGTGAAATGTTATTTTATTTCACGTTCACTCTAGAGATCACTAAGAACCTTTTCCTTAGAGTTTATAAGAATGTCCAATTTATTGTCCAATAAACATCGTGAAATAAACGAATTTTTAGACCCGGTATTTCAACTTGAAACAGCGAAAATATCCTTTAACCCGATCACAAAAACTGTACTCGTAAGGAGAATAACATAGCACTTAAGCTGCGTTTAGGCCGCATCTCTTTCCATCCTTCCTCTAAAATTACAGAAAGGCCAAGGGTCCTCTTGGCAGTTAGTGTGCCACAACAGCAAAAACAAATCAGTGCGGGTCAGAAAATCAACGCACTGCATTGATGAAAGCATTAAGGACCAGATAAGAATGTTATTTATTTCAAAATTACATTTTTGCTCAATTTTCAACATTTTTACAACAATAAAAATCGAACTAAATCCTAACAATAGGATTATTGTAAATTTATCAAAGTTAATAAATAATAAAAACATTTCAAATATTCCTGAAATTTTGTCGAATGTGAAAGTTTAAATTTGGTAGGCTACTACAACGGTATGCAAAACTTTGACGTACGCACCACTCCCAAAACCAAACAACGTTACTCCTTAAAACACGTTAAAAACCGAATCTCAAACAATATATCAGTCTGGAATAAGGGACACAGTCGCGTGGCGTTATATTGGAAACTTTAACAATCTGCTGTTGAAACAAACATTTTGTCTATTTAATCTAATCAATAAAGCGTAAAAACAAGTATATTGCAAATTAGTTTTCATACAGAGATGCAAATCGAATTTATTCTTATAACAAAAATTTATAAATAAAATAATTAAGCACATTATATGAACTGTGATTTACTTCGTTAATTTTGTTATAAAATATTTTGACACACACACACACACACACACACACACACACACGCCACTCTCTGGAGAGCTTATAACCTCTAAAGGGCTCTTCCCCAGTGGCGGATAGTGGAATGCCTCTATCTGTTTTTCAGATGGGTGATAGGAGGGAAATAAAATACCTCCCGCAAATTAACAGGCAGAACCCCAACCTATTTGACACTCTTGATACTCAATGCGTTACACATGTAGTTACAATGTAGTTTTAAAATTACCCAATTAGCTTTAAATGCTTTATAATTTGCAATTATGTAGTTTTAAAATTACAACACGTTATAGTAGTATCTCACGGGAGCAACCTGAAAACAGCAAATCTCACCGGGACTGTGGTTCCGATCAGCCCAGATGTCCGTTGCATGTCGCACGAGTTGTGGGTGTGACACGTTACATAAAAAGATTCTTACATCTTCAGAGGTGGAAAGATCCGGCCCAACGCTACCTACGAGCTCACTAGCAGAAACGTGAGTGAGGATCATGTCTCAAGAAGAACAGGAGAATAGAACCTTTGACAGAATGAGGAAAGTGATAGACGAAATAAACGAGATAGTAATACCGGCCAAAAATATCCATAAATCAATTAAAGATAAAATGACTATAATAAAAAGAGACAAATAAAAAAAAAATAGAAACATTAGAGTTGAATGGGCTTTAAAGAAAGTTGATTTTGAAAACGATTTAAAAAAGGCAGATTTAAAGAATACATTTAATACACCCCAAAAAAAAAATATTCAAAGGTAATTCAAGTAGATACGCTTAGGATGATGCAAAGTAAAAGTCCAACGACTCCACAAGAAATGGGTAGCAAAGCACATAATGAAAGGGAGAAAAAACGTGGTGAAAACAGGGAACAGTCGGAAGTAGATCTCACTATCAGTACTCCATCTCAGGAAGCCAAACAAGAAAATATCCCTATGCTAGAAGATGTGCATAGGAAAACGAAAGAAGGGACCTAGGCAGAAAAAGAGAAACAAATACAGGAAGCAAAACGTAGGCAAACAGTAGCTGTCAAAGAATAACAGATAGGAGAAACTACTACATACGCCGAAAGTATAAAGAAAATGAAGCAGGATGTTAATTTAAAGGACATAAATGTGGAAGTCTCAAAAGTATACATAACGAAAGCGAGACAAGTACTCGTGGTTCTTAAAAAGGAAGAAAATCAAGTTAAATTCAGTGAAGTAATGACACAGGCCTTTGGAAACATGGCGAGTGCCAAGATCCTGATACAATGGAATACATTAGTCATAAAGAATTTTGATGAAAGAACAAATAAAGAGAAGGTTTTAAAAGGAGTAAAAGATGTCCTTGATGACCAAGAGATAGGATCCGAGGAAACTTATTGGAGGGTCCTTCGAAGACGCTAACTGCTTTCTTACGACTGCATTGATAGCAGACAAAATCCAAATCTGGAACGAGTGAAGATAGGCTGAGTTAGCTGTAGAGTGAGAGAACAAATCCAAGTCATCACCTGTTTCAGGTGCCTATGGTTTTGGTTACTTTTCTTCCACATATAAGGGCCCGGATACGAAGAATAATTGTTGGAAATGTGGAAAAATAGGCCACGAACGTGATAAATGTGAGAGCAATAAGCCGAAGTTTATTGTATGCAAAGGCAACTTCACATTAAATACTAAACATACTATAGATAATAAATATTGCGGTTTTTTAACTAGAGCTCACAAAACAAAAATTAAAAGAGATCAAGAAGAATAAACCCTCAAAAAGAAAAATGTGGGGAGAGGTAAACAAGCACAGAATTTGCTTCCCCAAACAGCCAAAGAAAAGCATATTGATATTGTTGATAAGTAAACAATATCAGCATCATAAACTTAAACGCGTAACATGGTATGAGGATAGTAATAAAAAGGTCGTAATTCCTATTCTTAATAGTGCTTGATAATTATGGAAATCAATTAGAAACGTTGATTTGGATAGAGGTGGGTAAATATAGGATATATAGCTGCTATTTCTCTCTAAACTAATCTCTACAGTAGTTGGAAGAAAATCTAGAATAGTTGGAAAGAAGCATACAATCCGCAAGGTACAAAACTCTCATGGCAGGTGACTTTAACTTTAAGTGTCCAGAATGAAGAGAAACTAGAACCTGTAAAAGATGTCTATTAATTACTGATTTTGTAGCTCGAAATGACTTGGTCTTTATAAACGAAAGAACGAAGTGTACTTTCGAGAAAGGTAATGCGAGGTCAATTATTGATCTGACAATATCGCAATCTGGAATGTCGGAATTAATAAAAAACTGGAAGGTTCTAGAAGATGAATCATTTTGCGATCAACGATACATAGAGTTCCAAATTACTAGCATAGATGGAACAGGCAAAGATCTCATTAAAAATAATAGTCGTAAGAGCCAAGGATGGAACAGATGAAAACGTATTCAGAAAATATTTAGAAATTAGTAAAGTTATTCGAAAGAACCAAACTGATGGATGAACTCAAGTGGACCACCAGGGAAAAACTTCAAATACATTGTGAAACACAAAATGGATACTTTAATAAATACCTGCAAAACGTCGATGCTCATCCTGGGAATACCGAGGTACCGAAGGAAATCGAATAAAACTGGAAATCGGTATCTGGAGATATTGCACGAAGAAATACAACCAGATCAAAAGGAAATTCTGAACTTTAAGATAAATACAGAGAAGAAAATAAATAGCTGCAAAAACAATAGAGAAGAGATTGCGAAAATAGAGAGCTACCCGTTGGGTTTGGGTTACCAAATTGTAATAAAAAAAATGCAGAAGAAAGAGAATATACCTGTCCTAAATAATCCAGACTGAGTTCACGAAATAAATAAAACTCTATTTACTAAACAGAAAAAAGTAATAGAGTATATATAACACAGATACCACATTAAATGTTTCAGGCTCACTGAAGTTAAAAAGGTAATAAGAGAGCTTAAAATGAATAAAGTTCCCGGATCTGATGGAACGCCAAATGGAACATTTCCTGATGAAACTCCTGAAAAAGGCGACAGAAGTGTATATGGAGATATTATTAACTATCTTCAAATGCTTGTTTAGGGAAAGGAAAATTTTACAAAATTGGTGCTGCTAAGGAAAGGAAATAAACCATTGACAAACCTTTATCGTAGACCCCTATGTCTATTAGATACTATGGGAAAATTACTTTCGGGATTCATTTTAAAAAAATTAGGAAAAGAGGAAGGTTCAGATGGCTTATCAGGCAGACAGTTGGGCTTCCAGAAAGCAAAGTCCACAGCTGATGCTGTAAAACTGGTCATTAAATTAGCCAGTAAAAGCAATGTAAAGACGAGATGAAAAACGGATTTTGTCCTTTGATCGTCATAGATGTAAAGGAAGCATTCAATTCGGTTGAGGTAGTCAATATTCTTGACGCACTACAAAATAAAATAAACCAGAATATCTAGTTAAAATCTTTAAAGACTATCTTAGCTAAAGAACAGTGGTATACAGCGGTGGCACTGATCCACTTGTCTTCAATATGGTTGTCTCCGGCTGGTTAGTCTAGGGCAATAAGGTTCTTTTGACGAATTAAAATCGTTCGTTTTAGATTGTATGAAATATCCAAACCTTTATTTAAATATTTTGTATTGAATTATTATTGTTATATTTAGATATAGTTTTTATTTTGTGGTGTGAGGACAATGTGAAGTGTTGTGTAAGAATAAAGGAGATTGCTGTGTGAGGGAAATGTATTGTGTTGTGTAAAAACAAGGGAGATTGCTGTGTAAAGTGGGGTGTGTGAGAACAAAGGAGACTGTTACGTTAAGGCAAATTATGTGTAAGAACAAGGAAGTTCTCTTAACGTAGATAGAAAGGATTGTTGTGTAAGGACAAGGAGAGATTGCTGTGTGAGGACAATGTAGATGTTTTTTGAGAACAAAGGAGATTGTTGGGTGAAGGTAAAGTAGATTACTATGTGAGAACAAGGAATATTGATTGTGTGGATGAAAAGGATTGATGCGCAAGAACAAAAAAGATCGTAGTGTGAAGACAAAGAAGATTGCAGTGAGAGAACAAAGGAGATTGTGGGTGAGGGTGAAGTGGATTTCTATGTGTAAACTATGTCGATATGTTGATAAAAAAAAAATGTTGTGTAAGAACAAATTGTATTGCTGTATACAAACGAAGGATATAGCCGTGTATGGTCGTATAAGATTTCTGTATATTTTCCCACACACCTATTTTGTAATGATACGTTTGAATACGACTGATACTTGATACGAGTCTGAACTACAACTCTTGTGTCCCTAATTTGGAACTATCTCAAGCACCCTTGATCATCATTGATTGAATGCTACGGTTAGATTTACAATATTTATCTAATACATAACCAGATACTTCTCGTTTAAATTTTATGTGTGCTTCTTAGCAGGTATTTCCATTCAATTTTATACATATTCAAAGAAAAACAGTATTATGAAATCATCAGTTTTGCCATTGGATTGAAAGCACCATACGTAAATATTTGTATTACTTAATTGTTCAGAGCTCCAAACTAATCACATAATTGCCAATAACGAAATAAGACTGATAACAGATGTTTAAGAAAATAAACATATGTGGTGACATTTAAAGCAAAATTACTTAGTCGGTATTTCTAGAACATATAGAGTAGAACGTTTCTAATTCGTCGTGCTCGGGACCGAGGGGTGACGAATTCGAGAAAAAGACGAATTACGGAAGTCGTAAAATTAACATGTAATTATGGGTAAACATAACACTTATAAATAGTATGTAATGTTATAAATGTTGTATTGACGTGATTTATGTTGGCCGAAAATCTCAACAAACACTGTTACACAACACTATTAAAACACTAGTAACCTGCAGCATAGTTCGTAATATCAAACACAGTTTGTTACTCTATTTTCATAAAACACGCAAAAACAACATTTTACAGTACCTTGTAAGAACAAGAAAACTAACAAGAAAAATTACGGTGCATTAAATCTATTTAAGTTTTAATTTTTAAAAAAAGTATCATTTTCTTTTTAACTAAAGAATTGTTTTTGATGGCGCTTATACCAAGGACAGTGCAACGATGTTTGTAATTATTATGACAAAAACAGAATACGGTGACGAATTAAAGAGTGAAGCATTAGAGAGGTTCTACTGTACTGCATTTGATATAACTCAACATTCTTCCGTGAGAGAGACTGAGTTTGGAAAAACAATATATTTAAACCGGAAAGATAAGGAAATGGGTATTGTTATACAACTAGGATGTTTGCCAGTGAAAGGCTCGGTATCTTACTTGTTTTTTAGTAGGAGTAAGTGAACCTTCCGTTGATAGCTTCCTGTTTATCTAAAGATTTTTAATATTCATATTTAAATATTCCATTCGCTGTAGCAACACACCGCCCTTCTCAATCAATATCAAGATAATAGTTTCCTATATCAATGTACGGAGTACAAAAGTGTCGTAAAATATAAAACAATGTTTTGACGCACACAATGGCGTATAAAGAAAGGAATACTTAAAGGTGTTTTAAAACGAATAGAACACATAGACATAATTTATATTTTATGATTTTATGCTCCTAAGATATGAAGATACTGAAAATAATTGTGTTTAGACTTTAAACATGTGCAATTAGTAATTAAAAAATCAATTAATCTAACCAATTTATTATATGTTTTTTATAAGTTGTGAAAAGGATTTACACTCGCTGCAATATAAATATGTAAGGGTTTTATCTGTCGGCTTTTTATAAAATAGAAATATCTTTAACGTGAGATAGCTGGATATTCAAAGTCTGAACGAACCACGGCTTTATTTCCATAGTTTTATCCTGTAATAAGAAAGAGGTAGATTTGGGGGAAACCAAAATACATTATTGCGTAAAATGGGGGGACCACAGAGTAAGATCACGTTTATTAGGTTTGGGCTTTTATAAAACGTACCGGAAATTGAAGTAGGTGAATTCAAACGTTCAAGGCAAGCCGGTGAACTGACAGTTTTACAAATAAATTGGCGAATTAGAATATTTATAGGTAAGCAAGTGCCTTTGAATGTCCACAGACAAGAAGGAGAACTAAAACGTTCACCAGCAACAAAGTGAACTGAAACTAACACTAGCTACCAGGAGAACTGAAAGTTTTACAGACAAGCTGGTTAACTAAAATGTTTATAAACAAGCAGTTGCCTTTAAACGTTCACAGGCATTAAGAAGAACTAAAACGTTCATAAGAAAGCATGTAAACTGAAACGATCACTAGCACCCAGGTGAACTGACAGTTTTACATACAAGCTGGTGAACTATAAAGGGTATGAATAACTTTGAGATACAAAATAAAGGGACAAGTTCATGCACAATACAACTGAAAACACAATGTATGTAAGCCTAGATTTTGAAAACATAGTCATTCTGACAGCTACAGCACTACCCCGCTATACTTTGATTTAAAGTAGCTTAGGAATGGGTTTGTGGTAGGTTAGGGATGCGGTGTTGTCAGATCGTAATTTCTCCAATTCCGCACCGAGCATCGTACAAAACTTAATAAAAACTTTAACTTAAATCAAGGTTTAAGCGGGAATTGAAGTGGGAATTAAATTTTGAAACTTTGCATGTATAAGAAGCATGATTCCCTCATTCAGAATATTAAACCATAAAGGTAATATTTTGTTTGAATGCACGTTAAAAAATTAGAATTAATAAGAGTTGTACTTTAACAAACATAAAAAAAGTTAGTAAGCAAACATTTTTCGAATTTGTTGGTTAAAAACTTTTTGTAAGCGTAAAGGTTTGAGATAATTAATTAGATTTTATTAATATTTTTATTTCATGTTGGTAGGTTTGCTGCTAGTAAAGTGGTAAAGTGAAAAATTTTAAACACTGCGTGTCACATTTTCGCCGAGTACTGCAGGCCTATACTCGTACGTAGATTGCGGCTTTTGTTCATGTATGCATATATTTTTAAGTATTTCTTCATAAAAATAATTTTAACTTATGTAAATAATTACATTTTTACATACAAATTAGAATGTATTTAACTAGATAATTTGAAGGTTCTCTATTATTATTAAAAATAGAATATTTTATCTTTTGTATTAATGTGAGAGAGTTTGTGTCAAGTACCAGGTACCATTTGTTTGTAGTAACTTACCATGTTCTATAATTTTGTGATAGGAATATTACATGAAAAAGAAATAACTACAGAGTCAATAGAGAATAATAGTATAAAATCAATTGTCATCAACTATAGGTTTAAAAAATGTATTTGAAATTGATTGGAAGAATAAAAACGTATTTCATTAACGATTGAAAATTTGTAAAAGATGTATATATATATATATATATATATATATATATATATATATATATATATATATAAGGAAAGTGTGAGGTGATAGAGGGAATTTAAAAACATTCTGAGTTTTGAAAAAGACTGTTGAAGGGAAGGAAATTTGAAACTGCAGAAGTAAGCAAGTTATACCACTAGTAACTCACTGTACCAAAGCTACATTAAGACTGAGCGAGGAACGGAAGTTTAACGACGACTTGGCAACAAGGCTCACCCATGCAGCAAGATGTGAGCCTCCTATTCACTCAGAAGCCCGTAATCCACACTCTCTCTGATTGATTTCGCCTACGTAAAATCCTATTCTGTTTTAAATCCAACCATAATTGAAATATAATAAAGCACGCTGTCATATTGAGAAAAATATAAACTACTCCATTAAAGTCTAAGTATAGCTTTGATAGGTGACACACACAGAAAAACCCACGAGCTCCTTACAGTTTACGCAAAAATAACGAAATCTTGTTGCTGTTCATGACAAGAATTACTTATTACACTTTTGCTATTATTTGCGACTAGACTTCTTGTTAACTAAAAGTTGTTTAATTGTCAACTTACACTTGGATGAAACGTTTTCGTCGTACGACTTCTTCAGCCTCGTATTTTTGCCGCTAGAAATGCTGCTGTTGTGCTTCCTCGATACCATTACTTTGAAAGTTAGAAGTGATGTGATCGAAGAGTATGTGTAATCTGTGCCGTGTTTGTTCATTTAGGATGTCATTTTTATGTGTGTTGCTATGTCTATATATTTCATACTGTTCTAGTGTGTTTAATTTATGGCCTTTGTTGCATGTGTGGAGGATGCTCATGTTATTTTCCATACTTTCGCATGAGTGTTTAGTGTCCTTTATATCTTTCTTCGAAAGATCTGCCTGTTTGTCCAATATAGAACTTAGAACTTAAACACAACCAAATATTGAGCCCACAAAAATGGATATGACAATTATTTAATAGACAAACTACACAGAAAAATACTCAACAAGAACAGTACCAACAACACAAACAGCAAAAACAAGAACACAAACAAATTCATCACCCTCACATACATAAACAAACTCATAAATAAGAAAGCACACCAATTCAAAAAAAGCAGGATACAATGTAGCTCTCAAAACAACAAATAAAAGCCAAACGGCTATCAGACACAGCATTAATATCAATACCAACACATACAATAACCCAGGAGTATACAAACTAAAATGCAACAACTGCAAAAGTTCTATATTGGACAAACAGGCAGATCTTTTGCCGAAAGATATAAAGAACAAAAAAGCGCGAAGCACACCACTATTGAATCCACATTCGCAAATCACCTCATGGACACTAAACACTCATTCAAAAGTATGGAAAATAACATGAGCACCCTCCACACATGCAACAAAGACCATAAATTAAACACATTAGAACAGTATAAAATATATAGACACACATAAAAATGACTTCCTAAATGAACAAACCGTCACAGATCACACATACTCTTTGTTCACATCACTTCTAACTTTAAAAAAAAATGGTACCGAGGAAGCACAACTCCGAAGAAGTCGTAAGACGAAAACGTTTCCTCCAAGTGTAAGTTAACAATTTAACAACTTTTAGTTAACAAAAAGTCTGGTCGCAAGTAATAGCAAAAGTGTAATAAGCAAAAATATATTAAGTTACATTTGTTAAAATTAAAAATAAAAATTCAGCTGACAAAATTCTTGACAGTTGAATTAATTTTTTCCGTCATTTAGGTTTTTACCTACAGCCTTATTATATTTTTGGTACCCAGGTAGTCTACATTTTTTTAATTATTTGCATTTATACTTGAATTTATATATGGAAATTCAAAGGGAGTATTTTACATTTAACGTAACTTACTAATTAAATACTCGGGGAGCAGATTTAAGCTAATAAAAAACCCGATATAGCCTACATTTTAAAATCATAAATCATATCTGACAACAACACATGCAACACTTTTAGACTCCACCACAAAGAAATCTCTGTTATTTTGAGAATAGAAACTACTTAACTAATGTCTTCAGAATGTTGTCATCGATCATTCAAGAAACCATCTGTTAACTGTTAAAAAGGCCTTCAAATACTTTTGAATAAAATTAAATAAATATTTAAACTTTTACCCTGATTATTTTAACTCTACGTATTATCCCTTAACATAGTCTAAACACAACGTAGTTGTCACTCCTAAAAATAATAGAAAAGATAAGTCATTAAATAATGACGTCCAACATTTATTAAAGTACATCATTAAATATCTAAATAATTAAGTCATGTTTGCCATCTATTTCGAATGAATAATGTAATAAAAGTGATATACACATAAAGAAATGACACCACAAATTTCCTAAATTTAACAGGTTAAAAGCTTTTAGTTTATCACACTGAGGCCTAGTAGGTGGCTCATGAAAAACCATCGGCGCCAGGTAGGCAGCTCAGAGTATGTGTGTGTGTGTGTGTGTGTGTGTGTGTGTGTGTGTGTGTGTGTGTGTGTGTGTGTGTGTGTGTGTGTGTGTGTGTGTGTGTGTGTGTGTGTGTGTGTGTGTGTGTGTGTGTGTGTGTGTGTGTGTGTGTGTGTGTGTGTGTGTGTGTGTGTGTGTGTGTGCGTGGAGAAGATACTCCACATACCTCCACTTTATACTATAAATAAATGGTATGGACATATGGAAAAGAAACCAATATATATATGCTAGTTTTCTCTAGCATCCCTATTTGAGGTTGGATTTTAGTAAGGGCACAACGCAAGTAATTAGCAATATCAAGTCTGTTGCTATATTTTGTTTTTATTGTAACAAGGGCTGAAAATGTTTTTTTCGCACGATTAGGTGCTTGAAAAAGGCAAGTTTATCGAAGAGCTGCATATGATACACTGTTATGGGGTTTTATCCAAAGTGAATATTTATTATTGTGGCGCTGTTGCCACATAGAACGGCAAACATTAGTTTCGTGACACTTTTGTACTACGCTATTATTCTTTTCAAGCCGACATGTTGATTTAATTTCAAGTTTACAAAATTTACACAACTTTTTCTTATATTTCTTTTATAAATACATACATTTCATTTAAATTTTCTGAATATCATGGTCAATAAGATTACCTACGTAAAGAAATCTGAGGTGTATATTTAGTTTTAAATTTTGATAACTTTTGTATTTAAATTTTAACTAAATGAGAATTTATCTCACTATTTTCCAACTGGTCTCCGCCCCCTCCGATTTGTCTTAGCGCCCCAAAGTTTGGGAACCTATGCTCTAGGACGCTTCTGAGTCTCGATGACTTTTAAGTGTTATTTAAGGGCAAAATTTAATGTTAAATGAGATTATTCATGCAGTAAATTATATATTTAATGTTCAACTTGTTTGAAATTAATTTTTTTGAATAAAACTGTTTATATTCGTGGCATATTTAGACACAGTTTTAAAATAATATTAGTTTGTTTCTTATAAACTTATTTAAAATTTCATAAATCTGTTCATGCTGGCTAAATATTTTATATGAAGAGATATAAAATCCCTTTACTGAATTTAATGGGGACATAACCTTCTATAGGACACCATCTGAGGGAAGTATCATAGATAATATCATCGTCGTAATGGCTTCCATAGTTCGACATGATTCAATCTTTGCCAGTAACACAGATATTTCTAGACCGCTACTTAACCGTAACTGTTTCTTATAACTGGATAAGTATATTGTTGTTTTTTATAACTCATTACTGGATTCAGTTATTGTTTAGCTTTTAGAAAGTACAATCCATCGTGTAGTTGAGTTACACACGGGAATTTCAAGCAAGATTATTTGCTTTTCTTGCGAGAAATAGTTTCTGCATTTAGTATTGGACACAAAATATGTTTAAGTATATTTACCTGCAATTAGTCGGTTTATACAAGAATACTGTTTTAAATTCTATAAATACGCGTATAAACAGAACGCTACACATAAAGTTAAAGTAAAATCACATTACATCCCAGTAATTGGAGATGAGGGTTGTCCGTTTGAATGGGAAAAGGTTACTTCAAGTGTCTAAAATTCAAACAAAACAGAGATAAAACAGTAAAAGCATAAACAGAAATACGCTGTTTAAAAACATATTTAAGTTTGATATACAGTGATTACTTTACACACCGTGGATTCTGTAACGTGAAATTCAACGAAAACGCTAGAAAAACTATTTTCCATTACACAATTAGGAGGTGTTCAGATTGATATTTTAAGCGTTTTGTTTGTTCCAATGAACGGCACTCACGTTTCTAATCAGTGATTTTCTGGTAAAGTCAAGGTATACATTTGTTGACAAAATATTTCTCAACATTTGATAATTCAATATTAATATTACTACACAATATCAAGAGCACAGTGGTACAATATATTACAATAAAAATATTGAAAAGAACCCCAATACCACAAAAATAATCAAAAATAACAAATAAGACAAGTTACTTAAGATTAAACCCTTATGTACATTTCGATGACCATGTCATCATCATCAGAGGGTCTTGTTACAAAACACAATCTAGCAGACAAGAAGTTACAAACTAGAATGATCTCTAGTTCATCATCTAGTTTGTAACTTCGCTAGATTGTGTTTTGTAACAAGACCCTCTGATGATAATGACATGGTCATCGAAATGTACATAAGGGTTTAATCTTAAGTAACTTGTCTTATTTGTTATTTTTGATTATTTTTGTGGTATTGGGGTTCTTTTCAATATTTTTATTGTAATATATTGTACCACTGTGCTCTTGATATTGTGTAGTAATATTAATATTGAATTATCAAATGTTGAGAAATATTTTGCAACAAATGTATACCTTGACTTTACCAGAAAATCACTGATTAGAAACGTGAGTGCCGTTCATTGGAACAAACAAAACGCTTAAAATATCAATCTGAACACCTCCTAACTGTGT
Organism: Prosapia bicincta; assembly: GCA_036971475.1. NCBI lineage: Eukaryota > Metazoa > Arthropoda > Insecta > Hemiptera > Cercopidae > Prosapia > Prosapia bicincta. Next base: position 159,385,423 of record JBAIZL010000005.1, on the reverse strand, counting down.
AATGGAAAATAGTTTTTCTAGCGTTTTCGTTGAATTTCACGTTACAGAATCCACGGTGTGTAAAGTAATCACTGTATATCAAACTTAAATATGTTTTTAAACAGTGTATTTCTGTTTATGCTTTTACTGTTTTATCTCTGTTTTGTTTGAATTTTAGACACTTGAAGTAACCTTTTCCCATTCAAACGGACAACCCTCATCTCCAATTACTGGGATGTAATGTGATTTTACTTTAACTTTATGTGTAGCGTTCTGTTTATACGCGTATTTATAGAATTTAAAACAGTATTCTTGTATAAACCGACTAATTGCAGGTAAATATACTTAAACATATTTTGTGTCCAATACTAAATGCAGAAACTATTTCTCGCAAGAAAAGCAAATAATCTTGCTTGAAATTCCCGTGTGTAACTCAACTACACGATGGATTGTACTTTCTAAAAGCTAAACAATAACTGAATCCAGTAATGAGTTATAAAAAACAACAATATACTTATCCAGTTATAAGAAACAGTTACGGTTAAGTAGCGGTCTAGAAATATCTGTGTTACTGGCAAAGATTGAATCATGTCGAACTATGGAAGCCATTACGACGATGATATTATCTATGATACTTCCCTCAGATGGTGTCCTATAGAAGGTTATGTCCCCATTAAATTCAGTAAAGGGATTTTATATCTCTTCATATAAAATATTTAGCCAGCATGAACAGATTTATGAAATTTTAAATAAGTTTATAAGAAACAAACTAATATTATTTTAAAACTGTGTCTAAATATGCCACGAATTTAAACAGTTTTATTCAAAAAAATTAATTTCAAACAAGTTGAACATTAAATATATAATTTACTGCATGAATAATCTCATTTAACATTAAATTTTGCCCTTAAATAACACTTAAAAGTCATCGAGACTCAGAAGCGTCCTAGAGCATAGGTTCCCAAACTTTGGAGCGCTAAGACAAGTCAGAGGGGGCGGAGACCAGTTGGAAAATAGTGAGATAAATTCTCATTTAGTTAAAATTTAAATACAAAAGTTATCAAAATTTAAAACTAAATATACACCTCAGATTTCTTTACGTAGGTAATCTTATTGACCATGATATTCAGAAAATTTAAATGAAATGTATGTATTTATAAAAGAAATATAAGAAAAAGTTGTGTAAATTTTGTAAACTTGAAATTAAATCAACATGTCGGCTTGAAAAGAATAATAGCGTAGTACAAAAGTGTCACGAAACTAATGTTTGCCGTTCTATGTGGCAACAGCGCCACAATAATAAATATTCACTTTGGATAAAACCCCATAACAGTGTATCATATGCAGCTCTTCGATAAACTTGCCTTTTTCAAGCACCTAATCGTGCGAAAAAAAAACATTTTCAGCCCTTGTTACAATAAAAACAAAATATAGCAACAGACTTGATATTGCTAATTACTTGCGTTGTGCCCTTACTAAAATCCAACCTCAAATAGGGATGCTAGAGAAAACTGTTCAAGCTCATCCATCTCACTAACAGATTGTCCTCTTATCAGTTAAAATTTACCTTGCGAATTAAAACTTGAAATGTTATATCATGTTTGTTGTGAAAGTAAGTATAAATAAATACATTGTTTTCAAACATCGACATATAATCATATGTATCATATATATATATATATTGTAAAACTTAGATGAATTATTTTTTCTTGTTGAATATGTATGGTGAAATAAAATAATTTTCATAAACAAGAATATACGAATATTACTTCATTTTATTGTTGATTGAAGCTTTTCGCTAATTTACATTATTAGCATTTTCGAAATATATAAATCACTGTCCAGTTAGTAAGACTGTCTTACTCTAGTCAAATAACTGGACAGAGATTTATATATTTTGAAAATGCTAATAATGTAAATTAGCGAAAAGCTTCAATCAACAATAAAATGAAGTAATATTCGTATATTCTTGTTTATGAAAATTATTTTATTTCACCATATATATATATATATATATATATATATATATATATATATATATATATTGGTTTCTTTTCCATATGTCCATACCATTTATTTATAGTATAAAGTGGAGGTATGTGGAGTATCTTCTCCACGCACACACACATACACACACACACACACACACACACACACACACACACACACACACACACACACACACACACACACACACACACACACACACACACACACATACACACATACACACACACACACACACACACACACACACACTCACACACTCACACACTCACACACACACACACACACACACACACACACACACACACTCACACACACACACACACACACACACACACACACACACACACACACACACACACACACACACACACACACACACACACACACACACACACACACACACACACACATACACACATACACACACACACACACACACATACTCTGAGCTGCCTACCTGGCGCCGATGGTTTTTCATGAGCCACCTACTAGGCCTCAGTGTGATAAACTAAAAGCTTTTAACCTGTTAAATTTAGGAAATTTGTGGTGTCATTTCTTTATGTGTATATCACTTTTATTACATTATTCATTCGAAATAGATGGCAAACATGACTTAATTATTTAGATATTTAATGATGTACTTTAATAAATGTTGGACGTCATTATTTAATGACTTATCTTTTCTATTATTTTTAGGAGTGACAACTACGTTGTGTTTAGACTATGTTAAGGGATAATACGTAGAGTTAAAATAATCAGGGTAAAAGTTTAAATATTTATTTAATTTTATTCAAAAGTATTTGAAGGCCTTTTTAACAGTTAACAGATGGTTTCTTGAATGATCGATGACAACATTCTGAAGACATTAGTTAAGTAGTTTCTATTCTCAAAATAACAGAGATTTCTTTGTGGTGGAGTCTAAAAGTGTTGCATGTGTTGTTGTCAGATATGGTTTATGATTTTAAAATGTAGGCTATATCGGGTTTTTTATTAGCTTAAATCTGCTCCCCGAGTATTTAATTAGTAAGTTACGTTAAATGTAAAATACTCCCTTTGAATTTCCATATATAAATTCAAGTATAAATGCAAATAATTAAAAAAATGTAGACTACCTGGGTACCAAAAATATAATAAGGCTGTAGGTAAAAACCTAAATGACGGAAAAAATTAATTCAACTGTCAAGAATTTTGTCAGCTGAATTTTTATTTTTAATTTTAACAAATGTAACTTAATATATTTTTGCTTATTACACTTTTGCTATTACTTGCGACCAGACTTTTTGTTAACTAAAAGTTGTTAAATTGTTAACTTACACTTGGAGGAAACGTTTTCGTCTTACGACTTCTTCGGAGTTGTGCTTCCTCGGTACCATTTTTTTTTAAAGTTAGAAGTGATGTGAACAAAGAGTATGTGTGATCTGTGACGGTTTGTTCATTTAGGAAGTCATTTTTATGTGTGTCTATATATTTTATACTGTTCTAATGTGTTTAATTTATGGTCTTTGTTGCATGTGTGGAGGGTGCTCATGTTATTTTCCATACTTTTGAATGAGTGTTTAGTGTCCATGAGGTGATTTGCGAATGTGGATTCAATAGTGGTGTGCTTCGCGCTTTTTTGTTCTTTATATCTTTCGGCAAAAGATCTGCCTGTTTGTCCAATATAGAACTTTTGCAGTTGTTGCATTTTAGTTTGTATACTCCTGGGTTATTGTATGTGTTGGTATTGATATTAATGCTGTGTCTGATAGCCGTTTGGCTTTTATTTGTTGTTTTGAGAGCTACATTGTATCCTGCTTTTTTTGAATTGGTGTGCTTTCTTATTTATGAGTTTGTTTATGTATGTGAGGGTGATGAATTTGTTTGTGTTCTTGTTTTTGCTGTTTGTGTTGTTGGTACTGTTCTTGTTGAGTATTTTTCTGTGTAGTTTGTCTATTAAATAATTGTCATATCCATTTTTGTGGGCTCAATATTTGGTTGTGTTTAAGTTCTAAGTTCTATATTGGACAAACAGGCAGATCTTTCGAAGAAAGATATAAAGGACACTAAACACTCATGCGAAAGTATGGAAAATAACATGAGCATCCTCCACACATGCAACAAAGGCCATAAATTAAACACACTAGAACAGTATGAAATATATAGACATAGCAACACACATAAAAATGACATCCTAAATGAACAAACACGGCACAGATTACACATACTCTTCGATCACATCACTTCTAACTTTCAAAGTAATGGTATCGAGGAAGCACAACAGCAGCATTTCTAGCGGCAAAAATACGAGGCTGAAGAAGTCGTACGACGAAAACGTTTCATCCAAGTGTAAGTTGACAATTAAACAACTTTTAGTTAACAAGAAGTCTAGTCGCAAATAATAGCAAAAGTGTAATAAGTAATTCTTGTCATGAACAGCAACAAGATTTCGTTATTTTTGCGTAAACTGTAAGGAGCTCGTGGGTTTTTCTGTGTGTGTCACCTATCAAAGCTATACTTAGACTTTAATGGAGTAGTTTATATTTTTCTCAATATGACAGCGTGCTTTATTATATTTCAATTATGGTTGGATTTAAAACAGAATAGGATTTTACGTAGGCGAAATCAATCAGAGAGAGTGTGGATTACGGGCTTCTGAGTGAATAGGAGGCTCACATCTTGCTGCATGGGTGAGCCTTGTTGCCAAGTCGTCGTTAAACTTCCGTTCCTCGCTCAGTCTTAATGTAGCTTTGGTACAGTGAGTTACTAGTGGTATAACTTGCTTACTTCTGCAGTTTCAAATTTCCTTCCCTTCAACAGTCTTTTTCAAAACTCAGAATGTTTTTAAATTCCCTCTATCACCTCACACTTTCCTTATATATATATATATATATATATATATATATATATATATATATATATATATATATATACATACATCTTTTACAAATTTTCAATCGTTAATGAAATACGTTTTTATTCTTCCAATCAATTTCAAATACATTTTTTAAACCTATAGTTGATGACAATTGATTTTATACTATTATTCTCTATTGACTCTGTAGTTATTTTTTTTTCATGTAATATTCCTATCACAAAATTATAGAACATGGTAAGTTACTACAAACAAATGGTACCTGGTACTTGACACAAACTCTCTCACATTAATACAAAAGATAAAATATTCTATTTTTAATAATAATAGAGAACCTTCAAATTATCTAGTTAAATACATTCTAATTTGTATGTAAAAATGTAATTATTTACATAAGTTAAAATTATTTTTATGAAGAAATACTTAAAAATATATGCATACATGAACAAAAGCCGCAATCTACGTACGAGTATAGGCCTGCAGTACTCGGCGAAAATGTGACACGCAGTGTTTAAAAACTTTTCACTTTACCACTTTACTAGCAGCAAACCTACCAACATGAAATAAAAATATTAATAAAATCTAATTAATTATCTCAAACCTTTACGCTTACAAAAAGTTTTTAACCAACAAATTCGAAAAATGTTTGCTTACTAACTTTTTTTATGTTTGTTAAAGTACAACTCTTATTAATTCTAATTTTTTAACGTGCATTCAAACAAAATATTACCTTTATGGTTTAATATTCTGAATGAGGGAATCATGCTTCTTATACATGCAAAGTTTCAAAATTTAATTCCCACTTCAATTCCCGCTTAAACCTTGATTTAAGTTAAAGTTTTTATTAAGTTTTGTACGATGCTCGGTGCGGAATTGGAGAAATTACGATCTGACAACACCGCATCCCTAACCTACCACAAACCCATTCCTAAGCTACTTTAAATCAAAGTATAGCGGGGTAGTGCTGTAGCTGTCAGAATGACTATGTTTTCAAAATCTAGGCTTACATACATTGTGTTTTCAGTTGTATTGTGCATGAACTTGTCCTTTATTTTGTATCTCAAAGTTATTCATACCCATTATAGTTCACCAGCTTGTATGTAAAACTGTCAGTTCACCTGGGTGCTAGTGATCGTTTCAGTTTACATGCTTTCTTATGAACGTTTTAGTTCTTCTTAATGCCTGTGAACGTTTAAAGGCAACTGCTTGTTTATAAACATTTTAGTTAACCAGCTTGTCTGTAAAACTTTCAGTTCTCCTGGTAGCTAGTGTTAGTTTCAGTTCACTTTGTTGCTGGTGAACGTTTTAGTTCTCCTTCTTGTCTGTGGACATTCAAAGGCACTTGCTTACCTATAAATATTCTAATTCGCCAATTTATTTGTAAAACTGTCAGTTCACCGGCTTGCCTTGAACGTTTGAATTCACCTACTTCAATTTCCGGTACGTTTTATAAAAGCCCAAACCTAATAAACGTGATCTTACTCTGTGGTCCCCCCATTTTACGCAATAATGTATTTTGGTTTCCCCCAAATCTACCTCTTTCTTATTACAGGATAAAACTATGGAAATGAAGCCGTGGTTCGTTCAGACTTTGAATATCCAGCTATCTCACGTTAAAGATATTTCTATTTTATAAAAAGCCGACAGATAAAACCCTTACATATTTATATTGCAGCGAGTGTAAATCCTTTTCACAACTTATAAAAAACATATAATAAATTGGTTAGATTAATTGATTTTTTAATTACTAATTGCACATGTTTAAAGTCTAAACACAATTATTTTCAGTATCTTCATATCTTAGGAGCATAAAATCATAAAATATAAATTATGTCTATGTGTTCTATTCGTTTTAAAACACCTTTAAGTATTCCTTTCTTTATACGCCATTGTGTGCGTCAAAACATTGTTTTATATTTTACGACACTTTTGTACTCCGTACATTGATATAGGAAACTATTATCTTGATATTGATTGAGAAGGGCGGTGTGTTGCTACAGCGAATGGAATATTTAAATATGAATATTAAAAATCTTTAGATAAACAGGAAGCTATCAACGGAAGGTTCACTTACTCCTACTAAAAAACAAGTAAGATACCGAGCCTTTCACTGGCAAACATCCTAGTTGTATAACAATACCCATTTCCTTATCTTTCCGGTTTAAATATATTGTTTTTCCAAACTCAGTCTCTCTCACGGAAGAATGTTGAGTTATATCAAATGCAGTACAGTAGAACCTCTCTAATGCTTCACTCTTTAATTCGTCACCGTATTCTGTTTTTGTCATAATAATTACAAACATCGTTGCACTGTCCTTGGTATAAGCGCCATCAAAAACAATTCTTTAGTTAAAAAGAAAATGATACTTTTTTTAAAAATTAAAACTTAAATAGATTTAATGCACCGTAATTTTTCTTGTTAGTTTTCTTGTTCTTACAAGGTACTGTAAAATGTTGTTTTTGCGTGTTTTATGAAAATAGAGTAACAAACTGTGTTTGATATTACGAACTATGCTGCAGGTTACTAGTGTTTTAATAGTGTTGTGTAACAGTGTTTGTTGAGATTTTCGGCCAACATAAATCACGTCAATACAACATTTATAACATTACATACTATTTATAAGTGTTATGTTTACCCATAATTACATGTTAATTTTACATAATTCGTCTTTTTCTCGAATTCGTCACCCCTCGGTCCCGAGCACGACGAATTAGAAACGTTCTACTCTATATGTTCTAGAAATACCGACTAAGTAATTTTGCTTTAAATGTCACCACATATGTTTATTTTCTTAAACATCTGTTATCAGTCTTATTTCGTTATTGGCAATTATGTGATTAGTTTGGAGCTCTGAACAATTAAGTAATACAAATATTTACGTATGGTGCTTTCAATCCAATGGCAAAACTGATGATTTCATAATACTGTTTTTCTTTGAATATGTATAAAATTGAATGGAAATACCTGTTAAGAAGCACACATAAAATTTAAACGAGAAGTATCTGGTTATGTATTAGATAAATATTGTAAATCTAACCGTAGCATTCAATCAATGATGATCAAGGGTGCTTGAGATAGTTCCAAATTAGGGACACAAGAGTTGTAGTTCAGACTCGTATCAAGTATCAGTCGTATTCAAACGTATCATTACAAAATAGGTGTGTGGGAAAATATACAGAAATCTTATACGACCATACACGGCTATATCCTTCGTTTGTATACAGCAATACAATTTGTTCTTACACAACATTTTTTTTTATCAACATATCGACATAGTTTACACATAGAAATCCACTTCACCCTCACCCACAATCTCCTTTGTTCTCTCACTGCAATCTTCTTTGTCTTCACACTACGATCTTTTTTGTTCTTGCGCATCAATCCTTTTCATCCACACAATCAATATTCCTTGTTCTCACATAGTAATCTACTTTACCTTCACCCAACAATCTCCTTTGTTCTCAAAAAACATCTACATTGTCCTCACACAGCAATCTCTCCTTGTCCTTACACAACTATCCTTTCTATCTACGTTAAGAGAACTTCCTTGTTCTTACACATAATTTGCCTTAACGTAACAGTCTCCTTTGTTCTCACACACCTCACTTTACACAGCAATCTCCCTTGTTTTTACACAACACAATACATTTCCCTCACACAGCAATCTCCTTTATTCTTACACAACACTTCACATTGTCCTCACACCACAAAACAAAAACTATATCTAAATATAACAATAATAATTCTTTTCAAGCCGACATGTTGATTTAATTTCAAGTTTACAAAATTTACACAACTTTTTCTTATATTTTTTTTATAAATACATACATTTCATTTAAATTTTCTGAATATCATGGTCAATAAGATTACCTACGTAAAGAAATCTGAGGTGTATATTTAGTTTTAAATTTTGATAACTTTTGTATTTAAATTTTAACTAAATGAGAATTTATCTCACTATTTTCCAACTGGTCTCCGCCCCCTCTGACTTGTCTTAGCGCCCCAAAGTTTGGGAACCTATGCTCTAGGACGCTTCTGAGTCTCGATGACTTTTAAGTGTTATTTAAGGGCAAAATTTAATGTTAAATGAGATTATTCATGCAGTAAATTATATATTTAATGTTCAACTTGTTTGAAATTAATTTTTTTGAATAAAACTGTTTAAATTCGTGGCATATTTAGACACAGTTTTAAAATAATATTAGTTTGTTTCTTATAAACTTATTTAAAATTTCATAAATCTGTTCATGCTGGCTAAATATTTTATATGAAGAGATATAAAATCCCTTTACTGAATTTAATGGGGACATAACCTTCTATAGGACACCATCTGAGGGAAGTATCATAGATAATATCATCGTCGTAATGGCTTCCATAGTTCGACATGATTCAATCTTTGCCAGTAACACAGATATTTCTAGACCGCTACTTAACCGTAACTGTTTCTTATAACTGGATAAGTATATTGTTGTTTTTTATAACTCATTACTGGATTCAGTTATTGTTTAGCTTTTAGAAAGTACAATCCATCGTGTAGTTGAGTTACACACGGGAATTTCAAGCAAGATTATTTGCTTTTCTTGCGAGAAATAGTTTCTGCATTTAGTATTGGACACAAAATATGTTTAAGTATATTTACCTGCAATTAGTCGGTTTATACAAGAATACTGTTTTAAATTCTATAAATACGCGTATAAACAGAACGCTACACATAAAGTTAAAGTAAAATCACATTACATCCCAGTAATTGGAGATGAGGGTTGTCCGTTTGAATGGGAAAAGGTTACTTCAAGTGTCTAAAATTCAAACAAAACAGAGATAAAACAGTAAAAGCATAAACAGAAATACGCTGTTTAAAAACATATTTAAGTTTGATATACAGTGATTACTTTACACACCGTGGATTCTGTAACGTGAAATTCAACGAAAACGCTAGAAAAACTATTTTCCATTACACAGTTAGGAGGTGTTCAGATTGATATTTTAAGCGTTTTGTTTGTTCCAATGAACGGCACTCACGTTTCTAATCAGTGATTTTCTGGTAAAGTCAAGGTATACATTTGTTGACAAAATATTTCTCAACATTTGATAATTCAATATTAATATTACTACACAATATCAAGAGCACAGTGGTACAATATATTACAATAAAAATATTGAAAAGAACCCCAATACCACAAAAATAATCAAAAATAACAAATAAGACAAGTTACTTAAGATTAAACCCTTATGTACATTTCGATGACCATGTCATCATCATCAGAGGGTCTTGTTACAAAACACAATCTAGCACACAAGAAGTTACAAACTAGAATGATCTCTAGTTCATCATCTAGTTTGTAACTTCTTGTGTGCTAGATTGTGTTTTGTAACAAGACCCTCTGATGATAATGACATGGTCATCGAAATGTACATAAGGGTTTAATCTTAAGTAACTTGTCTTATTTGTTATTTTTGATTATTTTTGTGGTATTGGGGTTCTTTTCAATATTTTTATTGTATTAATATTACTGTTATGTCTACGTCATTTACAGTTTGTTCTATTTTGCATAATTTTTATTGGGAATGTAACTTGGCAGAAGGTATAAACGACCGTGTCAGCAACTATTTAGGATTTGCGTCTATAACTGGCGGATTAAGCTTCAAAATACAATTCACTAAAATCGCCTTCCGATTTAAAAGGGCCCTTTATAATGAGGTTATATTTTAACATGTTGCAAAAGGAAATAGATTATAAAATGTGATAACGTGTTTATGAAAAATAAATTGAATATCAAGAGCACTATGTAACAAAGATCGATCATTGATATTAGGAAGTTGAATTTAAACTACGTTACTTCCAGACATTTAACGCAAGTTAAATCTTCCAGTTATAAGAAAATTAAAATTACAAAACTTTGTTCAAACACAAAACTTATACGACTGAAACAAAACTCTATAGAACTAACAAATGACTTTCCAATAAACAAAGTTTTATAAAAAACATTCATTTTGTGCAGAGTATTCTTTTATAAAATTATTTTTGCTAGCATATTCGTAGCCAACAATTTATATTAAAATATTCAGTTTGAAACTTTTGGAACAAGGAAAACTGTGCATTATTTCGAGGTTTAAATATGGGCTTTATATATTTGACGTTGAGTAAAACTATTTATTAAAAGCATATTTAAGTGTTTAAACGTAGTACTATTCTCATTATACCGTAGTATTCCAAGCGTTTTGACGCAATTACTTTTATATACGTACAACTGATAAGAAACGCGCTGCTTTAAAGAAGTGATATACGGTGCACTTGTATATCATAGTAATGAAAATGGTTTCAGTTTCATAAGAATTTAATTGACGAATTTTTACAACGTAGATTTTGAGATTTAAAAGTTATGTCTATATCAATTAATAAGAAAAGTACAAGACGTAGAAGCAAAGTACACACCTCTATTGAAACACTACCATACTCATTAATGCTACATTATTAATCATTGTAAATTGTATTAGACAACTTCTCTACATAATCCCCACTCCTTTTATATAGGTGTTGAAGCGTTTTTGGATGATTTTAAGGTAGTTAGTCGTTAAAATAAGCTACAATGTTCTCTTCCAATAAACCGCGAAATTATTTAAAATTTCATAAAATTGGGTAATTAATGTAAGATTAAAACAAAAACCACACATTAGCCAAACAGAAATATTATATTATTATTATAATTGTAATTAATTTGTTTTATTTGTAAATTAAATGTACCTTTTATAATTAGACTTGTATAAATTTTTACTTACCATTAACTTACCATATTAAACTAATAAGAGCTTACGTAGTGAGAACAATTCACGACAGCAAATATTAAAAGGGTTCAATCAAAATCTTACTAAACACTAGTGTATTAATACCGTGCATACAGACTTGTTTCGACGAAGATGTCACCTTCATCAGTGATTGGTTACTATAGCAATTTTCCTTTTCAAATTAAATATATCTACGCCTTTCATGAAGCTGCAATACAAAGGGGTTGCTTTTCGGGGTTGATTTTCTTTCGTAAAAAAGGTCAACCAAAGGTAGACTGTCCACTGAGATATAAAAGAAGATACAGTCAAATTATGCCCTAAAATTTATTTTATATAGTGGAAAATAACAAGAGTAGTGATAAAAATGAAGTTAATCATAAAAAGGAAACGTTTCGTGGAATGTAAAAAACTGAAAGTATCAAATTTGTGAGTGAAATATCCGAATACCGAATATGTAAAGCCTTAAAAGAAGGATGTCAGAAAAACGACATACTTACAAGAACTATGAAAGTTTAAGAATGAAACGTTTTTGAGCTTGAAGGAGTTGGCAATTTTATATTAACGTCTTCACCTTTGTTAGAAGGTGTTATACAGGAATGGCTCTAAAATGGAGACTATGTCACCTATCGGTTTCAATATATCCGGTTGTATCCAGTGTCAAAGTCCAGAGTAGAGATGTCAAAAGTTTATGTAAATCGAGGACAAGTCTTTTTCAAGTCATATTCTTCTACGAGCTAAAATGTCATTCGTTAAGCCAGTGATGTTTTTATCTTATTGACACTATTGAATTTAATTTACATTTAATCAAATAAAACTTATACATATTTCTTCTTTTATGGTTATTATTTGGAATTTAGTTTAGACTTATGAATTTATAGTTTTAGTTAGGTTAGGTCAAGTTAGGAAATTTCAAGTTACATCGAATCAAATATATCGGAGATTTAGTAGAAAATTCTTTTGGCTAGGTTAGGTCACATTAGGATTGAATTTCAGGTTACATCGAACAAAATATAAAGGATATTTAGTTGCAAGCTCTTTATTTATAGTTGTTGATTTAAATTGAATCCTAGTGACACTAAGATTTAAATGTAGGTTTTCCATGACGAGGTCAGTGTATGCAATTTGTAATGTGTCCTATAATGTTCTTATTTTGTGTTGTGGAAGGTATTTATATTTCATCTAGTCTAGTGTATTAAGATAACGGTTTTGTGAATTTGGAGAATTTCAAGGTTGTAGTTGATGTCTGTGTGTAGCTTTTCTCTACAAACAGCCTTGATCGTATAGGTCAAGAGTATTTTCAGTCAATACTATGGGTAATAATGTAAATATCATTACGAATAAATTAAATTTAGCTCAAGTTAATTTAGTGTTTTAGGTTTCGAAACGTGCAGTGCTTAGTTCTAAATAACAAAAATAGCCAAAATCACTATAATTAGTTATGGTATATACTACAAATGTTCTAAAATAACTCAAAGGCGGTGAACCGAATTCTCTAGTACCTTAATTACCAGTCTGGAATTCCTGGATCATTAGTGGCACATTCCACGAGTAACTAAATCTCAGAACTTGCAATAGCATTTTCTCAAACTTCAACAAATTTGCAATTGTCATGAGAATGTTTGGCAAGTGGAAGTAAGAGAAACATTTCATAAAATTAATCAAACATTCCCTCACAGATTAATCTGTTTCACAACGATTTGTTATAGACAAAGTTAAAAAATAAAAGGAAAATAATGAAGATAATGTTTATTAAATCGTTTGTACAAGTCAACGAGAATATTACGCAGGATAGTTAAAGACACTTTAATGTAAAATGTAAATAACATAATTAAATTTTTCCAAAAATCACAAGAAAACAAATGCGTAATGATATGCATATAAATTTTATTGGCCAAATATAAATGTTTTATATATAGAATTGAATCACATAAAGAGATGTAATGCTGAAATTATGTAGCCTATATAAAAAAGCAGGAATCAAGTCTATTGACTGAGCTAAAATATTTTCCAGTTCGTTACCAGTCCATTAGAGGCCTAATTTAATTTATGTGGTTTGTTGTTGCTACGAGCTCCTGTTTGAGTGTTATGGTAGTTTAACTCTTGGTCAGTCTGCGCTAACTAGCATGCAGACATATTAATTTTGTGCTGATTTGACGTGTTTACATTAAAATAATATATTTTGTATTTTGAATTTATATTAATTTATTTAATTTTTAATTGTGTTACTACTGCTTGTTCATTTACACTGCCAAATTGTATACGGTTGTGTTTCATATTGGGTTTCTGAAGAGAACACGGTAGTGGTATCGAAGAGTCGATAACATGTATTAGGAATAGATTGACGTTTAAATTTTGTCTACAACTACTGGTCGTTGTATAATCTAATTAAGTTAATTGAATTATACACGTAAAAGTATACACAAAATATTTCCTAAATATACTTAGTTTAGGAGAAACATATCACTTAAAATTACCACACACAAACAATAAGAACAAAATACCTCGTTAGATGGTAAATTTTATGTATCGATTAGTGGGGAGACGTTTCGATAAATGTTGCTAGTGAATTTTAAATCAATAGCAAATTTTAATAAACAAATTAAGGACTGAACAGAGAAAATTAGAGCCACCTATGAAAAATTTCGGTTGCTCAATACAGGTTTTCGAACTATACTTTTCCCACTCCAGTTCTGTTGAAAGGGAATTCGGCATTAAGAGAGCCGTTATGTTGCAGTGGAAAGTCAGAAGTGTTGCGGAGGCAAGACTTTAAGGAAAATAACAGTGACGAAAGACGAACAAAATGCGGTGGGTGAGTGCTCGGCCGAACAGGATTAGTACTGAAGTGGACTCTGGAGGAAAAACAGGGCAAACCCCTTAGCGAGGAAGGTTAACTACACCATACCTCACATTTTGAAACAATAAGGAAACAATCCACCAATTAAAGCAACTAGGGATTAAATTATAAGTAATTATTGCGTAACTAAGTGAATACTTTTGAATTTACTTGCTGACGCGTTTCGAAACAATCGTTTCATTTACGAAGCTGTCTCTTGCCATAAATGGAGGGTCAACTTCGTAAATGAAACGAATCAGCAAATTCAAAAGTATTCACTTAGTTACGCAATAATTACTTAAAGTTTAATCACAGAATTTAAGATTACAAGCAACTTTAATAAAGGATTATTTAATGTTAGTAAATTATTTAAAAATTAACAAAAAATATTAATTGAAATAAAACAATTTTTATTCGAAGAATGCAGTTGTGAATGTAAAAATATGAAGAACAAATATGACTTTAATGGTAATATATTAACACAACTAGAAGTTAATAAACTATAAGATTCAGTTTAAACTACTTGAAGAAGAAAATTTAAACAAAGTATTTAATAATTAACTGTACTAAAACACACAATTATAAACACATTATATCTCTACGCATTTTAATTACTTATACCATTATCAGTGAATACAATAATAGTGTAGTTTTGATTATGTAGAGGACTCCTTAATGATGTTAACACAAGTCATTAAAACGCGTATAAGAAAATGCGTATTTAAAATAACAATGTAGTTATTTCTTAATCACCTTAAATTACAAGCCTGCTCAATTATCACTTTAAAAGTAAGATAGTTCAAACTTAAATTGTCGAAATTGCCTTGAAAATAATCAATAGCATGTGAAAAAAATTAATTTTGTTACCTCCTAATTGATTTAAACGATTGCTTTATACTTTAAAGTATTTATTTACGTTGAACAGCTAAAAGCCTGAGTTATTATTTTTTATTTACTGATTTATCAAGTCATTTTAAAAAAATTTAAAAGTAGAGTCTCGAATCGGTTTAAAAAAACTAATGACTGTTTCAAACACTATTTACTTTAAATGATTTTAATACGTTTTTTAGTATGAAGTGAAAACTGAAGACCCTATAATAATTCCGTAATGTTATCCAATGGTTCAAATAGAATGAACACAAATAGAACCTGATTGCAAGCAAACACATAAATTTGATTCACTTCCATTTGGTCCGATGTTTGGGCTAGTTACAAAATATTGATCATGTCATTAAACTCTAATCTAGACCAGAAGCATACATTATAATTAGTGTCATCAGCTAATAAGGTGCTCTGCTGTCATAAAATAAAATATGACTGTAGGCTGTAGCAGTTGGTTTGAAACTTTAAGCCATAGTACTGCAGTAATGCCTATCGGGAGCCAGCTTGAATGAGCAATGCTTTTTACCTAGTTCAACCTTACAGCTCACAGATCATTACGTCTGATTTATCTACGTCACGCACCAGTAATACTGTCTTGAGTAAATGTGATTAAGCTTCCGTTGTCACTGGTCAGTTTATAGAAACGATGGTGCCATTTTATATTTATAATAATTATTTAAACAATGAATAGTAGTAACAATCGTAATAACAATTTCGTTTTGTTATAATATTAATATGATATTACAACTTTAAACTGAATGTCGAGTAGTCTATATTTTAATAAATTTTTTAATAGTTTACTGATCCATTAACTTGTTGAATTTGTTACATTACTATAGATAGAGAATTTAAATTAGACAAATAGATAAGATATTACCTGTTGTAGACATTTGAAATATTTTATACTGAGCTTTAACAACAGTCTAAAGCATACTTTGTATATTTTTATCACTGAGGAGGGTAACAAGGTTACCGAAAACATGATCTGATTAAAATATGTGCTGAGAAAACTGTTTAAAGTATGTGTTTCTAATTCGAAAATATTATTTAATAAGAAGAACAATGTAATATTATATATATATATATATATATATATATATATATATATATATCGCAATATGTATTCTTGTGTATTAATAAAGAAAATAAGTCAAAATACAATTACAAGAATTATAATTGAATTTACAATTCAAAGCTTTTCGTTAGCTAACAGTACCAACACCATCAGGAATATTAAACAATTAAAATTAACATATGTGCAAATTAGATCAAATAAATAGCTATGCCAAATCAATTACAATGTTGCTAAAATTTTTATTTTGCTGCCCTAACACTACAAACACTGAATATATTATTAAATTTAGATTTTACTTGTATTTGTTCATTTATCAACTCATTATTAGTATTATATTTATGTATTTCTAAAGCTTCATAAATATTCATTCTCAGGCCTTTGTTAATTTCTTTTACAAGTTTCATATTATTTATATTAGGAAATAAGTGATTATTATTAATACAATGACTAGCAAATTTTGATTTATAAATTTTTGGCTTTTTATATGCATTAAAATGCTCTTTATATCTATCTTTAAGTTTTTTCTTAGTTTGTCCTATATAAATTAGGACAATATATATATATATATATATATATATATATATATATATATATATATATATATATATATTTATATATATATATATATATATATATATATATATATATATATATATATATATAACTATCAAATAAATTGAACAAAACAAACAAAAACTAGCTACATTTATCGAAAAACAAAGAAAATAAACCAAAAAGAACGTCATTGAACGGTAACAATAAATTAAACGAAAGTGAACGTAATTTAACAAAAACGAACTTAACCGAATAAAAACTAACGGGAAAAAAACGAAATTGAACGAAAACAAACAAAATTGATCGAAAGCGAACTTGATCGACCGAAAACAAACGAAACAAAACTTGAAATTGGAAAAGTCCTATGATTAATGTGTTTCAGGATAAGAATCTGTCACTTCTTAGTGGATTATTACTTTATGGGAAATACTAATGTCGAAAAATACTAGATTTAGATTAGAGTATGCATACAATAAATATCAACCTCAGCTGATATTCTTTATGTAAATATACATCTACATATCTATATAAACCGTGGTTTAACACTTATTTAATTCTAGGTTTCGCAGTAATGCCTATCAGAAGGCAGCTTGAATGAGCAATGCTATTTACCAAGTTCAAGTTTACAGCTCACAGATCATTACGTCTGATTTATCTAAGTCACGCTCCAGTGATACTGTCTTGAGGAAATGTGATTACACTTCTGTTGTAACTGATCGTCAGTTTATAGAAACGGTTGTGTGATTTCATGTATATAATACGAGACTATTTAAATGTTAAATAGTTCATTCCAAATATGTAACAATACAAAAAAAATACGTGAAAACTCATAGTATATTGTATGAAATGTTAAAAATATTTAAAAATTAATTTAAAGACATATAAAAGGGCTAAGATTGACTGTCTTTTATACTTCATTAATTACGTACTTATATTTTTGCGTACGAAATTTGTCTTTAAAATACATGCAGGTTTTAATTTAACTCAAATCACAAATATTTCTACCTAACTGCATAAGAAGCTCTTGTACAAAATCTTTGAAGTGAATACAGGAACTTTGTATGGAAAAATCTTCGATCGATGATTTCATCTCACTCAAACACTCACGCTCTAACATATCTACACAGTTTTATGTAAGTACCACATACGACTATTTTAGCCTTCAAACCGTGATAGAATATAATGACATCATATATATACAGCAATCAGGCGCGTATCCAGCGACTTGCTTTAGGGGGGGGCGATCGATGCATTATATATATATATATATATATATATATATATATATATATATATATAATATGTGTGTGTGTGTGTGCACGTGCGCGTGCGTGTATGTAAAAACATGTAACAAATATGCTTTGAAAATATTTAATGATTTTAATTTTTATAAGTATTATTTATCCAGCGACTTGCTTTAGGGGGGGGGGGCGATCGATGCATTATATATATAATATGTGTGTGTGTGTGTGTGCACGTGCGCGTGCGTGTATGTAAAAACATGTAACAAATATGCTTTGAAAATATTTAATGATTTTAATTTTTATAAGTATTATTTATTTAACAATAGAATAAAATATCAAATAAAAATTAAACTCATACTAAAATTAATAGTTCGTAGTTAAATAATAAACTCTAGTCGATGTTTGCGTTTTCTTGCGTAAAGATCAATGACAGAATCTATATTAATTTTTTTTCTCGATTGTTATTAAGCAATGCTGATCCTGTCAAGCGGTCCTCCTCCATGGTTGATCTTAGCCATGTTTTCAATCTTCTTAAACTAGAAAAAGTTCTTTCTACGCTTGGAAATTAAGTTTCCCTTATTTACACCAATATCGTATGTACAAGAAGATCGAAGATCTATTAATTTCAGGAAATTCTCAAGAACATCATTTCTATTAGTATATCTTATAATTAAGGAAAGCTTTTCGACATTGGAAATGTCAGTCGAATATATAATAACTTACATATCGAAAAAAGTCCTAATTTAATAATATGTCGTCGATTTTTAACCCAAATTTCTTGAAGATTGGGGGGGGGGGCGATCACCTCATCGCCCTCCCCCCTTGGATACGCGCCTGCAGCAATTGATTTTACGTTTAGGCTATGATGTAGAACAGCTGTTTAACACGTAAATCAAGTTACTTTATTTGTTGGACAATATTTTGTAAAAATATTATTTTTGAATATTTTTATCAAATATCAGTAATAATAATTTAAATTTAAATAAATATACGTAATAATAATAATTAGTTACAAATTTTATTACATGTTTGGAATTAAAACTTTCTTAGGAATACCTGACATTAAGAACCGAATTAATTAAATTTGTTTAATAACGTTTTTATTTTTTGCATCCAATACAGATTTCTATTGCCTATATTATTATTTTATTATTGACTGCATTAATTAAATTTTATAAGAGACTCTATTCTACAAATCGTTTTATTGTCAAATTAATTCTACAAATAAAATATTCACGTCTGTCAGCAACATTTTTTTTGTTTCGCTTATTTTTTTTTTTTTTTTTTTTGTTTCTTTCCAGGGTTTCATAGATGTCTTTCCAAACGCTGTTTTATTTCAATTATTTATAACTAAAATTGATGTTATTAATGTTTTACGAGAAACTTTTAAACATTTAGTTATTATCTAAGTTAATGAAACTACTAAGTCACTGGTGGGATTTAGGCCTACAGATAAGTTTCATAATTAAAAAAGTTTTAATTATATTTTGATCTTCAAATATTTCATACTGAAAATTAAAACCTACTTATTAAAAATATATGTAAAACACATTACATTTTCGACCAACCATGCTTTTCGTTTTTGCAACAAATCTAATTAGCGATATGCAATTATATTTTACAAACTAAATCCAGGTGAAAACAATGCGAAACCTTCGACAACTAGAGCCTCGGCGTTTAATCTATTACTGCTTCCCTAGACCCTTTGTATTTGCCCCTTTGTTAACAGGATCTGCCAACAGCTTAATTTAACCACACTCAAGTATATCTGTACAATTTGAAAGGAACTGCGTAATCCAGATTATCTGCTCCTATCTCCAACAATGTTACACCTAATCTACTTGTTCAACTCTGTTCTACTTCTCTAGCCAAATATGTTGCTGGATTATTGACGACTGGTTTCTAAAGTATCAAAGTAAGCAAGGATTTTACAATTTTAAGTTAACTGAATAATAAAATAAGATTACAAAAGAACTTCCATGAATTACAGCTCCTTCAATATTACTAGTTGTTTATAACATTATTTTTTACCTATCAGAGAGTAAATATTCTCTGAATATTCTACATTTGCACTTGTTTCTTCCTTAGCTCTATGAAACAAAATACTTGTTTGTACTAAGCACAGAAGAAAGTTGAAAATATTTTCACCGACGATCGACTTCATCTTTATAGATTTATTACACTTACATATCAGAATCCCCATTCATGAAAAATAGCTATGTATATGAAAATATCTATTGTATATAGTAGTATAATTTGTAAATCAATATAATCCGGACATTTCTTAGAGTCTCAGGACTTTAATTCGAATATGTCGAATTTTATTTAGTAGTTAGGTATTATTATTATTATTATAACAGGTTTTCTCTTGTTGTATACGTTTTATACTCGAATATCAAAACAGCACACGCGTTGACGTTATTAATTTATGTGAATGTTTCATAGTTGTCTCGATAACAAGGCACCTCTAACGATACGTATTCTTCTATAGCAATACTTTTTTGTCCAAATTAATAATAGATTTAATATTTTAAAAGGACGAATCCGTTCTTTTTAAAGTTATATTTGCAGTAGCTGTAATTTAGAATTTTGGAATTTCTGTTTACCTTTAGGTTTTAAATTGGGAATTCTCGCAGTATTTTCCATATTTTGTTGTTATTGAACTCATGAGTTTCGTTTCGTCGCAGGCGTAATAGTACTTCCCGCCAGTGTGTAAAGTTACATTGTAATAACTAACTGTAGTGATATTTTGCCATTGTTTGTTTCATCCTGTAGAGCCCAGGGCTTACGCTCTTATCACGGGCAAGACCATTATTAGTTGAAAACTATAAAAGTGAATATGTTTTAGAAAATATAAGCTTACTGGAGATATCGACATTTACTAGGCAATAAGCCGACATTTGCTAACATAGAGCAATCAATATCAGAAAATACAACTTATTTTATTCCAGTTCGATATTTCTTACAAATCTTGTTTTTAGTCGAGTTATCTGGTTTAATTGTTTAGGTGTGACGTTAAAGGTATACAATATGTAAAAATACTGCATCAATAAGAAATTTGATTCTCAACCTTCAGATGAGCTGTGTATTTGTTAATATTTGTCAAATTAAAAAAAAACCTTTAAATAATAAAAAAAATAATTTATAGTGTTAGAAGAAAATTGTAACACGGCAAAACCAAAATATTGGTAAAACAAACATAATATATTATGGTGTTATAAATAAACACACTTTATATACATAATCATTTAAAAAAGACTTTTTTATAATCGAGCTATGTTATATTAAATTACTGTTTTCTGTATCATAGTCCTATGGACTAACCCCAAACCCTTTCCTACTATCATCCTCCGCCCAACTCATCTCCTTCCTGCTCTTACCTTATGATGTTAAACCACTCCTTGTCTCCAGGAAAATAATGATTTGTCCCTTGAATACGAACTCGGGTCCGATACCTGCTGCTCAAGGAATAAACCTCTCAGGAGGACCATGCATTAATAACCAAAACTAATTAGTCACCTAGAAGCCTATTTGTAGGCTTTTATAGGAGATATGGATTCTTTGAGAGACATTTCTGATTTAAAGACTATAATTGGAGACACAGTAAAACTTATTTTATATGAAATAAAACTCAAGGCTAAATGGAAAATACCAATTTTCAATTTATTATTTATTCAATTATCTACTAATTATTTATTTCTTTGGTTTTAAAGTTATGACCTTATTTAAAACATGACCAATGAATTCCTTTATATAAACATTAACCCCCACCCAAACATATATATTGTATTTATTTTAAAATACTATTACTTCATTTATATTTATAGGTTATACACCTTATATTTAAACTAGGCTATCTACTATCTATAAATGTAGGCCCTAATTTTCATACTTTATTCTCATATTATTATACATGCAAAACCTAATAATTCCCAACATATCATCATATCCTTTATATTTCAATTAACCAATTTAAATTTACTTTTAATATGTGTTACCTAAATAAAGAACAACGTATATAATTCTGGGAAAGATTTACCTAAAAATGGGGTTAACTTCTACATTTGCTTACACACATTGAAACACATTTACTTAAACAAAATTATAATCATTACCTTCCTAATAAAACAAATAAAAAATTATATCATTTGTTTAAGAAATAAGGCCATATTGAACATGTTTTACTCAATTATATAATTTCTCTCCCTTTCAGGCAAACGGTTGAATAGAGAGTCAATTTGGAAAAGTTAAATTATAATGTAGTTTGCCTAAGAGTGGTTTATTTCTCTTATGGTATTTCTTTTTGGATTGAATTTTAAATTTGACTTAATATCTATAGAAATAAAGTGTAATTTAAATGCATATTATTGTTTATAAAACATTATGCTCATGACTCTTGTCTTGAAAAGGCTTCCTCACATCCAGTAGGCCTTCGTAAATATCTTGCTGTTTTTGGTTACTTATTTTACTAAATTGGTTGATCGGTCGAAAATTTTTCAATGTAATTCACTATTTTTTGAATTAGCGTGTTTGCTGGATCAATAATTCTGGCGTGATTATGATTTCACATTTTACAGATCGACGTGGTGTTGATTTTGATGTTTGAGCATATAGATCAGTTACCCTAACACTCCCGTATCACATCTTCACTATTTTAACATATTTTAAACTTTTTACTCATCGTTTTGACTCTTAACTTCAAGAGCTTTATACAAGACGTCTTACTTCTTTGCTGTTTCTTTTTCGAGTAAGGCTTAGCACCCACGCTTTCTTCTCCAAATTCGTTTTTGTCCCTGTGTAAACCCTGTAGTGATAATTAACCCACCAGAGCTTTGATAGTCTTAGCAACGTGCTTGTTTATTTATAATCTCGATTACATTACGATTGTATTTTCTTTAATTTTTTTATTTTGACTTTTATTAGAGCCTTTTACTTTAAATGACGTATTACTTTCAATTTCACATTTCGTTAAAACTATTCATTTATTTATATTTCTTCAAATTCATTTAACATCTTGTCATAATTTAGCAAGTCTTCTAGATTGCAGCGCCTTTTATGCCTCTGTTGATAGATTTTATAAACAACTAGGTTCTTGCGACTTTGTTCATCCACAAAGAGCTTTATACTTTTATAGCCTGAAATTAAATTATGAATGTTAGGTTAATTTTAGTTGTCAACATATTTTAAAATTAAAATTTAATAAATTTAGGCCTAGTCTACCCTACTTTCATTCATTTTCCCCAATTTTACAATATTTGATATATTTATTTAAAATTATTACAAATCTAGGCACTTTGAACTAAAATGGTTATTCACTGCAATTGCCAAGATTTTTGCAACTATCAATTTGGTCGCTAATAATAGGTAAAAAGTATTTGGCTAGGAAAGGCGTTGGTATAGTGAAACTAAAGCTTAAATTTTGTGAACGTAAATGTAGCACTTGTAAACACTGGTATCTACTGACCGGTCTCTTTAAGTGTATATATATATATATATATATATATATATATATATATATATATATATATGTGTGTGTGTGTGTGTATTATACTTATAATATATATATATATATATATATATATATATATATATATTCATGTGTATACGTATGTATTTTTATTTATAATATATAGTATTAAATTAACTATACTCACACACACACACACACATATATTAAAAAAGGCCTATAGCTTACATTATTGTAACTTTCATTCCTGATGATGTTGGTACTGTTTACCAACGAAAAGCTTCGAATATAAATTAATAAATATTCTTGTATTTGAATAACCTATGTTGTTTTAAATTATCAAACAAGAAACGTATTATATATATATATATATATATATATATATATATATATATATATATGTTTAGTTCTAGTAGAACTTAAAGCTTATTTAGGAATGTTTAGATAGGAGACTGACCGACTTGCCTAGTGGCAATAGTCCAAAACTGCAATCTCTTGGAAATAAATAAACTGACACAAATAAAATATAAATAAATAAATATATATATATATATATATATATATATATATATATATATATATTAAATATGATGATATGTTTTCTTGTAATATAGTTAGTAAATTAAAAATATTTCAAAAACAAGAATACTTTTAATGAATATATTTATTCAAAGCTTTTCGCCGATAAAATAGTCTCAGCATCTTCAGGAAAATAATTGTCTAATAAAATATTTTTACAAATTTAAATCATATGTACTACAAAGAACCATATGTTTATAAGTATTGCACTTTATGTAAATTTTTCTATAACATCAATGACTTTATAAATAGTTTGGTGCCTTGATCTCACTTGAATTTGTTCATCAATTAATTTGTCTTTAACTTTATGCTTTTTAAATTTCCAATGTTCAAATATATTCATTTTTAATCCTTTATTTAATTCTTTTATTAATTTCATATTTTCTATTTCCGGAAACTCATGTCCATTATTAATACAATGCGCAGCTAAATTTGATTTGTATATGTTTGGTTTGATATAAGCGTTTAAATGTTCTTTGTATCTTTCTTTTAATTTCTTTTTTGTTTGTCCTACATATAATTTATTACAAGTTTGACATTTTATATTATATACTCCATTTCTTTCGTGCATATTATTTTAATTTTTGTTATTGTTTATTAAATTTTTAATTTTATTATCAGTTTTAAAAGTAATTTGTAAATTTGTTTCTTTAAATAATCTTGTAGTTTTATTTATTTCGTTACCAGTGAATGTAAAAGTTGTCCAAATATTTTCTCTCTTATTAGGTACAAAGTTATTTTCGAGTTTCTGTTTTCTTATTCTATTATTATTTAATTTATCTATAGTTTTTCTTTTATATCCATTTTCTAAACCAATTTGATATATTATATTTTTCTCTTTTATTTGATCATTTAAGTTCATTGGTTTTTTGTGCATTCTATGTAGTAAATTATAAAGCGCTGCCATTTTTTGGTTGTATGGATGATTTGAATAATTAGGTATTATTTGATTTGTCTGCGTTGGTTTTCTATATATATTATATTCAAATGATTCTTTATTTCTAGTAATTGTAATATCTAAATAATTTAGTTTATTTTTTAATTCAAATTCATGAGTAAATTTTATATTTTCGTGTATATTATTTATACATTTTAATATCTTGTCAATATTTAAACCATTATTATTTGATATGTATAATCCATCATCTACATATCTAAACCAGTGTCCATTTTGATCATATGTTTTAATAATCTTATCTATTTCAATGTCTATATTTTGTAAAAATATTTCAGATAATATGCTGGACATTGGAGAGCCCATTGTTAATCCATCCTTTTGTTTATAAATTTTATTATTATATAAAAAGTAATTTTGATTTAATATGATTTTTAATGTATTTATTATTTCTTGTGTTAAGGTGTTATCTTTTTCAAATGTATCTATATTATTTTTTATTATTTTAAGTATTTTCATTATAGGTATGTTATTATACATGTTAGTAACATCAAATGATATTAGTTTTGTATTATTATCAATTTTAATATCTTTTAATTTTTCAATAAGCTCAATCGAGTGTTTTATATTATGAGTATTATTTAATTTTACCTTATCTTTAGCCTGATTCTTTGTAGTACATATGATTTAAATTTGTAAAAATAATTTATTAGATAATTATTTTCCTGAAGATGCTGATACTATTTTATCGGCGAAAAGCTTTGAATAAATATATTCATTAAAAGTATTCTTGTTTTTGAAATATTTTTAATTTATTAAATATATATTATTGACTACTACAAAAGTTATCCATTTCTAAGGAGGTAAAATGGACATATTGTTTCCATGTATACAAACAAACGACTTCAGTTGAGGAAGATAAAGTAAGAACCTCTAGTCTGTAATCCAGTGGCGCTCACGAAGCCGGGGATAGGACGTAGAGAAGGAGACTAACCTTGTTACGTTGAAACAATTACGTTAGTCAACACGCTTTGTAACCTGTGGTAACGCTAATTTGCTTTTATTTGTAAACACAAAGAATTACAAACTACTCCGAGATATTGACCTAGATAGAAGATGTTCACGCTAACCTTCATGCTAACCAAATGCAACTTAAATATTGAGGCCCTGGATATATTTGGCGTTCTATCATTAATATTTGCTAGTACACTATAGTTTACTTTTATGTCACATTGGTTTACCATATTATTTTTCGTGTAAAAATAACAAATTTTCGAATTAATTGTAGGTACAATTATATCCCCAGTGTATATACGTAATAAAATAGAAATAATAAGACCTTTTTTGACAAAAAAGTTGATGCATAGATTCAATTAAAGTTTTTTTTTATATGTAACTATTAATATTGTCAACAAGAAATACAAACAGCCTATAGCTGTAGAGAACTAAGCAGTACGAAATAATATAGAATATTTCAAGCCTATACTAACCCAATTTATTTCAATTTTACAATAATTAGTGTATCCTATGCACTAAAAAGTTCCGTAGTGCTGTAACTCATACTCACGTTACGCTTGATGGTGACTTTTTTTCTTGAAATCTATTCTATCCTAGCCTTTTTAATTTATTAAGCTACAATAAACAATGTATCGTTTGCACTAATAAGATTAAACGTATAATGTAACTATTTCTCAATTTATGCCTGATAGTTTTTCCTTGAAACCTAACCTATCCTAAACTTTTTCATTTTTTAAAACAAAACATTTATCTTATGGTTATCCTTATAAAATAACTAGTTTTACCAACCACTGGTAATCTTAGTGTAACCACAACTGTTGAAGATAACACTGCCATCAAAACTATTCTGGCTCAAGAAACTATTATTTAGTGAGATTTTAGTGCACTCTTCCAATATTTACCTTTGGTGAAATGTTTTCACTAACAAAGCTATAATTGGCTCTATAATAAGTAAACTATTATTTAGCCGTTAGAATCGTAATACAGATATCTTTGTTCACAGATCAATTAGTTTATAGATCGGTAATATGAAAATAGTAAAATATTAATGATTTAACTATTCTTATTTTTAATCAAGAAATATTTAATTGAAATTAGTCTTTAACCAATAGTAAAATAAAATATAAAACCAATAAATAAAATAACAATTTTACTATCTAATAAAATACCAATTAACAAAGGTATATAGATTAAATACTTTTGAAAGTTTCTATGACTTCGACATCATCAGAGAGTATAACTACAAAGAAGTTACAAAAGCAGATATAAATATGTTCTTTTTAGTAATTTTGAACCTTAGTAGTAAACACAATTATAAATGCAGTAATAAGAAACTGTCATAGACGATTATATCTACAAGTAAGGGAATAAGTTCTCCAACTGTTTGGTGATTAATATTAGATAAGGTATCTCAGATGGTAATAGAGAGACTTAAATGCCTAACTAAATTAAGAACGAAGTTCACTCAGTAGAAGTAATTTGCCAAGTCTGCAGACGGCAGAGTTACATACAAGAGTTGACGTTTACATTTGGCATTTTATTGCAAAAGTTATAATCTTGATTAACTTTATATTAGTTAGTCTTACTCATATTAGTTTTTAAATCACAGCGAAATATGTAACAGCCTATAGTTTTTATTTTTATTTATTCATAAAAATTGAAACAATCGCAATATGGTACAATCGTTCTTTAAATTATTTCAGCTCTATTGTCAGGTGGACTAGTTCAATAAAGGAATTCATTCTCTATATTTAGACTTTAACAAAGTTTATATTTTAAAGCATCGTGTGCTAACATTTATCATTCTTAAATTCAAATCATTTAAAAATTATATAAAACACGTAAAAGAATGTTATAAATCAAAGATCTATTTTTTAAATTTATTATTTTAGAACAAAATTATTAATCCTGAAAATTTAATAGTTAAAACTATTTTAGGATTTTCCTTCTGGCAATCCTTTTCTTTGCGACAGTAAAATACTTTCTGAATAATATTTCTCTCCGTGATTGCCTTTTTAAACGCTCGCTAGAAGGAATTATTCCACAAGTGCTCTTCAGTGCCGAGCAAACATAATTAAATTTCTCTTCAGTACGAAGCCAATAGCTTCCTATAACGTAAACAATGTGGAAGCATTAAAACTACAAATTTTATCACAAATATTCTCTATCTTTATATTTTAAAAATGAAACTGTTTAAAATGATCTAACACATTATCATTATGTATTATTTATTTATTAAGTATTTTCTGGCATGAATATAAAATAATAACCGTTAAAGTATATTTTTGTTTAGCCAAATTTGCTTAATTTTGGAATAGAAACATTTTTTTAAAATTTTTAGGTAACTTCTTATAAAAGTAAGGATTATATACAGTCAGATTAGTTGAATGGATGTAGGGTTAAAAGCATATAATTTTTTAAAACTATGTTGATTTAAAAAAAAAATTATGATATTGGAATTTTAGGGTTCCAATAAGATATGTCAATAATTTTGTTTTACTCGGTTTATAAAATTGATTTAACGGTTTTCAGTGATAATAACTAAATACAAAATAGTTCTTGTAAACATTAAAAAATTGTATAATTTTAAAAAAACCAATTAATTCCATTCAGAAATGTAATCCGTTAAAGAATATAACCAACAACCCATAATGTTTCCCCGCCTGTCTGTATGTATATGAATATATATATTCTTGATATTTTACGTTATCCATTGTTTTTCCGTTGCACTGACTTTATGAAGTTAATATATTACTATTGTAAGTAATTTTATCCACCATTAAGTGCAATGATTTTACCTTGTGTGATGAGGCGCCTTTCGGTCACTTGACCATTGTCGAATCACTGATGACTTTTTCTCAATTTTTCTGGTGTGGATGTTCGGACCTTCGTGTTGGTAATTGTTGACGTCATACAAGTTTCCTCTTGAGTCTT
The DNA here is from genome assembly GCA_036971475.1 of Prosapia bicincta. Classification (NCBI taxonomy): domain Eukaryota; kingdom Metazoa; phylum Arthropoda; class Insecta; order Hemiptera; family Cercopidae; genus Prosapia; species Prosapia bicincta. Next base: position 159,356,318 of record JBAIZL010000005.1, on the reverse strand, counting down.
GTGTATAATGTTTTTGAATGGTATGTCATCTGTATATGTTGTTTGTAGATTCATTAAATTGTTGTGTTTGTTTTTATAAATGTGGTATTTTTCTAGTGAGTTTAGTTCTATTGGGTTATTATTTATTTCAAGTATGGTTAGGTTATTTTCGTAAATTGTTATTTCATGTTTATGTGATATTAGGTGTGCTGCAATATTTGATACTTTTGAATTTTTGTTTTTGAATGCTCTATAATGTTCTTCAAATCTTATTTTAAATGATCTGGTTGTTTTCACTATATAAAATGCGTTACAGTTGTTACATGTAATTTTGTAAATTCCTGATAGGTTGTTTTTCTGAATTTGTTTTGTGGTTTGTGTTATTAAGATATTTTATTATTTTGTTGTTGGTTTGTATGTTGGAGTATAGTATTCTTTGTGGTATATATTTGTTATTTTTTCTATTTTGTTATTGGTGTATTTATATTTTAGGTAGATTTTTTTATTTTTATTATATTTGTGTTCCGGTTGTAGTGTTGTGTTGAGGTTATGTTTTTTTGTGAATTTATTGTATATATTTTTTATAAGGTGTTTGTTGTATCCATTTTCTATTGCTATTTTTGTAATGGTATCTAATTCTTCATTTAATTTTTGTTTGTTATCCTGTGTGTATTTTACTGTTTAATTTATCGTGCTACTGTAAGTGTTAATTTGTGTTATATATATATATATATATATATATATATATATATATATATATATATATATAACTATCTATTTATTTAGCTCTTTTACTCTCTCAACGTCAGTTCCGATGTTAACAGACTAAATGGCGAAATTAACAATGTAGACTCTGTTTCAGACTCATTTATTTTTCTTAGCCTATGAATTTTTTCCATTTAATGTGTTGCATTAAAGTTAAAATACTGAGTTGTAAATTCTGGACAATCGGGTTTTACAATCCTCCGGTTCAGGGAAATTAAATTATAGTATATCACGACTGGCAAATGTGGGAGATTACTATGTGAAGGGAGCTTTAAAATGCAGTTTACTCATTTTACAGTGAATTTATATTGTGCTATACATTGTTTAGATTCAAGCAGTACGAGTGATACGGGTACATATTGCTGTATACAAGTTATTTTATTCACATTCTTAGCAATATTAGTTTAAGGATTTGAGCTAATAATACAGATAGGAGTGTCCCAAATAAACTCTAAAACTTTTCTTTTTTCTGGTGTTGTTATATTTTTGTACTATACACAATTTTCCCAGTCTATAGAAATGTAAAATTACGATTGGCAGATAGTTTTACTTAAATCTACAGCAAGAATATAAGTCAATTACAGATAGCAATATTTCGAAGTCCTGAATGGTCAGCTGAACTATAAATCGAATTACTATTTACCCAAACAAAATTACAATAAAGTCTCGATTATCCGAGTCATAACGAACAGAGTTCGAGATTAACCGTAGCAGTAATCCGTTTCGGCAATCTCTTAGAGCAACGACGCAACGTTTTCTCTACTTACACGTATTAGCTCTTTCGAACTTCTTCAAGAGATGCCCTTTTATGATTGTCCTATGTATGACTTTTTCGTCTTGAATTTGTATTTTATTTTTATTTGGGAATCATGTTTTACTTTTTTATATAGTACAGGCTTCTTCTAACATTTTTGACGATATTTTTATTCATTTTACCAGTTTACCCCTCGAATTCTTATAGAGTTCGTTTTATCCAAGTTTCGATTATCCAAGGTAATCTCAATTCACATTATTTCGGATGATGGAGGTTCTACTGTACGTAGTGCATTGTAAGTGCCAAGGGTCCTCATCAACATTTAGTTCTACGTTTCTGTATACGTTAAGTTAGTTGCAAAGTGTTACTTTATCTATCTAACCGTAATTCACGTACCCTGGATGTTTGCGTCGTATTTCGAGTGTATTGGTAACATAATTACGTATTTGGTGATGGGAAATATCCGTTGTTTTTGAAACCTGGTCGACGAAACATTACAACAATTTAGACACATGTTTGTGGTTTACACATGAACATTAAATATAAAAACCCATTCTCTCTGATTTGATATTTGGATAACCATCGGTTTAGGAAATGGCCAAACAAATATTTGGAAAATTGCTAGCCAACTATTTATGCTTCCCCCAAATCCCTAATAACTTGAGTTTAGTGCAGGACATACTTCATAAATCCTCATTTAAGGAAGTATACACTAGACAAAAATATTAATAAATGCTATCAAATATTAACTTTTATTGAAAGTTTTTTTTAATACACTACTGCCATGATTAGCTACTAAATGAAACAATGTACAATACTAATGTCTCCTTTTAATATCATTAACTTGGTCTAGGAGAGCCAGAGTAGAGCTGCTCACTATGGTCACATAGTATTCAAGGAAATCAATATTACCAGCACTGGTTTTCAACCCCCATTATTAGTTTTGGTCTGATTCTAGACAAACCCATTAGCTAATATAATTTTGGATCTAAACATTCATAAAGAAAGTCTTTGTCAATATCGGGAATGAAATACAGGATCTTTAGTTTAGTATTAGCCCTACTCACTAGACCACTCACCTGTCTCAGAATTTATATATTAGCGACATATTAGAAGATATCTATATCCTAATACATATAATGTGTATAATATTGTGTTTTCATATTTACTAACTGATAACTTTCAAATTGCAAAAGTACGGTGTTCTTATAATATTTATATAAAATAATTTTATTTGGAAAGCGCTTTATATATTCTTTATTGTATTTTGACAGATATGAAATAAAATGTCAGGTTTCCATCCGAAATGGAATTAATTTTATCCTTTGTAACAAAAAGCTGTGAAGGCCCAAAACGAGCCAGAAAGGCTCACTCGATTGACGTGTGATCAGTGATACTATAAGCGTATTTCTTGTATTCACTACCAGAGTTCGTTTCGGCCTGTTTAAGTAGCTGAGCTTACAATCTAGGCAATGTTTTCACCTTTCAAGAGACAGGAAACGGTTTTTTTATTTAGAAATCCAGAACAGTTAATAGTAAACATAAACTAGATGTTATTATCGAGATTATTTTGTATTATTAAGTTTTAAAACCTCTTGAAGGGTTTTTAAAATAAAAGCTTCTAAAACTCCGTAGAACTTGGGACATGACTAATTAATAACTATAGGCCTACACTAACTCACAACTGTAAACAATTTATTCTCAACCCCGTTTCAATGACTTTTGTCGTCATCATCAGTGAGATTACTACATAATTACAGCTGCAACTACTTCACCAACCGGCTTGCAGTTATGATTGTGTAGTAATCCTCCCTCCCTGATGATGATGACATAAGTCATTGAAACGCGGTTGAGAATCAACTGGTTATAATTGCAGGTTTGTGTGCAGTTAATTATAAGTCATCTCAACTTGCAAGACAGCTCAAATGTTACTTATGTGCTATAATGTATTAATATTCGAAATAAACAGTCTAATCATAAGACTTATTATTTCATTAATCTTTTTCACTTTTTGACGATTTAGTCATGCTAATAGTTAAGTTTATATACACATGTAAAATAAGACTTGCTACCTTAGAAAGGTCGTCGGCCCGTATGGATATTATTAACCTCTAACATACAAGTATGTATATTCTTAATATATATTTTGTAGTCACTTATACAATTCAGTTCTTAATTTGTACGTTGAGGAGGTTATTGCTTAATGTATATGAATTTGTAAATTCCTAATCACTTTCGAAACCATATCTGGAGATTTTAAGGAGATTTCAAGGAGTTTAGTATTTGTAGTCAGTGTGTCTATAATATATCGGTGGCAGGCGTGATTAAAAGTTGCAGGAGTAAAGATCACTAAGTCACTGAGGAAGGTTACAACATTCGATTTTGAAACGCGGCTCCGATAGTTAGAGTTACAAGTTTGTAAAAATCAATCAGTTAAATCTTCGGTGTGGATAGTGTGTTTGCAATTAAAAACATCCCTACCTACTCTCAAATTAAACAAGTGTTTTGCTATTTAAAAAATAAAACAAGTACTGTATTATAATTTTAAAAAAAGTCAATTCATACTAAGGTCAACAAAAAAGATTTTATTTTAGTTACTTTTTATTATATAATTACAGTTATTATATATATATATATATATATATATATATATATATATATATATATATATATATATATATATATATATATATATATACAAACATATGAGACGAAATCACAATATAAAGTGGCAAAATAGAAATAGAGTTGCTGTGTAATTTTCCATTTCTTTTTCTAAAGAGTATATGGTGTTGGACTATTACTTATATTTGTTACTATTTCTTTTCCTCTTTTTTGTTTTTAATTTTTGAAACTAACTGTGGGTTATAATGTCGCATTCCATCCATCTCTTGTAATGCTTCATTATTGCATGGCACCTTTCTCTTATAATTTCGTATACATTTTTAAAGGGATTAAAATGATTCTTTTATTTGAGAAAAGAAGTAACTAAATTCCTTAATGCACATTCGAAACACCCAACTCCTTAGAAATGCAAGAAATGCTTCTCGATTCTCATTTTTTGTGCAGTATTGGCTTTATAAAAGACATAAGTCACCGCAGAGTAAACCCACATGAATGAATTAAACTTGAAATTACAGGATCCAAATCAAACCATACTTTAGTTAGTTGGGCACTTGACAAATTTATAAGCCGTCTTAAGATTTTCAAATGCAGCTTCGAAATAAGCCAATCTCGTACATTTTTCGTCATGCAAATAAATCGTGGAAGAAATCATAACAAGTTATTTCAATTTTTGCCTACCTATTTTAGATATGCTTCTGGAGCCGTTCAATGAACGGTTTTGGGATTTTAATGAAATGCGGCCGCATCTTTCTTACTGAACAACCCCTTGTCTTGTGGCATTTCACAGCAAGATGACAAGATGCAATTAAAGCTATGTACCTCGCAAAGTTAACAATTTTTTCCAAGGTCGGAAACTGGTATTGCACTTGGGAGTTTAATATCTGAGTAGAAATATCCAAAACTTTTTATCTTCAGTAAGAAAATAGTTTTAATGTTTGGAAGCACTGAGAGTCCAAATTTTCACCAATGAAATTTATAAAATCAACTCACCGCAACAAACTCACAGACATCCATTTTTGAAATCTGTCAAAGGTTGCAACCACTTCAATTCATATTGAATTTGATGAACTGTTGAACGATTGTGCCCGCCCACAGTGTTCTTATTAGGCGAAGTAATTATGTACTTATGGATGATTTTAAATTTAAATAAGTTAGAGGTTTTTGCTTATTATAGCTTATTATAATTAGTATATTTTCATACTTTGTAAATTGAGCGTAGCTTGATATATATATATATATATATATATATATATATATATATATATATATATATATATCGTGTATCATATATATATATATATATATATATATGTGTGTGTGTATATGTATCGTCTACTACAACCCCCGGTCAGTGATATATATATATATATATATATATATATTATTATTGTTATTATATATATATATATATATATATATATATATATATATATATATATATATATATATGAAAAGGTTTTGTAAACGACGAATATACGTATTGCCAACATATAGGTTATTGGTGTATGTTTGAAATTAGTTGTGCGGCCCTCGTCTTTACTGAAAATATTGAAGTGGCCTTTTAGAGTTAAGAAGTTGCCCCTTCCTCATTTTGAGGATTCGACAGTAATAGATTAGCTTACAAAATTTTATAGTTATAAATTAGTTTAAAGGTTTCTACAGTAATCATTAGCATAAGAGCCTATACAGTTATAAGTTAGCTCAGAGGTTTTTACAGTAATAGATTACCATACGAGTGTCTACAATTATAGGTTCGCTTAGAGGTTACCACAGTTATAACAACTGTCTACAGTTACAATTTTTTCCAGAGATTTCTACAGTAAAAGGTTATCATACAATTGTCTACAATTATAGATACGCTTAGAGGTTTCTAGAGTTATAAATTAGCATACAAGTGTCTAGAGTAACGGTTTTCCTCAGAGGTTTCCACAGCAATAAGTTAGCATACAATTGTCAATAATTATAGATACGCTTACAGGTTTCTTTAGTTATAAATTTGCATACAAGAGTCTGCAGTTACAATTTTCCTCAGAGGTCTCTATAGTAATAGGTTAACATACAAATGCCTATACCTCCACGATATCTTTGAGATTTATGCAGTAATAGCTTAGCATATAAGCTGCTATAGTAATAAAATACAAATTCATATCCTGACAAATTAGTAAATAAATAAAACAATGTTACACATTAATTTATTATAGTATTATATTGTATTATATTATGTATATATCAACCATCAGCATGAATGATTCTTAATATACTCGTCTTCAATTCTGTTAAGAGTGCTCACCTTTTAGGTTTAATATTAAAGTTTTGAGAATGAAGTTAATCTGAAACGCGTTAATAAAGAATAATATTTTAATGTTAAGAAATGCAGTAAAATCTACTCAAATCCATGGACGGTTCTATTTAAACTATTTATTCCTAAAATTCGATTATTCTACAATGATGTAAACAGTGTAAATGTTATTTTCTTATAATTAAATTTTAAAAACTTCTAAATTTCAGGGAAAAGGAAAAGGTTTTTCTAAAATTTATTCTGTAGACGGTACAACATTTTATTGTGTTTTTAATTTAAAATTATCTTGTAATATCATTTGTTTTGAATAAATCACCCCTGAATGAAAACAATAAACCAGGCGATACTATTTTAAAACATTTATTACCTAGTTGTTGAATTTCCTTCGCAAGGACCGTCTGCCACGCTCTTTGCAATAAAAAGAATTTTAAAAGCCAACATTTATTAAAAGCAATAGATCTACACAAAGCGCTTTAAGACTATGTACTTAAGCCCTTTCCTTGCAGCTGGTAGAACCCTGAGTGTTCTTTATTCTAGAGATATTTAAATGAGGTACTTTGTAAATCCCTAAATAAAACTTACTTATCTATGTAAATTTTACAGGTAAATGTTTTACAATATTAACACTTGTTACACATTTATCATTTAAAAATGTGAGTAAATGAAATAATTTTGTATAACAGATATATAATAAAAATAAAATACAATTCACAGTTTTTTGATTATGTGTGACAGCGAAACATAATTTTTGTTTCAGAATAATTGTTTAGAATATATTGTCCAGGATGAAAAAATAACCTATTGTTTAAAAAAGATGTTTTAACTTTTGTTAAACCAACGTCGCTTCGAGTCCAAAGACTTTCTTAGAATCCCGCATTTCCTTTAAAACTCAGTTAATAGTTAAGTGCTTTCGCGTGTTGGAACAATTTAAAGTAAAACCAGCCAGAACTAATTAGTTTTGCTTTGGGCTGATCGTTTGACAAACTCATGGAATTGTGTTAACATTTCACTTAAATTCAGATTGATCAGTTTAACCGAAATTGGTTTATCCCCCTCCACTCGTTAGTACACGTCGCACGAAATGTAAATGTAAACTACATGTCTGATATAGTCAGATTTAATGGCGAAATACCCATGTTATAGACGGAAACCATGTTTAACTAATTTGTATTTGCCCGTGGCTTAAGCCTTTCACAAACACATGATCAACGTTTTATGATTAGAATGAGTCAGGTTTTAGTGCAAAGCACGTATGATACACGGCAAAAACATAAAATTACTTTTTGTTCGTATTAACTCCTCCCTCTTGAAGTCTTAAGTAATTTGTTTAAAATAACTTGACTCCATAGTTTGGGCACTGCAGTGATGAGCAGAGCAAGAGTAAAGGGAAAAGAGAAGAGCAGTGTAAGATAAGAGTGGAGAAAGGGGTAGTGCAGGATTGAAGTTGTGGGCAGCGTAAGACTTAAGTGGAGAAAAGTGAAAAACAAAGCAAGTGGAGAAAGGAGAGCAATGAAAGACAAAAGTTGAGAGAGGAGAGCAGCGTAAGACTAAAGGAGAGAGAGAGGAGAGCAACGCAAGACAAAAGTGGAGAAGGGGTAGCGCAGGATTGAAGTGGTGAGCAGCGTGAGACTAAAGTGGAGAAAGGAGAGCAATGAAAGACAAAAGGGGAGAGAGGAGAGCAGTGCAAGACTAAAGGAGAGAGAGGAGAGCGACGCAAGACAAAAGTGGAGAAGGGGTAGCGCAGGATTGAAGTGGTGGGCAGCGTGAGACTAAAGTGGAGAAAGGAGAGCAATGAAAGACAAAAGAGGAGAGAGGAGAGCAGTGCAAGACAAAGTGGAAAGCGAAGAGTTTGAGTGGGGAGCATGGCAGGAAAAAAATATAAAGGGGAGAGTAGTGCAAAGTTGAGAAGCTGAGCAGTTTAAATAATAGTAGAGATAGCAAGAAAAACGTGGAGGGGATTAGTGCAAGGTTGAAGCGGTGAAGTGGTGAGCAGAAAGTAGCGGAAGGTTGAAGGGAGCAGCGCAAGACTAAAGTAAAGGTGGGCAGTGCATGAAAAAAATGGAGAGGGGAGAGTAGTGCAAGAAAAACGTGGAGGGGCGAGTAGAGCAAGGTTAAAGTAGTGAACAATACAAGACTAAAGTGGAGAAGAGAGTAGTGCAAGGTTAAAGTGGTTAGCAGCGCAAAACTAAAGTGGAGAGGGGCGCAAAACAAAATTTGAGAGGGGAGAGTAGCGTATGATAAAATACGAGAAGATAGTAGATAAAGTTTGGAATGGTGAGCCGAGCACGCTAAAGTGGAGAGAGGAGAGCAACGCAAAACAAAATTTGAAAGGTGAGAGTAGCGTAGGACAAAATACGAGAAGGCAGTAGCTCAAGGTTGAAATGCTGAACACCTCAAGACTAAAACAGACAGGAAAGAGCAGCGCGAGACTAAAATAGAAAGAGGAGAGTAGCGCAAGACAAAAGGGGAGAAGGGAGTAGCGAAAGGTTGAAGTAGTTAGCAGTGTAAGACTAAAGTGGAGAGAGAAGCGCATTGCAAGACAATAGTGGAGGGGGGAGTAGCGCGAGGTTGAAATAGTGATCAGTGCAAAACTAAGGTGGAGAGAGGAGAGCAGCGCATACAACAATGGAGAAAGGCTGTCTAAATGAAACATGAAGAGTGTGTCTGAAGAGAAACTCAAAATTACTAAGTGCATGATGGTAAAAGTTCGAAATAAACAAATAGCTCAAAAGAGGTCTCTTTTTTACTTTTTCCATTAAGTTTGCTAAATTTTACGTTTTACTACAAAAACTTAAGATAACAATGTAAAGACTTTTCCCGCTAAATTTTCATCATTTGCTTAACGATATTCAGGTGATTATTTCTCAGGATAATGATCTGTCCATTTTATGCAAGCAAAACTCAAAGAAGCTATTGAAAAGCTTGAACAGAATATAATATCAAGTAGATTTGATGTTTTCCTATTGATCACAATAGTTTACATCTGCTTGCTATGAAGCACAGCTATTTTCCCTGTTGTTTTACCTCTTATTGGCAGTGACGATGTTCACTGAAAGAACCAGAAACCTATCTCCGCTGCTCATCGCCAGTTTTCAACACAATCTGCCCTTTATTTTATTTTAACAATATTATATGGGCTGGTATAATGAGTACTATAACATGCATCCAAGGTAGATACTGTATGTTTTTATAAACAAATGTAATAATATAAATAGAAATAAACGTTCACAAAATACCTCAAAAACTTTTCCTATTATTAATTCTACCTTCACAACAACATTAAATATTTCTGGAATATTTGTCTCGTTATTGCCTTTCTATTCGTTCAGTAGAAGTAATTATTCCACAAGTACTCTTCAACGCTGTGCAAACATTATTAAATTTCTCTTGAGTATCAAGAAAATAGTTTCGTGTAAGGTACCCAATGTATAGATGGAATATTTCCATACTTTTTAAAAAAATCTTAAAATAAATGTGTTTTAAAATAACATTTCTGTCAAAAAAAAAACGGAATTATAAAATATTTAATAAATTTAAAGAAATATATTTTAATAACCAAAACACTTTCATTTATGGACATTCTTATAACACAAAAGAGTACTTGTGAGACAGTTCACTGGATAAAACCTGAGTTCCAAAAATTACATCCAATTAAATGCCATTTAGTAAAATGTTTATTGGGAAAATAATATATTCTAATCATTAAAATCATAAATACAAAGGTATTCTTTGTCTTAGAAACAATGTAATAAATTTATAATGCCACAAGAAAAGCAAACCACCTAGTTTTATTACATTTACTTCACTTTATCCAACTGGTTCTTCAACCACTCGATGTCGAGCGGTTGATGACATCGTCGGAAACGGCCACATAACTAAATTGGCTAAAATTAAGAAAATTTCAAGTAAATGAAGAAAATAAATTTAAATTTATATCAAGACTAAACTGTTTTTATTTAAAATTTGTATTTCCTCCTATATGAAAGTTTTAGGCTGATAATTAACATTCAACCTTGTCGGCCATCCAGCCTTCCTATGGACTCCCATGACTCTCTGTCTACCCTTTCCCGATACGTCCGTTGCGATCAACCCTATTGCGATTGGTTAGTTGATAAGTAACATAGATTCTAATAATACTGACACGACTTAACCTTGCTGCCACCCAACATTCCTATGACTCTCCCTCACACTCTATATCCCCTCTCCAGTTACCTCCGTCCTGATCTACACCCTTATGGTTGGTAGGCTGACAAGTAGCCTAGATTCTTTTAAATTCCACTACTTAACCTTTCAGCCTTCCAACCATCCTACAATTCTTCCTCACTCTCTATATCCCGTCTCCAGTTACCACCGTTCCGATCTATAACCACTATGGTTCGTTACCTGACAAGTAACATAGAATCTATTATTACCACCTTTCCGACTTCGACCCTCTCTATGACTCTCCCTCCCACCCAATTTCCCCTCTCCATGTACCTCCGTTTCGATCTACTATGGTTGGTTAGCTGACAAGTAACATAGATTCTTTTAAATTCCCCTAATTTATCTTTCCACCTTCCACCCTTCCTAACAGTTCTCTCTATCTACCCTTTACCGTTACTTACGTTGCGATCTACCATACGGTGATACGTTAACTGATAAGTAACATAGATTCTATTTACAACACCACGTCTTCACCTTTCTGCTATCCAATCTGTCTATGAATCTCCATTGCACTCTCCAGTTACCTTCGTCTCGATCTACACCCACGGTGGTTGGTTACCTGACAAGTAACATAGGCCTATCTTTTAACCGCGCCACTATTATACCTAACCGCTTTTCAGGCTTCTTATGACTCTCCCTAACTCCTACATTATTATAATTCAACTTTGATAATCTTCAGACGAAAGGAATTTGAATGTGTATGTAACAAAGCAATGCACGGAAATAAAAGGCATTGTAAATTTTCGAAAAAGGCTTGGGCACTTTTATATCTTATATACTATGTACATAGGCGGAAGCGGAATATGTATACATATTATTAAAACAATTCTATACCTTTTTTCTTCACTGGCCTGATGTAACCAAAATCAAACAAAGCATACCAGTTATTTTTTGTTTGGATAGTTTCAAGGAGAGGTTACACTTTTGTAACACTGAAAAAGAGTACTCTAAACTTTTTGTTCTGGTATTAGTACCTATTAGGGCACTTGTGTACCCCTTAAGGAGAAGCTACACATTTTCAACCTATACCCTCAGCACATTTCAAGCAACAGGTAGCGTCACATTTTTAACCCCCAAGGATGAGTACATATTTGTAACCTGTTTCTTTAACACATATGAAGAAACAGGAGGCAACACTCGTGTCACATTTATATGCACAGATAGGTTTCATTGGATGCTAGTACTATAACTGAGTTTCGGAAATGGCACAAAGTTTAAATCTGCTCACATACCTTTTCATTAAACCCGACGAGTATTATATCGAGGTTTTTAACAGTCTTATACAAAACAGTACAAAAATTTAAATTAAGGATTTAGGCCCTTTATTTTACAAATTTTTAATAGTCTTTGCTTTTCAATTAATGTATTTTAATGACGTAAGGGTATTGTGTTTTAATTTATTAACAATTGACCTTTACAAAGAAAATAATCCAATGGTTTAGAGAAATTAAATTACAGTTTATCTAAAGGGGCAACTGTAGGTAAATACTTGGCATTATTTACCATAGAACAAAACTCAAAAGGAGATGTCTCTTGATACAGGTCAGGTCAGGGATTGAGGGAAGTTTCACAGTGGTGTGTATTTAATTAATTGTATCTTTATATTACGTTATACATCGATTATTTTGGAGGAATTTAACGTAATAGTGGACTTTAGAGATATTTTTTCTTTTAGGTTTAGGTTTCAATAATTAAATGAAAATTTAACAGAAGTTTTATTGAATCATGATTATATTTAACTCGAATTTGCAGTTCAAGTGCTTTTTATGAGTCTTTTTTCGCCTTCTTTCAAATGTCCCTCTTTGTATATTTGCTCCATGACGTATATTTATTTCATCAAAATATATTATTCATTGTTATTTTATTTGAATTACAATTAACTGCTCCATACTTAATCCAGCACGATCGAACTTAATCCGGTATGATTTAAAAATGCTTCTAAAAATAATTTATTTTCTACAAAAATTAAGTTTTAAAATTCTAGTAATATAATTAAAATATTAAACATGATCAAAGTTTACTTACATTGAGTATGTTATTGTATTTTTCAAAAATTTTAAGTACTAATTACTGTTATCACGTTTTGAGGAGTGTATAAAAAATACAAAATTATCTTACTAAATAAAATAAACTTGAATTTCTACAAAAATTAAAAACTGTTTTTGATATGTAAACGTGTAAGACTTGCTCATGGGTAGGCCTACGAACATTTTGGTAAGCCTAAAAAATATTAGGAAAATATCACCCATTCCTGGGATTTTGAAAGTATTGCAGTTCAAAATAGATTTAAGAGATGTCAGAGTTAAAGAGGTAACCAATAAAGCCACAAAACTGAATAAAGGAAACAACTACTTCAAGACGTTATAAATATCCTAATAAAAAGTTGAGTTTCTAATAACGTGTTCTTAACTTACATATACAGCTGTTTTATTAAGACAAAAAATTATTTACTGATTTTTTCCGATTTATAAACAAATTAGGTTTAATTTATTTAAACAGCTTCACAGGTAAAACAAGCAATCTTTGAAAAGAGTCCAGCAATAATGTTCTCTTTTTATTCAACTCTGGTTATTTAACAAAATGCCATCCAGAATAAAATATAAATCAATCTTTCGTGTAACGTGATGTTTGATTTGGAATTTTGAAACTCCTTAAACGATTGAGGTGAGCTCATATATGTAGGTTTTATGTAAAATTCAAGTTTTATTCAAGATGATAAAGTGAACAATTGCGGCTAGAATAAACAAGCCAGCTTCTCTAATGCATTCTATAAACGTTCCTACGAGGTAACAGCAATTGGATGTCAAAACTTTAAAATTGTCCGATTCATAAAAATATTTTGAGCAAATCACAGACAAATTTAATATTGAAAATTCATGGACTAACGTTTTTAAAAGACGCCATCCTCAGGGACATCCATTGAAGAAAATTACAGCTTAACAAAATAGTATTTAAATCAACTTATACATTCCCATTTCATATTACCCTCATTAAAAAGATTTTGATCCTATAGCTAATATTGCAATTATTTTGCAAACATCATTCCTTGTAAATGGACCTCAAAAGTGGGTGTATTCTCTTAATATTTGTAATGGTTGATTGATTTTAAAATGTATGTACGTGGTAGAATGACAACTTCACCTGTCAGTTTATGCACAAGTAATGACGTTTGAAATACCAGCTGTATGATAAATTTCTTTTTAATAAGATTATTATTAACTGTGAATATATAATTTTATTGTAGTGTTCTTGTTTAATATTTCAATTAAAACTATTTAATATTTTCACAGTAACAGTAAATACCACTAAAGAGGACAATCTTTAGACGACGAAACGTTAACAATGAATCAAAACATATACTAAACTCATAACAACCCATAAAATGATATAATATTTTTTACATTTAAATTATACCTTGAATGTCATATCAAAAGTCTTACCGGTATATACAATTACATGAATGTTAGGGCGATGTGAGCGACAACACGTGTTCTAGTTTCTGTTTACATTACATTAGTTTGAAGGAGTTTGTCAAGTTAGCCAAATGCAATTCACAGCACTATAGATTTTCCGTCGCGCTTACCAGAAGTCCCACTTTGTGTATTGATTACAGAATTATTCGTGTCGTCTCTACAAAAATTAATTCGTTGTTTTCAAACTTGGTTATCGTAAGTGTTCAAATCACATTTTACTCAATTATCCAGGAGATTTACTCCATTGTACAGGAGATTTACTCCATTATCCAGGAGATTTACTCCATTGTCCAGGAGATTTACTCCGTTGTCCAGGAGATTTACTCCATTGTCCGCTTTGATCGTCTTCAGTTCAGAAGGAACGTAAGCGCTACTATCGACAAGTGTCAGATATCAATCCCCGTGTGTTTAGGGTCAAACTGGTAGTAGTAAACGAGATGAAGATGGAATCAGATCAACAATAAAAGGTTAATACAATTTATTTATTGTAACAATAAAAGGCCCTACATAGAGGCAAATTCCAATAAACAGGAATTTAACTTAAAGTAAACATATTTTCTAAATATTTATTTTTTTATGATGTACCGGTAAAATTTCATTGCATGGATCAGACTTCTTAAGATTGATGCTGTTTGAATGGTGTTATAATTGAAGAATTTGCCGCTTATGCCTACAAAACAAACACCTCTCAGATGTAAAATAGGGGCAGATGAAGAAATTATCCATAAGCTACGTACAAATTATCTACTGAGATGTTCCACCATAGGTGAAGGAACATTGAGAAGTGCTCAAAAGCTGGGATACCTGAATTCTGCAAAATGGCTTAGTAAAAACATAGAGTAAATCGACAGACAGACAGTAAATCGAGAATCCTCGAGACAGGTATAAAACCTATAATGAGACGTGCGGACAGGAAAAACGAGTGTCACATAACACCAAAAGACAACTTGAAATGAAATTACTTTAAGGCTCTTTAGACTAAAATAAAGTGAAAATTAAAAAAAAACGCTTTTAACATTAACCTCCAGAGGTTAAGGGGACAAACATATTGTAATACACACATCTACACAATGGAGTACATAATACTACTGAAAGTCTTTCTTGGTGAATCACCAATGGAACCACACGACCAGTCCTCCTCAGATAATATGGTGTGATATAATTGTAACACAATGTAGTACACTTCACAAGAAGGTGGATAAAAATAAAACCGATGTAATACTATAAAGAAGAAGCAGTGCCCCTATAAAGTAGGAGTAACTCTATAAAGAAGAACGAGAAACCTTATAAAGAAAACGGAATAACCCTATAAAGAAAATAAGAAATTTATACTCTTTGGCAGGTCATTAAAACTTCAGTAAATGTTTGCAGTTTTTATATTACTCAAACTTACATATAAAAGTACATTTCAACTTAAGTTTATTATTTATTAATATCCGAAAATGAATAAGGCAATCACGTCTTTAAACGGTTTTACAACATGGGATCAGATTAGGAACGAATACTTGTAGCCACCTTCAATATGAAACCACATAAATATTAGTAGGGGGGTTATACTTCTGTCACACTTTCATAAATAGGCGTTTAGAATCCCCCCAAGAAAAGGAACATTGAATAATAAGCCCAACCCTCTCCGAGCCGTGAGCGGGATACATCAACGGAATAATCTTTAATTAATTTAAATATGATACTCCCATAAATAGGAATAAACTCATTTACCTGATGTCGCTACAAGGATATAAACTGGGATAAAAAACGTTAGGTATTTGCTTAAATCCTGAGTTAGGATGTTTATGCAAGCTAGTACTTTACGACACGAAGGGCAGTTTTCACTTTTTTTACAGTTACAGAATAGACAATTATAACGCAGATTAGCTAAACATTAGGATTGCGTTAGTTAAGAGCACAGGGTTGAATTGTACTGTTTATTAACAAAGTTAGTTAAACAATTAGAAAGAAAAGAATTTCAACTATTGGCACTTGCTCATCGTTGTCTTCGAGCCCAATGGGACTCAGTTTCACTTATCCACGAAAACATATTTCATCTAATGTGTTTATAAATAAAAATACAAAACATTGTGTTATATTGAGTAAAATGGGGGTAATATCTTTTCTACATGACTTCTACAGGGATATTAGTTGTCCAATAAGCTGTCTTGGAGTTTTTACTTCATCCGGTTGCTTTGGTTAAACATATTGTCTTCTGTAAATGGGAATATGAAAAGAAGAAACGCAACTACATTGGTTGAAGCTTATCTAGTTGCTCCCCGCTGAGAGAGAGAGAGAGAGAGAGAGTAGCAAAGGCTGTATGGGTACATCTCTCTTTCTATACTAGTACATTGCAGATATACTCGGACTGCCTCATACAGGCACACTTTTTTTAAAGCCACAGCTATATTGAACCTCTTTGCGGAAAATCGCTTTTTTCTAATACAAACGGCGGAATATATAGGAGAAATATATATTTTTTTAAATATTCGAATTTAAATAAAAAACGATAACATAAAAGCATTGTTTTTCCATGCCAATCTCCTTAATGTTTCTGCAAAACATGTTAAATAGACGCTAGGCAGTTACAGTATTTACAACTGGTAGATATGTATTAGGCGTAGTTTGACGTATTTAACCAATATCAATTGAATCTACTTTCTGTCAATATTGAATATTAATTTATAAACCTGGGTCACAGGTTTTCAAAGAAATTATATCAAACTTTATTGTGCTACCCACGCAAGGGATAAAATTTTACGTTAGAATTCTTTCTAAATTTTGTTGGCATTAATTTAGGAAAATTATATAATAAAGTGTTAAATCTATAAAGCATTAAATAAAAAATATTAATATTGTATGTGTATATACAAAGTATATTTAGATAGCTAGATAGAAAATAACCACTATACACTTATCGCACGCGCGCACTCACACACACACACACACACACACACACACACACTTTGACAATGATGTAGATATAATCACAAGTTTTCGAATCACTTTGACAACTATTTATCAACTGCTTACATTTAGAAGTTGTATCAAACACTAATTAATTTTATTTCAATTCAACAGTTATTAGCACCCTATTTCCTTTTTAAATTACTTTAAAAAGTAACAACAAAATTTTGTGCTTGGCTGTTACCTATTTCTTGTAATATCGTCTGTGTTTGCATCTTCTGTGGATGCAATCTCTGTGGATGCATTCTCTGTGGGTGCAATCTCTGTGGATGCATCCTCTGTGGATGCAATCTCTGTGGATGCATCCTCTGTGGATGCAATCTCTGTGGATGCATCCTCTGTGGATGCAATCTCTGTGGATGCATCCTCTGTGGATCCAGCATCTGTGAAAACTCTGTGGATACATCCTCTTTTAATATATCCTATGTAGATACTCTCTCTATGGATACTTTGTAAAAACATACTCTTTGGCTAGATTCTCTATGAATACTCTGTGGATGCATCCTGTATTAATGGATCCTAAGTAGATGCTAAAAAAAACATCTTCTACGGATATTCTGTGGATAAATCATTTTTGATTACATCTCTATGAATAATTATTTTGTGAATTCATCCTTTTGTCTATATCAAAGTAATATTCGAGGGTCTTATACCCTATTTTGAATCAATCATCGTTAAGTTGCTTGAATGACTTATAGCAGATGGATTGGAAATCAACTTATACTATTGTCAACGCTCCCGAAATCATGAAGTTCTTAAGAAATTTTTAAAGGATTTCTTTGATAGGGTTTATGCCTCATTTATATCTTATGAAACGTTTAAGGTTATTAAGGATCTGGGAAACATTTTAGTTACTTCACTTAGATGGCAGGCTTGATTGGACGACTAAATTGGGCATCGATTATTGGCAATGAAATTGTCAGTGGAAAATGGGGCTTAGAGACCACATTGGTCGTTTCCGCATCTATAAAATAACATTCAGTTTTATGTTTATAAGTTTCTATACTTAGGTTCTAGGATTCTGCAATTAGTCATATTTGTCATTGAAAAGATAAAAAAACGTCATTAAATCTACTTTAAATGTCCACAATAGTAGGAAGATTTAAAAATAAAAAATTACAAATAGATGAATTAAGTCAGAGGTATAATAAACCAATTATCTCAATATAGGGAATTATCTAATTGAACCTCCTTTTTAAGAAATCTTTTACTAACTGACATTTAGAATTTGTTTTCTAAAACTTATTTCGAAATCCCATATTTTCCATCCCCTTATTTTAAATACGCATAAAAGATCCAATAATTGGGGATTTGTAAATTTTTACTACCCCTATTTATTAAATTTTAAACCAGTATCGTTTCATTAAACAGTATTTTCTAATAAACGTTTAATAAGATTAAAACTATTTCTAAAATTATTTGTTAAGGTACTGCATTTTTGTTTTGTTTATAATAGAGATTTATTTGAAAGCCAGCAATAACGTGCACAAAGCTGCGTTAAAACAGTATACTAAGCACTTACTTTACAGCCTGGAGTGTTCTTTATTCTAGAGATATTTAAAAGAGCACTTTATAAATCCTTAAATACGCAGTGTAAATTTTACAGGAAATGGGTTACAAATTATTGTTGGACTTGTGGCATATTTGTTGTGTAAGTAAATTAAACAAAATTTTTAATACAAAACAAACACAGTATACAGTAAACAGATAATATATTTCGCCACTTTGTGTTCCTATGACTCAAGTAAGCGCTGCTCTTGTTTATTAGATACATTAAAATAAATTTTATTCCTGAGTTGCAAGGAATAAAATGCAATGTAACGACAATTTATTTTATAGATTTACTGTTCCTTTGAAACAATAAATCTTTGAAATATCATTATTGAAGTTTCAAGGTCTAAAACCAATATGGCTTGAATCACACACTAAGGAGTTACAATTGGTAAGAATCAAGATAAGGATATAATACGCAATTGTAAAAGACATAGGGAAGGGTTACGCGTTGTGTGAGCAGGGTTTCGTACTTGAAGTATACTTACTCTCTACCGGGGCCATAAAGAGATGAGCTCTCGTTACACTACTTTTAAAATAATGATAAACGAAGAGGGTAAAAAAGTAAGACGAGTAAATGGAAATAGGACCGGCCAAGAGAAAGACCTATCTCCTGATCATAGTCAAAATTATTGCATCGGTTGCTTACATTAAATAGATTCTATGAAAAACCAGCAGAAACTAAGTATTTTTATTTAAATTGTCGTTTTTTGGAAATGTATTTGTCATTTCTTAAAAACTTTTGCAAATATATTTACATAGCTGATTTGAAGAAGGTGTAACTCTTTCAACATTACGCTTCGTCTCTGAGCATGTAAGGCAACGGTAATGGCAAATTCTTCACTTTTTAGGATAAATACACATTAGCTAGAAGGTAAAGAGGTAAGACTTCTTGGTGCCAGTATTTTGGCGGGCAGATCAGAAAGTTTTTTTTCTAGGGAGAAATGAATTGATCCAAATTTTGCTTCAGAGACCAATAAAACTCAAGAAGCATTTTAATTTTGTGTACAACTTTCAAGCTCTCAAGGTGTAATGGGTAAATAATGCCAACTCTTCAGTCTCGGGGTACGGCCCTTAGGTATGGCCACCCGAGATAAAGGTCCGATTGCATTACCTGGACCAAACTAATCAGACGGGTTATAGAGGTACGGAAACCTGGCCGTTCGGAAGGTTTTACTGTTCCTGAGTAGAACCGCAGTCCTTGGTTCTAGTCCGTCTTGTCCTAGAGGTGCCCAGTCTAGGACTTACAGCAAGGTCAATGACTCTTACATACTGGTATTACTGTTCGTGGCACCAAGCACCCCGTCTCAACCTTACGATAATCACCTGGACGAGAGTCAAGAGTTTGAGTTTGGATTCGTGGCGTTAGAGGTTTCACAAGCTAGACAGAAGATATACCCCATATCAAGGATCTAAAAGTAATATTCTTTGGCAAAATTTATGAGACGAGAGACTATATACTACTTTACCACACTCTTCTTTGTTTCACCGTCTTTTATTCTTTCTTTAAACTTTCTAAAACACTGTCTCACATGTACAGCTCTTAACTACGACTATTTTAAATACGATGATACCACTATCCAATATCCATATTATTCGTAAGGTTTTTAAAAATTAAGGCATAGTAAGAACTTGGCACCTATTAAAGTCTCAATTATTCCCTTATGCTATATTTTCCTATACTTTACTAAACTCAAGAAGCGAAAAAACGACCTTTATATTCCTCGACTTCTAGGGACATCAGTTTATAAATTTATTACGTCTAGAACAAACAAAAATTCTTCGAACTTACGTCGAATAATTTACTATCACTATTATCACCTACTAAAATAGGAAAGATCATGAATGTGCGTATGATTAGAATAAAAAAATAAATCCCTATGATAAGACCCTTGAGTATGTGAGGTGCATTATGACGTCACGTGTGTAGGGTCGCTACGTGAAGTATGCCTAACTCTTTATCGTGGCCATAAATCATTTCACCCGTTGCACTCTCATGTAGAAAGAAGGATAAAGAGATAAATCCCTTGAGATAAGACCCTTGAGTATGTGGGGTGCATTATGACGTCACGTGTGTAGGGTCGCTACGTGAAGTAGACCTAACTCTTTATCGTGGCCATAAATCATTTAACCCGTTGCACTCTCATGTAGAAAGAAGGATGAAGAGATAAATCCCTTGTGATAAGACCCTTGAGTATGTGGGCTGCATTATGACGTTACGTGTGTAGGGTCGCTACGTGAAGTAGAGCTACCTCTTTATCGTGGCCATAAATCATTTAACCCGTTGCATTCTCATGTAGAAAGAAGGATAAAGTGATAAATCCCTTGAGATAAGACCCTTGAGTATGTGGGCTGCATTATGACGTTACGTGTGTAGGGTCGCTACGTGAAGTAGAGCTAACTCTTTATCGTGGCCATAAATCATTTAACCCGTTGCACTCTCATGTAGAAAGAAGGATAAAGTGATAAATCCCTTGAGATAAGACCCTTGAGTATGTGGGCTGTATTATGACGTTACGTGTGTAGGGTCGCTACGTGAAGTAGAGCTACCTCTTTATCGTGGCCATAAATCATTTAACCCGTTGCACTCTCATGTAGAAAGAAGGATAAAGTGATAAATCCCTTGAGATAAGACCCTTGAGTATGTGGGCTGCATTATGACGTTACGTGTGTAGGGTCGCTAAGTGAAGTAGAGCTACCTCTTTATCGTGGCCATAAATCATTTAACCCGTTGCATCTCGTGTAGAGAGAAGGATAAAGAAGGGTAGTAGGAATTCGTTAGGACTAAAGAAGGCAAATCAGATGCAAATCAGGGACTGAGAGTAGGAGATGCAACTAGTAGGCAGGGTCGCTTTCCCACAGGAGAACTACTCCTAACCGGGTTAAAGTTAGGTGTCCATTTGGTTTATTCAGAAAACAAACAGTGTTTTAATTTTAATTATAAAATGTGGAAAAGGTTTACTATATCTATAACATAATATGTCAAATTGAAATGGAATCATTTCATTTCTATGTATTTTTATGGTAATAGATTATGATTCAATTTTATTATTTATTTGATATTTACAAAGTGGAATTTTAAAAGTTCCTCTATTTTTAATTAGAATACATTTTGCTTCTTTTGATTATCAAGTTTCTTGTTTGCTCATAAAGGCATATTTTCACGTATGGCTGTGTTACAAAGAATATAGCGTCCAAGCCTGCTTTCCCTTCGATTATTTATTTGGGAGATATCGCTGGGGGTTAGCAAAGAGCACAATGTAATAAACGTCCTTGGTTTATCTGCGGACACGAAAAACCGATGAAAACCTTATCAACAGTAAAATAACATCGGCGTAAAGCAGAAATTTACAACAAACATTGTAGTGTGAGAAATCGAAGGAAAAGAGAAAGATTGAACTTTTATAATCCAGAGCACTAATGAAGTTTATAATGTGTTTTTTTTTAAACATATACAGTAATATCATAATGTAATACACATCTAAACTTCAATTGTATTCTCCATAGAAGAATTTCAAGAGGGGCATAAGCGAGAAATTAAAACTATAAATAACTCAGTTTTGCGATTGCTTGACTATTTTCCTTCTTTTTTCTGGTACATAGTTGTTGGTACAGTTTTTACAATTTCGTATATCTGAACTTTTTCTTTAGCACGTCAACATATTGATGAAAGTAGGTAATCGAACGTGATGTAAGCTGGGTTTTATTGTAATTAAAAATATCCATAAGCTTGCCACGGACAAACCGAATTAATTCATTTCTTCTAAACCTGAATTCATTAATTTTGCGAAACAGATTGATTTTACGTGCATACTTTTGGCCTACATACATTTCATAGAATATTTGAAATAATATCTGTATTTATTTTTGTAATTCTTTCAATTCGATAAGAAATCAAAACATTTAGGCCTATTAATTATATCTTTCATATAAAGTTATATGTAGTAATATTATATCTCAGCAATAATAATATAAAGTCCTTTTCAGCAATTCTAACTTGACCTTTTATGATTTTGTCATGACAATTTGATTGGCATTCAGATAAAGTCGAAATGCAAACTTTTTTTCAGCGTATCAGTGTTTCCAGGCGAATGGTTCATTTCCACGCCAACCAAATCATCGCGCCCATAAAAAATATCAAATGATTCAGTATATTTAACCTAGCCCTGACACAAATTAGAAGGGTATTGTGTAACCACTTGTTTATCATAAAACAAAGTGCGTGACATCAGTTTAAAATAAACAGTTTTTCCTACAAATTTTATTTACAAATCTCGTATTTGTTCACCATTTAACAAAAATAATTTACTTCAAACCTAAACATAACCTACTTTTTGGAACGACGTTTACGCATTTTATAGATAATTGAACAAATAGTAAGTTATAGCTAAAGACCTGGAACCTGTTTATTAAATGTATTCGTTCATTTTACAAATCCACTAAAGTTTAACACCTCAAATAACATCCTACCAATTTCAGTTTGGTTTCATTGTAAGGGAGAAACTGAGATCCAGGCGAAGTAATTCGCCAGCTGTAACTTGTTAACATTGCGTTTCCAGATCTGCTTTTCTATAAACTTTTTTCATTATTCTAACTTGAGGAACAAGCACTGAAAGTTTCCTCGTTTCTTCCTAGAACACCCTCTATACAGATGCATACAGTTGCGTAGCACGTTATTAAAATTATCTTGTATACATTTCCCCAAAAATTGTTAACGGTCTTGTTAAAAACGTCCAAGCAATTTTTTTCTGTTATAAAAGTCAAACATTCGTTATACGAGACTGGTTAAATCGGTGGGATGTATCGAAAGGAGCGGTTAGTTCCCGGTGTTGATGTAAGGAATTAAACGTAACATAATGGGTACGTCGTCAAACGTTTAAACGCTTGTTTAGCGATTCCAGGGAAAATCTCTCTTCCTGTAGCTACAAAGCTCATTTCTACAAACACTCTAAGCTTAACTACTGTACATACATTTGTCAAACACAATTTGTACTTGTTTCACTGCCACAAAACAATAATTATATAAAGACAAATTGTAAAATGCAATATACTAAATAAAGTTTATAATTAGTCGTCCTTAATCCAGTCATATAATACGAATAATAATAGCAATTATTATTATTTAAATAGAATTAATAAATAATTAATTATATTTCCTTGGTAAATTAATGCCTAGAATTTACAACACCAGACTAGTAGTGAAAAATTCTATGATATTCCTACTAAATTAAAGGTATCTAGGAATTCCACTCTAACTTTATTGGAATTATAACCGGATATTTAATAAAAAGTTGCTCAACTCGAGTTAAAAATTTTTAAAATAAAGTACCTTACGAGTCAGGCGTAACCTTTAAACCAGATTACTTTTTCTAAATTCCGACGTGCTTATTTTAGGAAAATGAATCTATTGAAATTTTAAACGACAGAAAATTTCAAATTAGGCTTTTGGCAGAGAATATAGGCCAAAACGTTTTAAGACTCAAAATACGCCTTAAATAGTTACAATACCTAATTATATTTAACCTCATTTAGTCCATGATTTTTATATTGCTTGATCTCACTTTACTTTAATGAAATCTGTAATGATTATATCTTTAAAGATTTATGAAATAATTTAAATGGTGAAGAAATATATAACATGGAACAGTGTCAAATTAAGGAATAAATTAAACAAAAAAGTAGGCCTATATGTAATTCCAAAAATAACTGCTCTTAAAATTACTAAAAATTTAATTTCTGAGTGTTCTTAATATCAAGAAAAGCACACTTATAAAGGACTGCACAAAGAGTTGGGTTTTTAAAGAAGATGTTCAAAACGATGCGGGTTCCGTTTAGGCATTGTTTCGTTTCCATGGTTACGAGCAGGTTACAAGTCACGCAATTTATTGCCTCTCCGTAAATTCTAACCTAGTTAAACAAGTTGTATTTTCCACTTCTCACTTTTCGCGTCGAAGCTTTAGAGCATTTAATAAGGTAACCATGTACTCAAAAAACTTTGAACAATTATTTTGTTTCGTTTTTGTTTTTTTTTAACATGTTAACACTTATTCCTAATACATATAAGTTCGGCCTTGACTTATTATTAAAACAAAAATTTTAATAAGAATAAGTTTCATGCTCGGTAGTCTTGTCAATTTCTATATAGACCCACAGTATACTCTAAAAACAAATCGGTGTAATTTTAGTAATTACTATTTGGGTGTCTGTGCTAAAGTTAACACATTCAATGGTGCCATGTCTGTTCCCTCAAGTACCAGTCATTCAAACAATAGGCCTAGCCTAGAGGGAAATATTTCCACTGACACTGATGAAAGAAACGTGCCTGCATCTAAAAACAAACTTAAATATTTAAAAATATGTGGAGATAAGAGTGATTATTTACCAGAAACAAATACTAATAGCAATTTTATTATAGATTTGAAATTATTGAATTAAAACCCAAGTCGTCAGTAAAGTGCGGGAAGTATGATAGCCTACACAGTACTGCGATTTGAGAATAGTGCATTTTCTAGACCACAATTCCGACGTTTCGTTTGAATCCCATCTATAGTTGACAAGGTAGCTCAGCGACCTCCCACTTTAACTGTTGTTGGGTTCACCTCGATAATGCTAGAAGAGCTTCCAGCAAAACGTCGACCTACGTTTGTATGCCCTACAAAGTGAACAGATGTACTCCGGATATTAACTATTGATCATTTTACATTCGTGAAAGAATACGTATCACCATACAGATTTAGAGGAATAATATAACATACATATATAGAAATAGATTTATTTCGATATTTACATATATATGATACAAAATTATTGGCAATAAAAATTGACTTTATTCAGTTATTTTGGATTTTCAATGTTATTCACAAAATAATTTGGAACATCGCTGTAAATGTTTTGAATAAAAACGAAAAACTTAAAAATACAACCCTCTTTTGACAAACCTTCCTTGATGTTTTTTAAATATTGCGCTTAATTTGTTTGCGAAACAATATTCCAACATTTTTTTTGCTCGTTTATAAAGTTTTCTGTTACTTATGTACAATATAAATACAAATTTTTGTATATTTTTTTTATTTACCATAACTAATAAAACTGCAAGTTTTTCGACAGTATTGTTAAATTTGGCATTAGTTCTGATGTTGCTATTTCTATTGTCTATCATGTAAACAAAACACGTTTATTTAGTTATAACTACGTTCAAATATTCCTCTAACAGCGCAGATTATATTTTATTTGAACATGTGCACGCAAACATTTAGAACTTTAAACAAACTGATAAGGTGACACTGCATGATGTTACTGAGAAACAATATCGAACTAATGAGTGCTGTCTATAAGAGTTTTCGGAAGGCTCTTATTTCTAATAATATATTAGGCAAGTGAAGTTTCTGTTTCAATTCTTCAGTCACACATAGTGACGTCGCACTAGAATAAGTTTAAAATACTATTATATTAACTACAGAAATGCTTTACAGTTCGCATTATCCACAAGAACATAAACTAGATCTAGCCTTCCCATTATATTCGTGCAGCTCAAATAGATCTATTTCTATCCAAATGCTCAGTAAGAGTTGGCATTGGGAACAATACGAGAAGGTTGGGTGCCTTATCGACAATAGACACCTGCACAGAGATTTCTATTTTGAAAGGAAAATCCAATTTAATTCTAAACCTATTGAAAATATTTTACCAATATACTTCAGTTCCGCTACCTAATATGGATAATAGGCCTAAATATTTAAATTACAAAAAATTATAAAGCAAATTGATTAATTTTTAAAATTCTTATCGCAAAATAAAATTGTTAGTATTATAATTATATTTATGGTATTTTTCCCCGATAATATACATATAGCTAATTTGTATAGTTAGATTCGATTTATTAATATGTGTTAAAATTATTGATATGAATTATTTTTTTTATATTCCTAATTGAGGTGATTGTGTTTCTGTGTGTGTGGGGGGGGGTGATAAATTTAAGTTTAGAGAATGTTAGCATTATTTAAAGCAGCAAAGAGATTTATTAGGTAATCTAGGTAAAACTTCATTATATACCTAGGTAGAGTGAAAGGTTCTCGGCCTGGCCCAGAGATGGTATTCTAATCAGTGAAAAGTTACCTTTCCTGTTTTTGCGCATGCGTAATTAGTTCGTATGATAGGCTTTAACTTGTTCGCGCAAGTAGTTTGTATACAGGAATTTTTCGTAGTAGACGTCTTCCATATTTTTCAATAGAATAGATAAATTTGAATGTCGTGCGGTGATAAGATTTTTCGTTTTGGATGGTTTATCCCCTTAAGAAAATCATCCAAAGTTGACAAAAGTGTACGCGAACTCTGCTCCTTCAATGACAACACTTAAAAAGTGAAGAGCTGAATTTATACGTGGTTGCTGGAAGATGACCCATGTGAAGAACTGCCAAAAACTGCAACCACACCGGAAACTATCGAAAAGGTGCCCGATATTGTGTTGGACGATAGTAGAGAAAGGGTGCGTGAGATAGCTGAGGCTGTGGGGATA
The DNA here is from genome assembly GCA_036971475.1 of Prosapia bicincta. NCBI lineage: Eukaryota > Metazoa > Arthropoda > Insecta > Hemiptera > Cercopidae > Prosapia > Prosapia bicincta. The sequence continues at coordinate 159,329,199 of JBAIZL010000005.1, read as the reverse complement.
TCAGAAGAAAGGGTGCGATACATCTTGCACGAAGAATTTGTATACATTTGAAATACATCTTCACAGCAATGTTTGAAGCGACTCAAGAAGAAACCGACTAATTTTGTGCGGCGGTTTGTCATCATGGATGAGAAATTGGTCCACCACTACACGCCCGAAACTAACCAACAGTAGAAACAGTGGATGGAAGTTTGTGGTTCCGCTCCAAAAAAAGCGAATTTGATCGCATCTGCTGGAAAGGGTACGATTCACTCGGTCATCCTTACTACCCTCCTGGTTTGGCACCCTCGGACTTCCATATCTTCCCAAACCTGAATAAATTTGTTTCTGGAAAGCGATTCGCGTCCAATGAAGAAGTTGAAGAGGGCCGTCAGTGAATATTTCAACAGCCTTCCAGACTCTCACTCCGGGAAGGAATACTGATGTTGGAGAAACCCTGGACAAAGCGTGTTGAAGTCAAGGGAGATTATGTAGAATAATCAAATCTTTTTACAACTGAAAATCACGATATATCATAGTCAGGCCAAGAACATTTCACTCTACCCACGTATCTCAAATATTCGGTTTATTTACTAAGAGAATAAAAAAAATGTATGATTATGTAATAATTTATATAAATATTCGTGGTCATCTTTCTGGTCATACATTAATTCATCTATGTGTAATTACGACACACAGAAAGCTTTTTCACTGAAAAATATTCGTAGTTTATTTTCATGTTTAAAAGTAAAAGAATGTACTTAATGATAATTTTCAATTTAATAGTGAAGAAATTAAAATAATTAGGCCACCATATTTTTTTACGATCAGTAATACTTATAAATCAGGTTAATTATAAACAAAAGTCACCCTGAAGTATTGACTCTAAACACTAAAGACCATTTAAAGCTTTATAATGAAGAAACAATTTATTTCACTTACTTTTGCACTTTTGCTATTTCAGCACTGTTATTTATTTATTCAGCTTCATAAAAAGAGTAATTAAAATTGTATTAATTTTCAAATAATACCATTGTAATACTTTTTTGTTATGGTGAATATTGCTCTAAAATATCTTTTCCTTAACAAAATTTGTGTTACAAAGTTCTTTATCCTGAGTTATGTTTTTATGAATACTTTTTTATCAAAGATGTGACGTAACATCCGAACACTATATAAGTGATCATATCATTAATAATAGCATAACTTATATTCTTTACGACATGTATAATATAATAATGAATAGTGTTTAAAATTATTATTTCGAATTGCAAGAACGTGGTTTTTGGCAAAACCTGGCGACTATGTAAAATATAAGGTGATCAATATATAATTGGTGTTGTTACTGAATGGATTATAAGTTATTGAGAATGCTGACAGAATGTGAGCAAGAAGCTTAGAGCGATTTGGTCATTTTATACTTCAGAAGAAATGTTTGTAGTATTAAAAATAAATATGTATTACGTGATAATATAAATGTTTAACGCAAAACGTATCAATTCTAGAAATATATTCTGTTTTAATTAATAAAAATCACTCCAGAACAAATCCTAGAGATTTTCTTAAGATATTTAGTAATTGGTACATTATCCAGTTGTTTTCCAAATTAAAATTGAAAAGTATTTTAAATAGAACTAAACATTGTGTTGGAAAAAATATTATTTGAACCTTCAGATAAATTTTGTTAGGTTACATTAGTCTTTTGTTATAAATTCTAGAAATACAATATTTTATACCTTATCACATATGCAAATTGATTACAAATGTGACACAATTTACTGATGCCAAACAAACAATTTTATCTCAGTTGAGCAAGTTATCTTCATATAATCGTCTGAATTCATTATGTTACAATATAGTTCGCTCCAAACAACTGTATTGAGTATTTAATTTTATTTAGCAATTGATGTACTTGAATCACTAATAAAAACTTGGAGCAACTGTGGTGTAATTGTTAATTATAAATAAAACTCCTAAGCTACAAAAACGTTTTATTTATGTCCTGATGTAGATTTCGATTCCAAACCAATCATCTTCAGAGGAAATTACTACAAGATTAAACCTTGTATACTATGTTATTCCTTATTAATTTTCTCTGACGATGATTGCATTGCAATCGATATGTACCGGACATAAATAAAACGTTTTTGTGGCTTAAGAAGTTTTATTTATTTGTAATTGAATCACTAATTTTATCCAGTTCTTTCAAACATAAATTTTTAAATTTCCCAAAAAGAAAAAACCTAAAGCTTTCCTAAACAGCAAACTTAAATTTCATATTCTAATAACAGTGATATTCCTTAAATGTCAAGATAAATATGTTTCTTTATTGCAGTAAATGAATCCTTCTTTTATGATGTAAATTAAAAGAATTTGAGCTGAGTTTTCAGCAAAGATATTTATAGTTTTTTTTCTATAGGTTTACAGAAAGTTATAAATCATCAACTCTGTTACAAAGTTTCCGACTGCAAACTGTTTCTATACTATTTAGCAATTGGTGGGAAATAGCTACTATATGAAAAACAATACTACAAGAAAATGTTTCCTAATAGTGATACTTTCAAGTATGTTAGGCTACAAAAACCCATTACGAAATAACTGAAGTTCGCAAACTAGTTTACACGAAAATCTAAAATAAAATAAAATGTAACCACTACACAAATATATCAATATTTGAAGATAAATACACATTTGATATCTATTAAATGTTCGTTAATTAACTACTGACAGAAAGTAATTACTGTAAATAGTCATTATAATAATGTAAATTAATGTTATTCCATCAATGTAATTAAATTTCATTTTAACAATAAATAAATAAAGTTATCACTTTAAAATTATTACAATAAAGAGTCACTTTCCTCAGAATCGTGTATGTCGTATAAGAGGTTTCCATTTCTTCAACACAAACAAAAAATTACTATGAAAATAGTTTTTTTTAAATATTCTAATAATTACACAAAACTTACATAGACAACCACTGATCATTCTAGTAATTACACTTCACCCTAAACTATTAGTGAAACGTAATTTTAGAATCAAGTAATTTAGGCACAGAGAAATTAAATAAAAACAATAAAACATTGGCAGACAGGTAAGAACATTGTCTCTGCGTCTACTAAACTCACGTGAAGAACCCTCGCATTTCCTCACTTGTGCAGCAGTCGTTCGTTTTCACATAAATCATATAAAATCATGAAGTAGTTCTGAGCAGGAACTATAAACATTTTGTTCAACGTTCTAGCGTTCTCTATAGAAAAGGTTTGCCTTTAAATCATACCGTGTGGAATAAAAGCAGACTGACGTCTTACGTTTCTGCAAAGACAGCGCACAATGCAGTGAACCCATTAGGTAATTACAACGTCCTGTACACTCTAAGTGCCTTCGACATGTCTGTGCTAATTAATTATTGAATATTGTGTTGTTATTTAAACAAGCAATATAAAAAAATTCAAGTAAATTCCTGCTGAAGTTAATAAAGAGAAAAATATTTTAGCTAACCTATTTATGTTACTGTGCGGTAACCTTTGCAACAGTTTAAAGTTGTACAATGGAGGGCTCGATGACAACAAACGAGGGAAAAACTCATATTTTAGCTAACATAGAGCACTATTTATGTTACTGTGCGGTAACCTTTGCAACAGTTTAAAGTTGTACAATGGAGGGCTCGACGACAACAAACGAGGGGAAAAACTCATATTTTAGCTAACATAGAGCACTATTTATGTTACTGTGCGGTAACCTTTGCAACAGTTTAAAGTTGTACAATGGAGGGCTCGACGACAACAAACGAGGGAAAAAAACTCATATTTTAGCTAACATAGAGCACTATTTATGTTACTGTGCGGTAACCTTTGCAACAGTTTAAAGTTGTAGAATGGAGGGCTCGACGACAACAAACGATGGAAAAAAACTCATATTTTAGCTAACATAGAGCACTATTTATGTTACTGTGCGGTAACCTTTGCAACAGTTTAAAGTTGTACAATGGAGGGCTCGACGACAACAAACGAGGGAAAAAACTCATATTTTAGCTAACATAGAGCACTATTTATGTTACTGTGCGGTAACCTTTGCAACAGTTTAAAGTTGTACAATGGAGGGCTCGACGACAACAAACGAGGGAAAAAAACTCAAATTTTAGCTGACATAGAGCACTATTTATGTTACTGTGCGGTAACCTTTGAAACAGTTTAAAGTTGTACAATGGAGGGCTCGACGACAACAAACGAGGGAAAAAAACTCATATTTTAGCTAACATAGAGCACTATTTATGTTACTGTGCGGTAACCTTTGCAACAGTTTAAAAGTTGTACAATGGAGGGCTCGACGACAACAAACGAGGGAAAAAAACTCATATTTTAGCTGACATAGAGCACTATTTATGTTACTGTGCGGTAACCTTTGCAACAGTTTAAAGTTGTACAATGGAGGGCTCGACGACAACAAACGAGGGAAAAAACTCATATTTTAGCTAACATAGAGCACTATTTATGTTACTGTGCGGTAACCTTTGCAACAGTTTAAAGTTGTACAATGGAGGGCTCGACGACAACAAACGAGGGAAAAAACTCATATTTTAGCTAACATAGAGCACTATTTATGTTACTGTGCGGTAACCTTTGCAACAGTTTAAAGTTGTACAATGGAGGGCTCGACGACAACAAACGAGGGAAAAAAACTCATATTTTAGCTAACATAGAGCACTATTTATGTTACTGTGCGGTAACCTTTGCAACAGTTTAAAGTTGTACAATGGAGGGCTCGACGACAACAAACGAGGGTAAAAAACTCATATTTTAGCTAACATAGAGCACTATTTATGTTACTGTGCGGTAACCTTTGCAACAGTTTAAAGTTGTACAATGGAGGGCTCGACGACAACAAACGAGGGGAAAAAACTCATATTTTAGCTAACATAGAGCACTATTTATGTTACTGTGCGGTAACCTTTGCAACAGTTTAAAGTTGTACAATGGAGGGCTCGACGACAACAAACGAGGGAAAAAAACTCATATTTTAGCTAACATAGAGCACTATTTATGTTACTGTGCGGTAACCTTTGCAACAGTTTAAAGTTGTACAATGGAAGGCTCGACGACAACAAACGAGGGAAAAAAACTCATATTTTAGCTAACATAGAGCACTATTTATGTTACTGTGCGGTAACCATTGCAACAGTTTAAAGTTGTACAATGGAGGGCTCGACGACAGCAAACGAGGGGGAAAAACTCATATTTTAGCTAACATAGAGCACTATTTATGTTACTGTGCGGTAACCTTTGCAACAGTTTAAAGTTGTACAATGGAGGGCTCGACGACAACAAACGAGGGAAAAAAACTCATATTTTAGCTAACATAGAGCACTATTTATGTTACTGTGCGGTAACCTTTGCAACAGTTTAAAGTTGTACAATGGAGGGCTCGACGACAACAAACGAGGGGAAAAACTCATATTTTAGCTAACATAGAGCACTATTTATGTTACTGTGCGGTAACCTTTGCAACAGTTTAAAGTTGTACAATGGAGGGCTCGACGACAACAAACGAGGGAAAAAAACTCATATTTTAGCTAACATAGAGCACTATTTATGTTACTGTGCGGTAACCTTTGCAACAGTTTAAAGTTGTACAATGGAGGGCTCGACGACAACAAACGAAGGAAAAAAACTCATATTTTAGCTAACATAGAGCACTATTTATGTTACTGTGCGGTAACCTTTGCAACAGTTTAAAGTTGTACAATGGAGGGCTCGACGACAACAAACGAAGGAAAAAACTCATATTTTAGCTAACATAGAGCACTATTTATGTTACTGTGGGGTAACCTTTGCAACAGTTTAAAGTTGTACAATGGAGGGCTCGACGACAACAAACGAGGGTAAAAAACTCATATTTTAGCTAACATAGAGCACTATTTATGTTACTGTGCGGTAACCTTTGCAACAGTTTAAAGTTGTACAATGGAGGGCTCGACGACAACAAACGAGGGAAAAAACTCATATTTTAGCTAACATAGAGCACTATTTATGTTACTGTGCGGTAACCTTTGCAACAGTTTAAAGTTGTACAATGGAGGGCTCGACGACAACAAACGAGGGTAAAAAACTCATATTTTAGCTAACATAGAGCACTATTTATGTTACTGTGCGGTAACCTTTGCAACAGTTTAAAGTTGTACAATGGAGGGCTCGACGACAACAAACGAGGGTAAAAAACTCATATTTTAGCTAACATAGAGCACTATTTATGTTACTGTGCGGTAACCTTTGCAACAGTTTAAAGTTGTACAATGGAGGGCTCGACGACAACAAACGAGGGTAAAAAACTCATATTTTAGCTAACATAGAGCACTATTTATGTTACTGTGCGGTAACCTTTGCAACAGTTTAAAGTTGTACAATGGAGGGCTCGACGACAACAAACGAGGGGAAAAACTCATATTTTAGCTAACATAGAGCACTATTTATGTTACTGTGCGGTAACCTTTGCAACAGTTTAAAGTTGTACAATGGAGGGCTCGACGACAACAAACGAGGGTAAAAAACTCATATTTTAGCTAACATAGAGCACTATTTATGTTACTGTGCGGTAACCTTTGCAACAGTTTAAAGTTGTACAATGGAGGGCTCGACGACAACAAACGAGGGAAAAAACTCATATTTTAGCTAACATAGAGCACTATTTATGTTACTGTGCGGTAACCTTTGCAACAGTTTAAAGTTGTACAATGGAGGGCTCGACGACAACAAACGAATGAAAAAACTCATATTTTAGCTAACATAGAGCACTATTTATGTTACTGTGCGGTAACCTTTGCAACAGTTTAAAGTTGTACAACGGAGGGTTCGACGACAACCAAACGAGGGAAAAACTCATATAGCCTACATCTTTGAGAAATATATTTTTAGGTATTAGAAAGTTGGCGCAGTGGCAAGGCCCATTATACTTCGTACATGACGATTCTCACTTTGAATCCAGCTGGAACCCATAAATTTTATAATTTAATTATTGAATAATTATTTGTAAAAACTGTATAACTACCAACTGTCATCCAATATAGGTTTAAAAAATATATTAGAACTTGATTAATGAATGAAAACGAATTTTATTAACGATTTAAAATTAGTACAAGATATATATATATATCATAGAGCGTGACCTGATAGAAAGAGTTTAAAAAGGTTAGAAAACATTTTTATCATAAAACAAAACAATATAAACGTTAATATGTATATAAAGTTTTAAAATCTGTTTCGAATAAAGCCAGATGGGATCTGTGACACTTCGATGCATCCTATACATACATAAATATATATATATATATATATATATATATATATATATATATATATATATATATATATATATATATTTAGCCATGTATTTTATAATAATAGAGTAAGTTGATAAATATGTCCACGAATATAAAATTTTTCATCTCCGATGAATAGCAAAAGAAGAATTTTTTATTCCTTTACTTAAATAAATTATTTTTTATAACGTTTAATGGTGTCCGGTCTAGGAAAACACTTCAATGTTAATATATGTACCTTCATAACTAAAGCATATATTTCTACTACGGTTTTATTTGAAATTGCTCAAAACGCCCCAGCAGCCGACACTTGCTTACTTCTACTTTCCCCTTCATAGCTCTACAAAGTACAATAAAGTAAGTTTTTCTTTGTAAAACCATTTACATTACGAACCTATTGCATACACAATGCCCACAGCTTTTGTTATACAAATGTGTTAACATTTCCACCGGTTTAAATGATTGTTATTTATTTTTGCAATTTCAAACCCCTGTAAAACCGAAGACTATAGACCTGGCGACATAAATGCTTCCTGTTTAAACTTGGTTAAATCTGTTTCTTGCACCTGTACCGTGATTAATCCCCTTAGTACAAAGCTAAGCGTTAACAAAATACTGTTACAACGTTACCCAATAATGCAAGGTAAAATCGACCGAAGCCACTCTAGATCAATTAATCAGATACAGTCGGATCTTACTGCTGACAAAGATAAATGTACATAGATCAGTTACCAAGAGCATCACAGGCAGTAGCCTCGGATTAGTGGATAATGTTATATTACGGAAATAAATAGGTATTTAATTTAATGGATTACCCACACAAAAAGCTTACAAGAATTTATTAATTAAAATATTTCATTTTAAACTTTTTAAAAGTTGTTAAAAATTATTGTATTAGGTTAAGATTAGAAATTAGTAAAATTATTAATATGGGAGTAAACATTTACTAAATACAATCCTGGTAAAATATTAAAAATACAAAGCACAAATAATAATATGTTACATAAACGATAATTTTGTATAACTGTATCTTCCTGCTTAGCTACAAATAAATACCATCTTCTTGAGCTCGGGTTCTCAAACCTTTCACGCTCTGCACTCCCCTTTATAACACTGGCACTAGTCCGCGCCCCACCCTATTTTTATTAGGTCAATAAGTACTATGTGAGTATGAATCTAAAACTGATTAGGTTAATTGAACATCAGATTAAATAATGTATGTTATAATATAGTTATCTATGTAGTTTGTAAAAATAATTGCAACTGATAGAGCTGGAATCCTACAGTGGGTGTTTCACAACACATATCTTTAACACTTTGTATATATATAGTATATTTATATACATTATAAATATAGTATCTCCCTCTCTCTCTCTCTCTCTCTCTCTCTCTATATATATATATATATATATATATATATATATATACATATATATATATATATATATATATATATATATGTATTCTTGTGTATTAATAAAAAACATAAGTCAAAATACAAATACAAGAATTATATTTTGAATTGTAAATTCAATTATAATTCTTGTATTTGTATTGTGACTTATGTTCTTTATATATATATATATATATATATATATATATATATATATATATATATAGAGAGAGAGAGAGAGAGAGAGAGAGAGAGAGAGAGAGAGAGAGAGAGAGAGAGAAAGAGAGAGAGAGAGAGAGAAAGAGAGAGAGAGAGAAAGAGGGTTCAAAGATAACATAACCAATAACAATTGTCTATCAAGGCTAAACATTCTACAAAAACAACGGCATGTGACTACACACCGTCTACCAGCTGGTACAACTAATTGAGCCCTCTGTAGGCAGTTTCAATGCACCTATTTACGCCTCCTCTGAAAACTTCCAACGCCCTCCAGTTTGAGGACTCCTGTTCTTCACTTTGAATCAAACTACTAAGGATTCTTGTTTGTAAACCTATATTTAGGTTCAACCAGAAACCTCTTAGAGAGTGTTAACATTGAGGGGATGGGAGGTAATTCATATTCCTAAGCCAAAGCTTTGAACGGTAATTCCTATTTCATGAAGATCTGAGTTTTAAATTTGACAAAATTAGACGAACTAATTCAATCAAACATCTTAATAATCTAAATGCATTAATTTCAAAACTTTCCAATGAAAATTAAATATAAGTATGCGTACAGAGCAGTAGTGAGGAAAGGTTTGCTAGAAAAACATTGAAAAATCATCATTACTTAGAAATATTGAGTCTACGAGCTTCGTTGATAGTTTCTGATATGCTCTTCCTGTATTATAGCAGATGTAAGCTCTAAATTGTCTATTTAGGCGCTCTTTAGAAGTTGTATTTCTCAAATACTCAAGGCCATTGCCAATAAAATATGAAAACTGCGTCTTTTACTGGATTGAATTGACATATTCATTAACTGCCTTACTCCCAGGTTTAAGTTAATTGGTCGTTTATTATATATGTAATAAAACTTGAATTTTTTCTGAGAGGTTGAAGATATTTAATCTGTAACAAAACTGGACAATTCGAAATATTTGTTTCGACAAGAGATTAACAAGAAACTTTATAACTTACTTGGGGTGAAGTAGCGTGTTTAAAACTAAAATTAGTATGAGATATGTTCACGAAAATAAATAATAAATGTATATTTGTACAAATAACAACAAAAAATATCCAGAAAAAAAACGTAACAATCAATCTATCAATGTGATATTAAATAACAACATAATAAAATTACAATATAATAAAAAATAACAACATATCAATAAAGGACAATAAAACAATAAATAAAAAATAAGAATACAATAAGTATTCTATATTAAAAATAAATTTAAAAAATAATCACTAAAATATAAAAAGATACTTAACAATAACATAAAATAAGTTATATACCATAAAATAAATATTTATACACAAATCGCAATCACATTTATTTATATATTAAAATTAATAAACATAAAAATAATTATATAATAAATCATTCCCATAACAATGCCTAATCTTGAAACACATTTTTTTATTCAAAGTTTTCTTTTGCTTGTCCTCAGACCTACTTTTCCGTTGTATCAAGTATTGAAGAGAGCCTTGCATTTCTGTATAGCGCACGGCATGAATAAAGTAAGCCGGTTGCGACACTAACGTTTCGGTTATTTATATTTTCCCGAAGTCGTTCCACACACGTGAATGTCGCCATCTATCTACCATGACAGTTTACAGGCGTTATTCTTTTAAGTGGTATCCTTTATACATCATCTATTACTGTTCATTTATCTCCTACTTTAATTCCGACTACGTAGTACATAAAAAGAAGGAGACAGGAAATAATATAGTGTAGCATTCTGATGTCATCTATTACTGTTCATTTATCTCCTACTTTAATTCCGACTACGTAGTACATAAAAGGAAGGAGACAGGAAATAATATAGTATAGCATTCTGATGTCACCTATTACTGATCATTTATCTCCTACTTTAATTCCGACTACGTAGTACATAAAAAGAAGGAGACAGGAAATAATATAGTGTAGCATTCTGATGTCATCTATTACTGTTCATTTATCTCCTACTTTAATTCCGACTACGTAGTACGTAAAAAGAAGGAGACAGTAAATAATATAGTGTAGCATTCTAATGATGATGATGTCTTTCTCATTGAAACGCGTATTAAAGAATAATCTTTCTAATTAGCCTACTAAACAATAGTTTTTAACCATGGTAAGTAAATAATATTTTTTCATTGTTTCGGTACGACAGAGTTGTGCAAATTAAAAACCAGTTTTTCAAATTTGAATTTTAATTCCCAAAACAACATTTCATGAGTTTAATTCTTATTTGTTATAACAATTTCCTTATTATTTTGAAGATAATCATGACTGGAATAAATGAATAAAAATTTTAAAGATGTTATGAAAGTGGTTAACCACGTTTTCGTGCGTCATACTCGAAGAATGATATGATTAGAGATTGGGACGATATAAAATGAGAATTCTCTCAGTTAAAACGAAATAAAAGCTAGTTTTGTAATCGGGCTTTGCAACAGTTTTGTCAGCACTAATTGCCTTTACCCAGAGTTATAACCACAGAAGCAATAACATTTTCTTTTAAAGGGTTACTAAGCGTTTGCTGGCTGCTTTAGCTTTAACGTATTAAAGTTACGATTCGTTTTAAACGCTAAAGTTATTTATAGTTTAGACAATCGCGAAAAACACATTTATAATAATTATAACAATATTTTCAGGCATAAAGTTCACTAATAAGTAAATTTTCTAATTTAAGTTTTGATTAAATATTTTATTATTTGCTAAGTAATAACTAAAACACATGAGTATCTTACCGGCCTTCACGGTAGATTATATGTTGCTTGCAAAATTCCAATTGAATATTAACATTGTATTATGTAAGATATAAAAACATATCTAGCCGCCATTTTATTCTTCGCTTGTCCTTGTGGCACATTTTAAACATAAAAGGTTGGAAAACAAATTACCTCCGTTGTTATATTTTTAAAGGACATATAACAACTGCTTTGTAGTATTGGTTTTATGTTGTTAAAACCAAGATAACAAGCTTAGTAAAATTCATGTCGACATTTATTCCTTCTATATATCTGAGCAAAATAACTTATCCGTCAGAGTGGAAGAAGACTGTCTGATCTTATACTTAAAGATAAACATACTAAAAAGAAATATTAACATTGGAGGGTAATATAACAGACTATGTTTTAGAACTATACAGCGATATATTCCTCATAACATATACATATATACGCGTCATTAACTCTTTTCTAACTTCTAAACTGTTTGAAATTATAAAATCATAATGCACAGCAAAATATCGTGAAGTTTTCCTGATTTACCGATTAAAAAAACTACGAGTATAAGAGACTTCCGTTCTGTTTTTTTCATCCGATTAAAAATAAAAATGCGGTTACGTAAAGTTATATAATACCATATACGTGTATATATATATATATATATATATATATATATATATATATGTGTGTGTGTGTGTGTGTGTGTGTGTGTGTGTGTGTGTGTGTGTGTGTGTGTGTGTGTGTGTGTGTGTGTGTGTGTGTGTGTGTGTGTGTGTGTGTGTGTGTGTTGTGTGTGTGTGTGTGTGTGTTTGTGTGTGTGTGTTTGTGTGTGTGTGTGTGTGTGTGTGTTTGTGTGTGTGTGTGTGTGTGTGTGTGTGTGTATGTATGTGTGTGTATTCAAAACATTACTTCTGTACCTGTTTTATTTCAGCTAAACCTAAAGATATTTAAGTTGTTTAAAATACTAGAAAAATCCTTCTAAACAACTAACAGTATACTATTTATGTTCCAAAAAGGAAAAGAGTTATGCAAATATTAGAAAATTTACTTTTTATGAAAGAATAATTAGTAATTAATATGAATGAAGGTAATAGTAATAACTAGTCGTTTAGTAAAAACCTTTTTGTTTTTTTAGTTCATAATATTAAAATTTAGTAACACATTACAATACTTCATTTCACATTCTCATTTTCTAATTTCAAAATGGTACGAAAAAAAGGGAATCGTAACGAAGGATTTTCAACTTGATTTTACTCTTTAAGGACGTGTTAATTCAGCAATAAACGTTTCACGAACTAATTAAAAGTTACTGTTCCCAAACCGCTCCTTCCCCCTCCCATTTTGCAAGTACGTTTACCCCTGCGGACGTCAATAAGCGGCTTCCAGTTATAGGAGTACGTTTCTAAACCCCACACGAAGGACCACTCCAGCAAGAAGTGTTTGTTTTGTGAAAAATAAAGTATTCTAAAAGAACTACAAATAGGCCTAACAACGCTAAATATTAAAGGAATATTTGGACAATCACTGATGAAGGTGACATCATTGCCGCAACTAGTCTGTATCAATAAACTAGTGTGTAGTGAGATTTTGAATAAACTCACTTAATATTTACCTTGGTGAATTGTTCTCACTAGCTAATCTGTAATAACTTAAAACTTCAAATAACATACAAACGCACAAATAAAACCGTTAAGAGTTTGGTTACATAAACAAACGTAAAGTAACTACATAACTGTGCTAAAAACAAATTGATTGGTTATATGTTATATAATAGCATTTATTTTGAGAGTTTCTCTGAGCGTCAGAGAATGTTACAACACTAGGAATAGCCGAAAGCCATGATGTTCAACAGTCTTATGTAGCCTAGTAGAAACGTAGAATATTATAACCATTTAAGATTATTTTGTAAACTGTTTACGAAATAATATAACTTTAACAACGGAACAAATATATGAAGTGAATCCTCGTTTCAGATTTTGTAATTTTCCAAAATCGCACAGTTTTGGTTATGTAGTACTCTAACTAATAATGTCAAATCTAATAAAGCTGTTCCTTTGACCTAATTTCGATTTTACTATTTTCCAAAGAAAAATCTCCCTTAAAGCAAAATACAATTTTGTGGTACCCACGTACGTCTTCTTGCAATAGATCTGATGATTGCCTATTATGAAAATCAATATACTAACTATGGTATATTTGCCAAATAATTCCATTTGTTACTTGGTTTATTCACTTGCAGCAAATCGCAGAATTCCAAGATCAGTGTTAAAATTGTCATACTTTAAGCTAAATGATTTAAGTTTTCAATGATTTCAAGAAATCTGAAGCTGGTTTTTCAACTAAAAAAGGTGACATTTGTTAAAAAGCACCAAACTATGAAACCTAACGGAAGTATTTATATTGTCTCAGGTTTAGCATTCGGTCAGCTACGTTTTCCTTTCCAATAATACTGTCAGCCAGTATTTCGACATACAGACGAAAAATTATTGTGTCGTTGTCATTATTGTTGTTAATGTTCTTGCTTCTCTTGTTGTTTTCGTCGTTATCGTCATGGTTGCTGTTATACTTATTACTTTGTCATTGTTGTTAATTTTGCTGTTGTTGTTGTCATTATCGTAGTTATTGTAACTGTTATTGTTTTAATTGTCATCATCATCGTCTTTGTTGGTGTTATTGTTATCATAGTTATCATTGGCATTGTAGTCGTAGGTCTTATTGTTCTAGTCGTTCTTACTGCTGTTTATATCGTCATCGCCATAATTGTTACCATCGTAGTCCTCGTTGTTGTAATCGAGACGTTGTTGCTGTTGTTACCGCTGATGTTGTTTTCGTCGTTTTAGTCATTTTAGATGCTGTTGCTATCGTTGGTATTGCTATTGCGTCGTCGTTTTATTGTTGCTGCTTCTCTTTTCTCGTCGTCATCGATGTCGTTATTCATTTTGTTGTTTTATTCAACTTCGCCGTCGTTGAGCTTTGGAGTTGTTATTGGATTGTTATTGTGGTCATCGTCCTTGTTGATGTTGTCATCACTGTTGTTACTGATGTTGTCGTCATCGTAGATGTTGCTGTTTCAATCTTTGTTGTTGTTGCTGATACGATTGTCGTTACGTTGTTGTCATCATAGTCGTCGTCGTTGATGTTGCAGTTGCCGTCATCGTCGTTGTTGTTGCTACAGTTGTTGTTATATTGTTCCTGTTGTTGTTATCTTTGATGTGTTTATTTGTCGTCATTGTTGTTGTTCATTTGTTGAAACCAAATTAAAATTGTTATATATTATATTAAAGTGAAAGAAAGCATAAAGATTTCATCATTAATAATGAACCCTATTTATTAATGTTACCTCTGTTTAAAAAATATAAATTCGAATTCATTAGAGAATCCTAAATTAAGGCTTTGCAATAAATAATTTAAATAATTGTAAAATAGCAACTTTATCGGAAATTATCGCAGTCTCATTAATTTGAGGCTAATTTATGTATGATTGCTCCCATATGTGTGTGTAATGTATGAGTAAGCCGAACAGTGGTTTAAATACTTCATAACTTTAAATACGCTGTAATAGCGTGTTAAATATTACTAGATGAATCGATGAAACTCTTATTGGGTTTTCGAAAAGTTGATGATTTTCACTTGGACTATTTAAAAAAAGATAGTTACTCGTATTTTAAAAAGCTAACTTTTAGTTTGAAATTAGAACCTTTGTGTTTGTTATTATTTGACATTAAATTTATTTAAATTTTTGTAATTTTTATTAAAAATTATTTAATAAATCTATACTCAAATTTAATAGATTAAAATGAGAATTCACTGTAGATGGTTACGCTCTATTAACTTTAATTTTGTAAATGTATAAATGAAAGTAACTTATTACAACAAAAAATTAGAAAAACCAATATTTCAGCAATACATATAAACGTCAACTAAAACTTAAAATAAAATAAAATACCGTATTAAGTAAATAAAGTATAGAGAATATTTTATAAAACAAGTACAGGGTGAACATAAAGGCTAAATAGTTTTAAAAAAATAGATATACCTTAAACTTGTACTTCCCACTTGTTTTCCTATTGGGTCTATTGTAAACAACGAAAAATTGGATGAAATACATTTGTTATATTACAAACAACCGTATTACTATAATTTATTATGGAAGCGTTAGATAATTTGTTGATAAAATTTTTAAAATTGTTAATTATTTAACATTTAGCCCAATTGACACTGCGGATAACCGAGACTCTACTGCATTGATCTTCAGAGTACTCTGACATATCTAATATTTACGGACTGACATTTTCATACAGGTAAAATATTATGAAACCCATTTCATAGTTTAAATAAAATGTAACAAATTCTCGTGTTAATTAAATTAATGTAAATAACGTATTATAAAAAAATCTACAAACTTTATTAAATTTAACACCAATAAGACTGTCAGTTATATTAGTCTCTCTTATCCCTTTTAATGATCTTCAACAGAAATTACCTTTAAATATTTGACATTTAAGATATTTATCTATAAATCTTCAGCAAATAAATCTAAAGATCAGTAAAAGCTGTAAATATCTCTAATTCCATTTCTTGTCTTGTGTTTTATTGAAATTATTTCAGTGGTAATTCAATGAACGTAAGAGGCAAGAGAGAAAGTAATTTGATTCTAAAGACATCAACTGATGACTTTTACGTAACATTGCTAAATCTGTCTTTCTTTTCAAATACTTTTAAACTTAAAAAATTTTTAAGAGTAAATAGGATTTAAAATAAAAAACGTAATCTGTTTGAGAAATAACTAAAATACAAAGAAAGAAATTAGACTCTTATGTACTTTAAATTAAAAATACCGTAAAGAGATTAGAGACCGCAGAAGACAATGCGGGCAAGGAGCTAATCTTGTTTAAGGTTTAACTAACAACATTATCTGAAGTCAAGGAATTTGTTGTGAATTATTCGGCATGGTTCTCAGTACCTATCTGCCTTTATCGTCTTTAAGGTTCCATTTTACAACCGCCCCTGAATATGAACTCTGTAATATTCATTCTGCTATTATAAAATTCACTTTTTACACTCCATATTAACAATTTTATAATTAATTGAAAATTTATTTTTAAACCAAAATTATTAAAATCCATTCGGGGATTAATATGTCCGGGGGACGAAAAAATACTTCATTTATATAATGTAGTTAAGATTTACTATTACATTTAACTAGAAATATCTAGTTAATGTAGCACATAACATTAATATTCGGTAATAACAGAATGGTGTTATTACAAACGTTTATTAATGTTGAAAATATACTGAATATACATTTTATTTTCTACAAATTAAATTTAAATCTATTACTAATAAATGTCAGATGCGCCTAAGTATGTTTTCATTAGACAAAGTGCAGTAAAAATATCACTATGATTATACCGCTTCATTTGGAGTAAAATTTATTGATATATCAATAATCACTGAATTCATTTTCTCCATTTTTCTGGTGTATGTATATATATATATCGCAATATGTATTCTTGTGTATTAATAAAGAACATGTCAAAATACAAATACAATAATTATAATTGAATTTAAAATTCAAAGCTTTTCGTTGGCTAACAGTACCAACATCATCAGGAATATTAAACAATTCAATATTCCTATGTTTAATATTCCTATGCTAGTATATATATATATATTGGCGTATATTTCTTCACTTGTCTTTCTTGAAAAGACTTCCTTCCTTGCAGAAATTACATTGCCCTTGCCTTAGCCGAACGTTTTTCTTTTTAGGCATTTTACTGTGGTTGATTCCAGCATGTATGTTTAAAGTATGTGTAAAGAATTTAATTTACTGAAAGTAAATCCCAATAAACACAGCGAATTGTAAATTTTCCTATTATTGTCTTGAAAAATTAAAATAAGAAAAAGCTCCTGCTTATAACATGACATTGTAAAGTATAACTAGCCTTAAAAGATAAATAACATTGACTGTCACCTGTTTAGTTTTGTTTAAAAGTGACTTTACAGGTGATAACAAATACATTTATTATCAGCTAAGTATATAATGGGGTTTAGGTAATTGAGTGAGAAGGAAGTTTTCAAGGCCATTGGGGGCCCTAATGTGTTAACCAAGGACCCTAAGAATGTACATGTAAATGTTGATCTCATTGGGTCCAGTAGTTTTTACGTCTTTGAGTAACACACACACACACACACACACACACAAACACACACCACTACCACAGAGACACACTATTAGATTTTTATATAATAGTATAAATTAATGAATTGTTTTTAAAAAAATCATATTATTTTAATTTATTAAATATTCAATAAATAAAGCAATATGACTAACGGGTTAAAACAACTTGACTACAAAATACGAGTAACACATAAAATCACCTGATGTATAGAATTTCATGGTATCATCTAATTTAAGCTAAAATAGCTATACACAATACACATACAACTCTCTCTCTCTCTCTCTCTCTCTCTCTATATATATATATATATATATATGTATATATATATATACATCGTGATATTTCACGTTGTCCATTATTTTTCCGTTGCACTGACTTTATGAAGTTATTATTATTACTTGTAAATAATTTTTATCCTACCACCACCTTGCAATAATTTTACCTTATGTGATGAGGTACCTTTTGGACACTTCACCATTGTCGAATCACTGATTATTTTTCTCTATTTTTCTGATGTGAATGTTCGGCCCATGTTGTTGGTATTTGTTGACATCATACATATTTCTTGTACCTCGTGTATAATTTTTTTAAATAGTACGTCGTCTGCATATGTTGTCTGTAGGTTCATTAAATTTGTGTGTATGTTTTTATAAATGAGTATTTTTCACCTCAATGTATTTTATTGCACTTGGTGGTGGAAAAAAATTATTTACAAGTAATAATAATAACTTCATATATAAATATATATATATATATATATATATATATATATATATATATATATATATATATATACAAGTAACGATTTCAGCTTAACGCTTCTTTCTCTGTTCAGGTGCGCGAAAAGAGGTATTCTCTTTAAAAAGTTAATGCAACTATTCATATGGAATCATTTTACTTCAACTGACAGATAAATATGACAAGTAGATACAGAAGGTTTGATGTTTAAAATGAATAAACAACGTAAGTAAATAATTAACACGTATATAATGAGAAATACAAGTCCGTAGAGAGTACGTATTGCCTAGAAATAGTTAAGTAAATGGGGCACACCCAAAAATTGTAACGTAACCTCAGATTGCGTTTGCCTACTTGGATATAAACATGCTTCCAATATTAAAAAAAAAGAATTAAGTATTAAGAATGTCTCAGTACAGGTAAAGGTGGTCAAAAAGAGTCGAAAAGGATACAGCAATCTAATACATGCTCGCGAAATTGGAAGATTGTTTAATGATGGCAATTACTTAGAACACGTAACTATTATAACGTTAAAGTGACTCGGGTATGAAGACAGAACCGTCGACAAAAGGGCTGTAGCTAGCTGACCTGAATGAAGAATGCTCTGAAAGGGAGTTTGAAGTGGAGCAAAGAGAAGGATAAAGGCCAAGAGGAATAATTAATTTAAGGAACACAATCCGCGGCCATCACAAGTGGAGTAATGTTTGTTACAGAGAACAGGTTTCCAGAGTATCCAATGAGGTACAGTCCTTACTAAACTTCAATGAATCGAACGTTTGTTTTTACTAAAAGTAAACTCAACATATTATGTTACAGAAGATAAATGCAAGCAGAAGAATTCTTGTAACGTGCTTTCTTTATTCTATGGAGCATTAAACGTGCCTAATAAAATAACCATATTTTTATGTCACTTGAATTCAAGTTACTAACAGGCGTTTCTGTTCAAGGCAAATAACTTTCCTTTATTTACACAGCTGTATCGCTTCTTTGAACAACTTCACCAATTATAAAGTTTAAGCTGAAACACGAGTTTCCCGATTTTATGAACCGCCCCTTAAAAAAACATAAAAACGAGGAAATTCCGACCTCCTAAAATTGGATATGTATGCAATTAAATGAAGTTGATAATTTTTTGATAAAACAATACACTGATGAAGATTGCTTGGTGAATCGAAAAAGTTTTGTCAGAATATTTTTAATAAATTTACTTAAATTATAAGTTTTGCAAGTCGCTAGTTATAATAGCTCATCATATACCAAATTTAAGAGAACTTTCCACTTTTTCTTTCCACATATCAGAAAAAGTAACGTAAAATATTGTACAAAAGAAGAGGTCATTTTTGTTGTAAAATTTTAAAAGATAATACAAGCTCGGAATTTTACCCCAAAGGGTAAAGTAAACCCTTAATTTGATATGAAAATAAAATAAAAACTCATATTATTCGAAGATTTCGCTGGAGTTCACTTTTTTCATACGAGTAACCTTAATTATATAAGAAACCCCCTATGATATCAAAATTAATATTTCTACAAGATAACTACATCTTTACTGATGAAAACACACGAATGACGTCTGTGAGACATGGGTGCTCGTGACCCAGAATAGTTATAACGTCTTAAGGAAAGTAACAACAAAGGAATGCATAATTGGCTAAATTAATATGAGACACTCTTTAATAATTACATTAGAGTTGAGTTTAAAAGACTGCTGTGTTGTTGTTACATATAACTGTATTTTCCCTTATATTGTCTTCTCTTCCATAACTTTCTTAAATTCAGTTAAGATTTGATTAATGGGAAGGAACCTTAAGTCTACAAGATTTTTAACTTTTTTCAGATATGTATATGTATATACATGACCTTATATATATATATATATATATATATATATATATATATATATATATATATATATATATATATTGTATTACATATGGTGATATGTTTTCTTGCATAAAATAAAAATATTTCAAAAACAAGAATACTTTTAGTGAATATATTTATTCAAAGCTTTTCGCCGATAAAATAGTACCAGCATCTTCAGGAAAATAATTATGTAATAAAATATGTTTACAAAATTAAATCATATGTGCTCTTTTCGTGTATATTATTTATACATTTTAATATTTTGTCAATATTTAAACCATTATTATTTGATATGTATAATCCGTCATCTACATATCTAAACCAGTGTCCATTTTGATCATATGTTTTAATAATCTTATCTATTTCAATGTCTATATTTTGTAAAAATATTTCCGATAATATGCTGGACATTGGAGAGCCCATTTTAATCCATCCTTTTGTTTATAAATTGTATTATTATATAAAAAATAATTTTGATTTAATATGATTTTTAATGTATTTATTATTTTTGTGTTAATGTGGTATCTTTTTGAAATGTATCTATATTATTTTTTATTATTTCAAGTGTTTTCATTATAGGTATGTTATTATACATGTTAAAAACATCAAATGATATTAATTTTGTATTATTATCAACTTTAATATCTTTTACTTTTTCAATAAGCTCAATTGAGTTTTTTATATTATGAGTATTATTTAGTTTTACCTTATCTTTAAGTAATAAAGCCAAATATTTTGAAATTTTATAAGAATGAGGAGTTGTAAAATTAACTAATGGTCTAATTGGTTTATCTTCTTTGTGCAATTTATTTAGTCCATTTAATCTTGGAATTTTAGGATTCTCATTTATGTAATTATTAGTATATTTTTGATTAAATAATTTAGATAATGTAATTTAGAGCACATTTTGTAAAAATATTTTATTAGATAATTATTTTCCTGAAGATGCTGGTACTATTTTATCGGCGAAAAGCTTTGAATAAATATATTCATTAAAAGTATTCTTATTTTTGAAATATTTTTAATTTATTAATTATATATATATATATATATATATATATATATATATAAGGCCATGTTAAGAATATTTCAATCCCCAGCAAAACTGTTACAATGTAGACACTAAATTTTAAGCGGGTTTGCTTTATAGCCTTGAATAGTGACGATTTATCATATAACTATTTTTAGAAGGCAAAATGCGATTTTGAAACCGTTTTACGATGTATCAGAGATAATTATATTATGGATCTGTTTTCACCTGTAAACCATTGATAATTTACATGTCTAAAAATACAATTTCTGAATTTCCGATTTTTGAATGTCCATGCTATAAAAAATGTAAAAACAGTTGCAGTATTTCGTCACATATACTGCCGTTCCTAGTAATATTTTAAACTAAAAATAAGCCATAGACTTGTCTATCATTCTAGAAGTTCCAGGTTTAATCTTCAGTAACACAAAAGGTTTATTTAGTTATCGTTTAAGCTTCCATACATTAGTTCTTAGTTCTCGATACATTATAAGCCATAGACTTGTCTATCATTCTAGAAGTTCCAGGTTTAATCTTCAGTAACACAAAAGGTTTATTTAGTTATCGTTTAAGCTTCCATACATTAGTTCTTAGTTCTCGATACATTATTATCATCATAAGCCAAATAATAAAGTCACGAAGCAAAAGATTTAGTCCCTACAAGGTTTTTTAGCGTCGAGCTTGTTATGACTGCTTATATGAATTTTATATCAGGGTTGTTTTTTCGCAGAGGGGCTTCGGGTACGTTCCGGAGTCGGAAGAACGGCCGTTCACCTAGAGTCCCAGTCACCGCTGCAATCCAGAAGCTAGTACGGCATCTGGGGTTGCACGAAAAGGACATTTTTTTATATATTCTAAATCCTAAAGCATGATGATGGAATAGTAATGGTGTCATCAACACTTTATTTTACTTTTATCATTAAAATAAAAATAAAATGCTCTCGTGAAATTTATACGCTTTGAAACAGATTGTTTTTCTTTTTTTATGTAGGCTACCTATAAGTATAACAGCACGGCCAAGGTCACCATGACCAAAATATAAGTAATATGTAAAGTAATATAACTACTATGGTTTGGATAAGAATACAATTTTTGAAATTTCCCTTTAATTTTTACTTCCCAGAGCAAATTAATTCTAACATTAAACTTTTACTCTTTTAACGTTTTAAATAAAACATAATACTTGTAATGACTTAAATCTAAATGAATCATATTTTATTCAAGCAAAACATTTCTGGGATGTTTAGGGAAAGGATTTACAATAAGTTTCACAATAGAATTTGAGTTTTATATTTTTAACCTTTATCCCACAGAACGTAAGATTACGATTACGATAAATTACAAAATTTGAAATTCAAAATTTAAAAACCTACTAAACAAAGTTAATCTCACCGCTCCAATCATAAATTGCAAATAATTTAATTTGCCACTACGTGTTCAACTGTTTCGGGATTGAATTAATTTTGTCAAAATTATTTACGACGTTCATTTGATTTCTCCAAGCAATCAAACTAATTACATTTACCGAACGAGTCGGGGTTAAAGATTATTAAAGAAGGAAAGCAGAAAACGTTTTTTATGAGGCAAATTTAATGGCAAAGGGAAAACCATTACAGGCTATAAATGATTTACTATTGTAAAAAAAAAATACTGATGCAAAATGTTGTAAAATGTATTTACTATAGTTAAAATGGTTTTAATTTTGCTTACTTATCCCATCTTTATATTTAATGAATTTATTTATTTCAAATGTTAATTTTTATATATACTTATTTAAATTGCGTTTTATTAACTTTAACATTATCAGCATCGGTAATAACTCTACAAACGTTTAATATAAAATGCCAAAGAGATGGCACATCTGTACGCTATTCAGATTTGAAAACTCGATACGTCACATCACTGTCATCAGGGTGTCTTATTACAAAATTACAATCTAAAATGCAATAATTTACAAACTGGACTGACTGATGAAGATGACATGGTAATAGAAATGGTCATAGACTGATGATGGTGCCATTTAGTGGTCACACGTTACATGGTCATACGGGTTTAATCTTAGGTAACTTGCAATATTACTTATTTTTGTGGAATTGAGGTAGTTCCCAATATGTTTATTGTAGTCCAATGTGTGATACAAAGAAAATTATCCATTCCTGACTTGTGTTTTTAACTTTCATTGTCATAAAGCGTTGTGAAACTATTAGTAATTTTATAAATATTGTAGCACCACGTTGGATTCGCCAATGCTTTTAAATTTCTTATGAAAGATATTATAATAAATAATAAAAATAAAACTTCTAAATCAAAATTTTTAAAAAAATGTTAATGTTTCTTTTATGTATATTAGTTTACATGAAACTAATTTTAATACTCAAGAAAACTATAATTAAAATTACATAACTAAGTGAATACATAAGGCTTACTTGCTGACGCGTTTCAAAACAATCGTTCCTTTTACGAAGCAAAGCCTCTACGCTTTCCGTAAAGGAGTAGACGCTTAGTTAAGTATTTTTAATTATAGTTAAATCTGTGAATTCAAGATGATTACATCAAGAAACTCAAGAAAAGATTAAGTTTGTTGATGAAGTAATTATTTCTTTCTTAGAACTTTCATTTGCATGTTATGAGAATTCTTGATAAATATGCAACAATACTTCTAGTCTGCAAAGTTCCGAAGTTTTGTTCTGTCAACCAGCGTTGTGGCTAAAATTATTTATAATAATACTTTACATGTTCAAGTTACTTTATTCAGCATGCATTAAATAACCTCTGTACAACACCCCCCGGATCCAACATAAATGAAGGGGAAAACTATTGCGGCTTTTCCCCAAGACGATTAGTCAGTGGGGAATACCCTAAATTTACCATCGTCTACGAAAGGCGAGAAAGAATTGTGAGAATAGATAGGATTAACGTTTGGACAGAAAATATACTGCTCAATTTATATATATAATATGGCATATCGTGGTTAGTGTCGCGTAGATGTATACCTCATCGCTTGGGGTCACAAGGAGATATTTACACTGCTCTGTAAGAAAAAGGAAGCAAAAGTTCAGATATAATTACGTAGCTCTAAAAAAAGACATGATTATCTCTTCCTAAAGGGGCAAGGGAAAATTTTACCATTTTGTGAGAAGGACTGCTTACCTGAAATAGGGGTGAAGAGATTTGTCTATCAGATATACAGGTAAAAATAATAAACACAAATAGGAATTTTAATTAATAATTTAAATTTCACAAATTTTATAAAATTATATTATGAAATTATTTAGGTTAACTTTAAATTACCATATTCAAATTAATATTTATTAATTTGTTGCAAGGAAATTTACTCAAAAATTTATCCCGAAAAAGTTTAATAACATTATATTTACTAATTGCAAGTTACTACACTGAGAAAACGTACAATATTTTTGGTCAATGCAGAGAAAACAGAAATATTAAGACAAATATTAAACCATTTTTACGTTGCGATTGAAGAAGAAATTTTTGTTTTATAACTGTTAATTGAGAAAAAGTTGATTTATGTCCTGAACCGTCCTACTGATTTATATTTCAAATGGTAATACAGGTCAAAGCAATGAAAAATAGAAAAGGTAAAGGTGAGTATATACCCCTGCATTCCAGTAGCCTTATCTAGTTCGAGAGCGCAGCCTGCCACTTGTGTTGGAAATGATGAATCAGAAGTAACACTCTTTCGGACAGGTCTACCCGACGAATGAGTTTTATTTTGTAATATAATATTTAAAAAGGAATGCATTTCAACGAATTTGTAGCAGGGTAAAGTGCTTTGAATTGCGGTCAGAGATTACTATCAGCCACTGAGTGCATAGTTAGAACTGTTGAACCGTATGAGCTGTAAGTATCATTTTTCAAAAAACTACATTTCATTGAAATTTACAGTTATTTAAAAACAGTTGAAAAAATTATATGGCTTGAAATCTTACCTTAATAAACATGATATTCAGTTCTTGAAAACGAGTTTGTCTAAAACAAAAGAATGACGTCATACCTGTAAATAAAGATTAAAAAAGTTTCAATTTTTTCAAATAAATTTCAAATAGATTAAAGTATATGCTCAACATATTTTTGTCGTAGTTGTAATTTTTAAAAACTTTATTTAAGAAAATAATAGTACTAGAATATTAAGTAAATAATTATATAAACATCTAAGTTACAACTAACCACCGTTAGATAATATCAAAATAGTTTACATATTATATAATTTAATAATAGCAAAACGTAACAACCTATTATTAGATAACAAAATACTATTAATGCACAAAATATTTCTAAATATATAATTAACGTTAGATAATATTGAAAATACTTAGATATTATATACTGTAATAATAGCAACACGTAACAAGCTCTTGTTATACAATATTAAAACACACTAGTACAATATATTACAATAGAAATATTGAAAAAAATCCGAAAAACAAAAAATAATAAAAAAGTACTAACACTACAGGCTACCTAAGATGTACCTTACCCTTATGTATATTTCGATGACCATTCCATCATCATCAGATGGTTATATAACAAAATTACAATCTAGAATACAATAATTTACAAACTAGACTGTCCTAATCTAACCAGACAGAATAGATAACCAATCTTTAAACTTATATAAATTATATAAACAGTCCTGACGTAGTTATAGAACTATACGGTAGTAAACAAGTTTGAAAATGCCGATACTGATGATCAACAGCAAAAAAGCTCCAAATTAAAATAAATGTATAAAGTAAAATTAATTACAGTATTCTTGATTATGAAAATGTTTATTTATTTAAACATTTATATATTTATATAATGCCAGATTACAAATAAATACGATCTGGTACTACCAGTATAATGAAATTGAATAATAATTACTAAAAGGAATAATTCTAAGCTTAGTTTTTACACTACATAGTATGTTTTAAAGCTTTTAACGAACAATTAACTAAACAATAATTAGTTTATTATTGTTTGTAATTTTAAAATAACTAAATAATTAAAGATATTTTAATAATATTTGGGACTCTTCTAAAGGAAGACAACTAATATTCAGTAAGAACAGTCGGTTTTATACCGTTGCTTAACCTTTCATCCCCACTAGTCGACAAACTCCCTCCTTGCGCATCTCAAGTATTTTGATATGTCTCGGGAGTTATACCTTTACATAATACATTTTTAAATTTAATTTTTCAGTTTCTAATAAGTTTTGAACTTATTGCAATAGACTATTTCTCCTAATAAAAAAAAGGAAAACACTCAAATACCTCAAACTTAAATCATAAACATTTTTGTACCACGTCCATGAAAACTTATACAAACTTGATATTTAGGTTAGGCATACCAAGAATAAGATATTCCGTAATTTTTTCTCGATAATTAATTTAACTTTTATTTAATATTAACATGTTATTAATACACCATTCTCAATTTCGTCGATACTTTTAGCAATCAACTTGTAGCTAAGGTTTAATATATAAACTTGTACGTATAATGGTATTCAGTAATTTTTAGACATGTTTTGTTTAGTGTAAATTGTGTGATCATATAAAGTGTAATACATAAATCACGATTAAGATCAACGCCGATCTACAAGACGTGTTACTAGATAGCTGCATTGAACATAAACCGGGCGTCAGAGGTAATTATATAAAAAAAAAAAGGAAACCCCAATTCCATACCTATTACTAAGTGTTTACTGGATGCATATTTGTACTTGATTTCTATTTTAGAAAATTTGT
This sequence comes from Prosapia bicincta, assembly GCA_036971475.1. Classification (NCBI taxonomy): domain Eukaryota; kingdom Metazoa; phylum Arthropoda; class Insecta; order Hemiptera; family Cercopidae; genus Prosapia; species Prosapia bicincta. The sequence goes on along the minus strand of JBAIZL010000005.1, from coordinate 159,302,036 downwards.
TATTGATACACAATTTTCAATTTCGTCGATACTTTTGGCAATCAACTTGTAGCTAAGGTTTAATATATAAACTTGTATGTATAATGGTATTCAGTAATTTTTAGACATGTTTTTTTTTTAGTATAAATTGTGTGATCATATAAAGTGTAATACATAAATCACGATTAAGATCAACGCCGATCTACAAGACGTGTTACTAGATAGCTGCGTTGAACATAAACCGGGCGTCAGAGGTAATTATATATAAAAAAAGGAAAACCCCAATTCCATACCTATGACTAAGTGTTTACTGGATGCATATTTGTACTTGATTTCCATTTTAGAAAATTGGTTAGTATAAATATAATACTTTAATATGAAGTTGGACAGACTTATCTGTAACACTAGATGCAAAGAAACCAATATATAATTTGTTTTTGTATTTACTAATACAGCAACAATTACCTATTTGTTGTATATAATTTCGTAAGCTTAATTTTGAGAGAACAATTGTGGGAGCTTGTAAGGTCGTACAGAGCTGAAATATGGCTCAAATTAAAGATATTGACACGAAAAAGCGGGGAAAAATATAAGGTTTTCGCAATTTACATCATTTATAGGTTTTTTAGGAACTTAAAGTCACCAAAAATCTGCATAAGAAATACGTTGCAATGAAAACCAGCTGAGTATGATTTTTAAATATTTTAGCCGAGAAGCAAATGTACAATATTATATTAAAAACAGCTGAGTACAAATATTTTAACAGTATTAAAGGCTAATTAGAAATATGAACTTGGGATCAGGTTTAGTTAATGGAGTACGTCTTATCATAATAGATATGTTTGACAAATATATTAAATTATAAATAATCACTGGTTCTAGAAAAGGAAACACCATAATTTTACCAATAAATAAATTAATATCAACAGATCCTAACATGCCATTTCATACAAAAAGGAATCAATTTCCTTTAGGACTTACATTTTCAAGTGAAAACCAGTAGATAACTATAAGACTTCAATCGACCGAAGCTGTTTTTACACATGATCAACTTTATGTTGCACTAAGTCGAGTAAAATCTCAAGATGTATTAAAGATACATATTGATAACACCATTGGTCACAAAAATCAAACTGAAAACACATTCTCAAAAAATATAGTTCATGAGGAAATTTTGTTATGAAAATTTTGAATTAAATTAAAATAATTTGTATTTAAAAATAAAATTACCATACAAAAGTTCAAAATTTGTTCCAACATGAATAGGGGCATTTGCCTCTACAAGATGAATCTACTACCTAGATGCACTGTACATACACCTCGCGTCGGAGGTAGTTATATAAAAAAAAGGAAAACCCAATTTCATAACTATTACTAAGTGTTTACTGGATGCATATTTGTACTTTATTTCCATTTTAGGAAATTGGGTTTATATAAATATAATTAAATACTTTAGTAGGAAGTTGGAGAGACTTATCTGTAAGACTGGATCCATCGATATATAATTTGTTTATGTATTTTCTAATGGTAATTCTATTAACAATATTAATGATAAATAATGAGTACCAGCCGCTGAACCCCAAAAGGCTCTTTTACATACGGTAACTAGTGACCCTCCACAATAGCAAGTTTGACCATCCCGGCACTTAACTTTTTCAAACACATGACAAATTTCAACTGGAAGACATTTATTCTTAAAGGGGGGGGGGTTTGTTATAGGACAAGCAATAAATCAACAAAATGACATTAATAGTCACAAGAAATATATGCGCCTCTTTCCGATTGTAATCTCTGTAGTGGGGAGAATCGTCGAGTCTCTCTCAAACTTGCGCGTGTAATCGCAGATGTTACTTAAAGTGGCGCACAAAATCCTTATAATCTTTGAGCGAACCGGGGAAAAGTACGCTTAAGTCACAGATTACGCAAAAGCTATGTTTAGGTATCAGATAAGCCATTCGCCTAATTCTTAAGAACGTAAATTTAAAAAATAATACTTGAATCTTTACACAATTCTTGAACAGAACAATAATATTAATTAAAAACTCTATAAATCATTTCATGTATGCAATTGTTAAAAGTTATTTTTTTTTCTAAGACAGAATAAACTGGAAATGATTAACGTTTACAGAGAAAATGGAAAAACGAATATCCTAATGTACTTTGGATACGAGCACATTCTGCCTACTATTGCTTAAAACAATAAACATCTAGATTAAATTTCCAATACTGTTAACCCTGAAATGAATTTAATACAAACAACTCTGTTTACTCAAATATGCTGGCTTTTACTTTCTCCCACCCCATTCCTACATCTGCATGGAACACCATTAGATAATCCTAAATATATCAATAGCCTGAGTATTTCTACTTTAATAAGGGTTTACGTAAAACGTAGGATTAGCCTAATTTGACGGCGATGGCATTAAATTTGCCAAGCATATGTTTTGCAGGATTATAGTTGAAGTAGGTACACTTAAACTTTCTTTTAAGCAAATTGTCAATACATTTAGGCTTACTTCAGGCACGCACGTACAAACACACACACACACACACACACACACACACACACATACATACACACATACATACACACACACACACACACTCACACTCACTCTCTCACACACACACACACACACACACACACACACACACACACACATATATATATATATATATATATATATATTTTTTTTTTTTTTTTTTTTTTTTTTTTTTATTTGGTATCTAAATTTGGCTTTTCTCTTATTAAATAGTAACGGAATCCTACTCGCAAACGATAATACTGGCATCTTTACCCGTTTATTTCCAACAGCAATACTCACGTTTCACGTTATAAATCGGGTTGGTTAGAAACAATTAGCAGTACAGACAAATTGAAATTTTAACCACCTCTAATCAATCAGTTTTAAAAGAAATTGTTTGCATTTCCAATCAGAACTCGAATCCTCTTTGGAAGCTAAAAACAGATTTAATATGCCTTTTTGATGAGACGGATAAATTGACATATTGAAAAACAATATTAAACTCAATTTACAATATACTGATATTAGGCCTACATGCAAAATTTAAATTAAATACCATAAAATACAATATAAAGAATATAGTCAACATTATTATATTCTATAATGTCTCAGAGCACCTTGTCTCAAACGTAAAATAATTAAAAGTTGTTCAAACGTTATCGTTAATTGGTCGTATTAATCAAATATATCATAAATGTTGAACATAATATTTCAAATACAATATTTTTCCGTTTAAATTTAGATTGTGCGTAGTTCAACTCACTGACGGTGATAACTGTTTTTATATTATTTTGATTTTGGCAAAAAAAATTAGGTCATAAAAGCCATTGTAATTCTTTAAGGCGAATACTATAATTAAATCAATTAAAATGAGTTTTAGTCAATATTAAAGCTTGAGAGTTTAATCTAATAAATGAAAGATTTTTAAAACATCACGAAATTTTTGAACTCAAAAATTAGAAATTGTGACACAATTTAATTGAATTCAAACTTCAATAAGTGTTTGTAATGCTGGCTATGGCATCAAAGATGTCGAGATAAATAAGCCGCCATTTTCTGCGATAGTTTAATTAGTTTTCTTTATTTCACTTTAGGACCGAGAATTATCTTTGACATTTCGTACAAACAGATACTCTAAACAAAGACACAAAGAGCATAGCAAATAGCCGAGATTTATTTTGTTCGAGACAAGAAAATAAATTGCATCGGTGAAATATCTCATTAAAATTTAATTCAGAATAATTCTGAAAAAAGTCAAATAGATTTTGTTATTCATATTTTTCTTTCAAATCATTATTTATAATATTTAATCAGCACATTTAAAGACAACGTTTCTGTAAAAAAGAGAATATTATTTTCTTCTTTCAACAATAAAACCATTTTCCATTATATTCATAAGTAGGCATATGATAACGTTTTGGACTTAGGTGAAATTAAATTTTGGAACTAACTGTACCGATAACACTACTTAAAAGACACTAGTATAACTATGTAAGACGATGGCGTTTGTAAGGCTATTCACAAGATTGCTTTTGCCTGAGGTTGATCTTCTGATTGTATAAATTATCCTATCTTGACGAGAAACTACGCTAGAGCACTCTAGGGGATGATTCTCTAATCAAACTGTATACGCTCATCGCTTGAACGAACCTTCTGCAATAGATTACATACAAGCAGCTTCGTACACAAAGTAAAATTTATAAAAACTAAGTGTAACAGAAAACTAGATTCGGTCGTAGGAAAATAATAAAATATACTAGAAGGTTAAATATTTTTCATCTTATTGTTCTTTTTTTTAACTTGCTTTTTAGTTGTAAAAATGTTGAACTTCTACATAAACGTTTTCCCTCCACTGAAAATACTCACTACATTTTAGTTAATGTGTTTTTTTTAGTGAGTGTGTGTACATTTTAGTTAGTAAAAAACATAGTTTACTTTTAAACTTACTTATACTTACTTATAATTATAGTTAGTAAAATAGCGTGTAAAATGAGCGTGTGTGTGTGTGTGTGTGTGTGTGTGTGTGTGTGTGTGTGTGTGTGTGTGTGTGTGTGCGTGTGTGTGTGTGTGTGTGTGTGTGTGTGTGTGGTGTGTGTGTGTGTGTGTGTGTGTGTGTGTGTGTGTGTGTGTGTGTGTGTGTGTGTGTGTGTGTGTGTGTGTGTGTGTGTGTGTGTGCGTGTGTGTGTGTGTGTGTGTGTGTGTGTGTGTGTGTGTGTGTGTGTGTGTGTGTGTGTGTGTGTGTGTGTGTGTGTGTGTGTGTGTGTGTGTGTGTGTGTGTGTGTGTGTGTGTGTGTGTGTGTGAAACAATACGCTTCTGTAACCTCCAATTGCGTAGAATGTTTTTTTATAGTTTACATGAGTTTCAAATTTATTTTCCACTTCCATACAAGTAACAACATATACCGTAAAAAATAGTAATAAAACACAACAATCCTGTTAAAGAAAATCATCTATAAATTACATGCATGATGTAACAATCAGTTCTCTGTACAAATAAAAGATATTTTTCTTTCGCTAACTTGTCTCATGATTCAACGGTTACTCCTCCCTTATTTGTATTCTAAATGATTTTACTTTATTCCGTTTTTCTCTATGTTCAGTAATGTCACTAACTTTGCGAAACAAGGAAAAATGTCATTCGTAAATGCCTTAAACAAAATGCTGAAACGAGAACAAAGGCCCACCTCTAGAACTGTAAAAGTGATGTTACTGCGGGATTAACAGGAGTGGAAGCTTACAAGGCATTACGTGCGAACCTGAAACCTGCTTCTGCATTTAGCAGAAATAATTTCAAGTTTCCTGAATACAAATGTGTAAGTCGTAGCCTAAGATGCACACTGCCCATTGAAGCCCAAAGAATGGAAATAGTTAATCTATATCTATAAAATTTCTGAAAAAATAACAATTTAAAAAAAATATAAATAAAATAAATGATAATTTAGATTTTTTATAGTTTTAAACTATAAAATGTCTTATGTATATATATATATATATATATATATATATATATTTCTCTTATAGATGTAGAAACAACAATTTCAAAAAGAGTCCAATATTATTTACGCGCTGACAAATAATGAGCCTTCAATTGGTTGACTAACTGTTGTGCAGGTCCTATTTATATTTTATTAGGATATATACATATATATATATATATATATATATATATATATTTATTTATTTATTTATTTATTTATTATATATTTATATTTAACTTTGCAACACTGATTTCTTGTATTCACTTATCACTTACACTATAATGTATTTAAACAAAAATCTTACTTGTTTAAGTACATTGTAGTGTAAGCGGTAAGTGAATACAAGGAAACGCTTTTGCAGTTAAATATAAATATATATATATATATATATATATATATATATATATATATATATATATATATATATATATAAGTTAAATATGTATATATATATATATATATATATATATATATATATATATATATTAGAGATATGGCTGGCCGCCCATCTACATCGCATCGGTGTGCTCCCAACTCCGGAATGCCCTTTCTGTGGACACGATACGATGGATGCGGATCATCTGATGAAGTGCAGCGCGCTTGACCATTCTGGAAATGATGATGACCCTCTGGTTCGATTATCCTGGTCAGCGCGTCACCAAATGGCTCAACAGCCAAGGGTGTGCGTTGGCTAGTAAGTAAGTATATATATATATATATATATATATATATATATATATATATATATATATATATAAAGGACTAAGTCACAATACAAATACAAGAATTATAATTGAATTTACAATTCAAAGCTTTTCGTTGGCTAACAGTACCAACATCATCAGGAATATTCAATTAAACAATTCAATTAATAATGTAAACTCAATTATAATTATTGTATTTGTATTTTGACTTAGTTCTTTATTAATACACAAGAATACATATTGTGATATATATATAAAAATATATATATACATATATATATATATCCTAATAAAATATAAATAGGATCCACACAACAGTTTCGTCACCCTATTGAAGGCTCATTATTCGTCAGTGTTTAGAAAATAATAATGAACTCTTTTTGAAATTGTTTCTATATCTATAAAGAGAAATATATATATATATATATATATATATATATATATATATATATATATATATATATATGAGACACTAACTGAGAATCAACTTAAAGTCTAAACAATAAAATAGACATATACATTTCATAAAATAGACATAGTCTAAGAAAGTATTTTGCAAAATTTATGTTTTAAAGGCCAAACATTTGTAACTCAGTGGAAAGTAAACAAGTCCCATATAAAATGCAAAGAAACAGTATATTTTCAGATAAAAATGTATTTAATATGCTAATATAGGTTGTGTTTACATTATTATAGGTTTCTATTCCCATTCCATAATCATTATCAAATATTAGTTGATTTAAAATTAACAAACAAAGTGACAATTTTAACCGAGTGCGGGCGAATATATAAATAAATATATGTAAGCCTATATATATCTATATATATTTATATATGGTAATACTTCTCATATACGGATCAATGTGGCGACAACCCCAACCGGTACCCATCTGGATATGGGAGGCGCCATGTAATGATGTAAGTCTGTAATACGATGGAAGTAGATGCATGATTGTTTGAAGTAAATAAGTTGCACTTATTGAAGATTGTAGTTATATTTTAATAGCAATATAGCACTGTATGTACAGTTTAGTTACATGCATGTTTGTACAGTTCCTTAATAATGTCCGGGCATAGATATGTACATTAATTTAGGTAAATACAGATATAATAGTGGTTTGCTTGATTCGATAAGCACGTTTCTTTGATGAAATATCCTTCCACCTTCGAAAGAGTCGACGATTCCGCTGCTGTAGCTTCATCTTGTTCGACGTCCTCGTTCAGCTGGTGAAATGCCTGGAAAGCTTCCCTATGGGTCATGGTTTGTTTTCTATCGTCATTTACAGCAGGCGCTGGCTGTGTGCTCACTAAGTCTATAAATATCAAAAGTAGGAAAGAAAACTTTTTCCGGCAGCTATAGCCGCGATTATAACTGTTTATAACTTACTGCGATGTAAAAACGTTTTTCCATTGCACTGTATACTGTCTATTAAAAATTCTACGTGAAATTACTAACTTAATTATCTAACAACACACAATTCTGTAGAATATGTGTATACTGATCTGGCTGAATGAACAAAGAGCCGTGTGCTAGCACTAGAGAACTACCCGACGGCAAGGTGCCTTGCGGAATAAAGATACTTACTTTATTACCATATCAGGGTATCAGAGGTTCCGGATATGAGAACTTTTATTATATATATATATATATATATATATATATATATATGTGTGTGTGTGTGTGTGTGTGTGTGTGAGTGTGTGTGTGTGTGTGTGTGCGTGTGTGTGTGTGAGTGTGTGTGTGTGTGTGTGTGTGTGTGTGTGTGTGTGTGTGTGTGTGTGTGTGTGTGTGTGTGTGTGTGTGTGTGTGTGTGTGTGTGTGTGTGTGTGTGTGTGTGTGTGTGTGTGTGTGTGTGTGTGTGTGTGTGTGTGTGTGTGTGTGTGTGTGTGTGTGTGTGTGTGTGTGTGTGTGTGTGTGTGTGTGTGTGTGTGTGTGTGTGTGTGTGTGTGTGTGTGTGTGAAACAATACGCTTCTGTAAGCTCTTTAAATAATAACGTAACCTATCTTAGCTCTAACCTTTAAGTCTTATATTTAAATACACATATAAAAAAATTATTTTCCATGTAGACATGGTACATTTCTTGCACCTTCACTAAGAACGCAACTTTCGATTACGCAGTCTGGCTTATGAAATATGTTCCAATCAGTACCTAACGCATAATGTATCGAAGGGTTTCATCGCGTCTCGAACTGGGTGTCGTGTTAACAGGTTTACAAAATGTGATTGCGTTTATAACCAACACAATATTGAGTAAGAAACAACAATTTGTGCACATCAATTCTTTTCCCTAATTATTTAAGCCAGTCACGACAAGGGAAAAAGTGCACCTCTAAAATGGTGACAAATTCCTTCAAATCCGAGTTTGTTCTTGTATCTTCTTTGTCCTCCAACTTAAACTATAAGGCATTATCTTTAGGGGGATCGTTAAAAACAGTATAAATCAGGGGGATCGTTAAAAACAGTATACATCAGGGGGATCGTTTAAAACAGTATACATCAGGGGGATCATTTAAAACAGTATACATCACGGGGATCGTTTAAAACAGAATACATCAGGGGGATCGTTTAAAACAGTATACATCAGGAGGATCGTTAAAAACAGTATACATCAGGGGGATCGTTTAAAACAGTATACATCAGGGGGATCGTTAAAAACAGTATACATCAGGGGGATCGTTAAAAACAGTATACACCAGAGATCTAGCGACACAGTAGGTCAATGGTTTGAATTTTGAAAATCCGATTTAATTGGAGTATGTATTAAATATTTTCTATTTTGGTTATAATTAAATGACTAAGAATTACATGTAATTCCGTTAAATTTTTGTATATTTTGAAAACAGTAAACTGTACTGCAAAATTAGCTTTCGATATATTTTACAAAAATATTTCAATACTCACAAATGAATAAAGTTTATGAAAAATGCATCACAATTGTACTATATGTTCTCCATTACCTACATAAATCACATTTCCAATAATCGATATATAAATTTATCTGAAACTATGCGCAAGGAGTGTTCGCCGAATGAAAGTGCTAGCTGATGTTCTGATTTTAGGTCATCAATATTACGAGCTAAGGAATGTACATAATCTAGGTCTTCCATGTACCCCCGCAGGAGAGTATAAACGTATGATGTCATGTCAGGTGGACAGGAGGCCAGAAGAATAAGGCCAGGCGGATGCCATACTACGGCAGAGTGGCAGTACATTCAAGGTCAGCGCTACTACAGACATCTGATGAACATTTTCTGAACCTCTAGTCCACGCCTGATCTTACTTACATTTTTTACACCTTGTAAATTACGTCTACAAAAATAGAAAGTAGTAAATAAATAAACTAGAACGTTTCTATGTGAAGACGTTGTATCATGCAACAAGTGACTGACCTACTTGTTTACTCAATACCACACGTACATAACAAGTTCTGCTTCCCAACTCACTCATGTCGCCATTAATTCGAATATTAAGACACATTGTCAACATACACTTCTCTGCTCGTTACAACTACACCAATAAATTTAATGTTGAACGCGCGTTAATTGTGTTTCACACTGGGACTAAAAACGTGCAACTGATAAACGATACTCCAGGCCAGATAGCGCGGGAGTAACATACTTCACCAGTCCTTCTCTTCTAGTTACCAAGGAAGTACATTCCAAAATACTCTGTCGCGTCTCTCTTATAACGCAGCGTACATTGGATCTCTACACTAAACGTCTTGACGGGAAAAGAAATACTAAACGCATAATTAATGAATATAAGTGTTTTTTAAAATAATTTTAAAACATTGACTCAAAAGCAAAGGTTTTAAGCACGCCCTTAAAATTCAATAGAAATTTGTCTATTTCATAATAAACGTAGCTAATCAAGTATAATTTAATAATTTACATTCCTTAGCAACATTTCAAAAGATAATTTGTTTTTTTTTTATTTTCAGACATAAGTACCTAATGAAAAAATTAGGATTTAAAAGACATTTTTACACAAATTTTTCTAAATAACAATTACTTACGTTGTAAGTGGGATGGAAAATTACAAAAGTAATAAATATAAACAGTCATTATAAGTATTATGTCTATCTAACGAACATAATTGCCAAAGACGAATTATGTTGAAATAACAACTAGTCTACATGAACTATAATCTAAGAAGATTCATATTAATTACAAATGGATAGTATTTATATTAAAGGGGATACTATTGTAAAAAGCTTGTTAACATATAGGCCTACTTACCCTTATTACTGTATTTGAAAGACACTATTTATATAATATTTTTAATCTAATTGTTAATGTAAATTCAATTTTTATAAACTTTGGTCTTCTTTAAAGAGATAGGCCTATAACTAATTGTTTTAATGGTATTAATTTTTTGTTATTAATTTTAGGAATGTTTTCAAGGATTATTACACATTATGGTGTTCCTATTTATCATTTTTTCATTTTCTAGTTCAATTTATAACTGGTATGGGATTGTTATTTAGTAACAATTTGTATCTATATAAAATTCATGATAGGCCTATATACAATTTATGCAGCAAGTACTTAGGTCTGAAGGTGAAAACAAATGTTTTCGAAACGTCACCAATGAATGTTAATTTATGCTTGACTCGTATATTTATCTTATCTTACAGTTCTGATGTGTAAACACGAGTTATTTTGGTAAAATTTGAAAAAGACTGCGATATTTCATATTGTTTTCTTCATTTTATTTACAGAATACTTTCGAATGTTACTTAAAAATACACTCTAAAAAAAAGTCGTGTTATATGTTACAAAACACAGTCTATATAGTGGTTACAAATTTAAAAAATACCAACAAAACCCAATTTATAAACAAAGAAACTGTACATACTTAAACTTCCTTAATAAAACCTCGCACATTTATATTACAATATAGTAACAATATATTCGGTTAGTATAGGTTTGGTTATAAATATGTAATGAGTGTCTTAACAGAACAACTATTTCTGTGGCTTAAGGCTATCAGTTATTATGACTAATTTCGTGTATAAAGGATTTTTAATATAGATAGAACGAAGGTAGAATCATAAAATCAATAAGGGCAGCATATGGAAAAATATTATAGCATCACTTGGGCAGGTTTACGCAACTGAAGTAGACCTAATTATTATCGGGATCATTCAGAGGTGTCTGCTCTTTATATCCTTTTGTAAGAAAAAATTAGGCTGGATAGAATTACATAGGACTGAAGCAAAGAAATTATGATCCTCTGAAACTGGTAGTAAACAATAGATAGTTTATCATCTGTAGCGACTTTTGTCTGGAGTAGACCTCCGTGGTCAAGAGAGGCGTTTATCTGCTGCAAGGAATTCTCACAAGTTAGTTGGTTTTATTTGAGAAATTTATTTCAAAAAATTTTTACACAAAAAAATACATATTTGAAAAGAATAAGCAAAAATACAATATAATTACAATACAAAAATAGCTTATTTTTCTAGGGAAGCTGCTTCAGCTTCTCTTCGTCGTCGCCTTCGCTATGCCCGCTGCTTGTTCCGCCACCGGCGTTTAGCCCTGAGTTCCCTTTCCACATCATCCCTCATATTTTAATATGAAAACTAATTTCACTGTATTAATACAGCATACACAAACATTAAATTCCTTCATTTTCTTCCATTAACACGATGTGAGTTGACGTGTACAATCAAACCTATCTCAACTGGATACTTTGAAGTTAGATTTTAATAACATCGTATAGTAATATCGTATAACAGAGTGTGGTGATTCCTGAAGAATAATTTTGATAAAGGAAAATGTTTGTAAAGTAAGGTTATATTTGTATGTTGGTAATTATTGTAATTTTAACCGCTATTTACGGTTACCGTCGTTTAAAATAATTTCTTTAAGTAGCCTGTGTGAAAACGAAAATAGTTATAGTTTTTGTTATCGTAGTCAATAATAAGCGTGTGTTTAATAAAACGGACACTTTTACCGGAAATGATTGACCTGTTTGGTCGGGATAGGATTGACGGGTTTCGACAGGAGTTTATTGGCGGGAGTCGACGAGTGATGATAGATCGTTTGGAAGGGAGACGTTTGAATAGTCTCGACGAAAGAGGATTGCCGGGTTTCGACAGGAGTTGATTGGCGGGAGTCGACAAGTTTGGAAGGGGAGGTTTGACGGGTTTCGACAGGAGTTGATTGGCGGGGGTCGACGAGTGATGATTGGCCGTTTGGAAGGGAGACGTTTGACTAGTCTCGACGAAAGAGGATTGACGGGTTTCGACAAGAGTTGATTGGCGGGAGTCGTCAGGTGATGATTGACCGTTTGTAAGGGGAGAGGTTTGACGGGTTTCGAAAGGAGTTGATTGGCGGAAGTCGTCAGGGGATGGCTGACTGTTTGCAGGGGGAGAGGTATGACTAGTCCCGACAGAAGTTGATTGGCGGGAGTCGTCAGGTGATGATTGACTGTTTGGAAGGGGAGAGGTTTGACGGCTTTCGACAGGACTTGATTGACGGGAGTCGTTGGATGATGATTCAGCCGTTTGGACGAGTTTGGGAAAAGATATTAAAAACTAAAATTATTCCAAATTGTTTTGTTCAGATGTAAAACACTGTTCTCTTCGTGGTAGGAAAGGTCGACTGTAAAATAATATTTTCCCCATATGCTTTACTACTTTCAGGGCTTCGTAGCCCTGACTGGTCAAACAAAATAAATCGCCACGTAGCGTTCACAGTTTGCTTTATTCGGCGTAACCGATATTTCTAATCTCTTCAGTAAGATTTATTGCATTTCCGAACCTCTGAGTGATTTATCGTTCCCCAAATTCTTCACAACTTGCCTTTAATAAAATACAATGAAACTGCCGTCCATAACTCGCTGACATATGGTATAACCTGTTCGCGTATAACTCATGGATTTGTAAAAAAACTATATTTGTATTGAAACCCTAGGCACCTTTCACATATAATGCGGAGATGGATTTTGTTCTTCAATAGATCTACAATAGATAAAAGTAGCAGTACAAAGTCACAGCATTTAGGCCTAATATTGTTCAAACTTATTAAGTCAAACATTTATTACATTATTATTGCTATTATAATTGTGGTTTCTATTGTATCTATTCTTATAAGTATCATTGTTATTATTGCTGTTATTATTATTGTCGTTGGTCCTTTTTTTAAAATTATTTTCATGAATTGGCTTATATTTAGCACAGTCCTGCGGAGAAAGCGCGTTCTCATAACACCAATGATTGTTGGCCAGGTAAATAACGTGAGGATTCAGACCAAACTTTGAATAACGTTAGACAACAAACTGACGTATTGAGATCATCTCCATTTACTTGTGGCATAGGAAGGGCAGTGAGATCGTCACTAGCATAATGGCTAACGGCGGTGTCCCATCTACAAACAGATATCGTCGACGCCGATATCCATCGCATAGTAGATCTTACTATCCTGCACCAAAATCTGGGCTGTCGATATGAAGATTCGGATATAATAGACTCGATTATTTTTGGATCAGAGGTAATGAGCACTAAGAATTACGAGCTCCTATCGAACGTTTTCAGCGCCAAAGGTGCTGATGGCCGGGTCATACAGACAGGCCTCTGGATCAAAAGAGTATGTTTATATAACCCCTCAGTAGAAGTATATGTCATATGCTGTATATAAGTATATGCTGTATATATACAACACATTTGTTCCCAGGCGGGAAAATGAGCAACAATCAATACTATGACAAAGTGGCACCGACGATGAAATAAGAAAATCCTAGGTAGACGAACGGTCGTGATAATAAAAAAGGATTATGGAGTGGACGAACCACAGTCTCGAGGAAGTGCATTTGTATATTAAGCAATTCTTAGCGGGCCATGCAGGACTACTTTAGATCATATTCTCTCAGAACAGGAAAAGTGAATTGCATTCTTCGGGTTAATGGCGTAAGACACGCCATCCTTAAGGAGCACCTTCTCAAACCGGAGAGTGAGGTGATGACATTGGTTAGGGTTTATTGTCGGAGAACTTAGTGCTAGAATATGAAGCAAATGATACGTTGTTTCTAGGGAAGTAAAGTCTGTGTACGCTACGAAAGGTATGAAGGATGGCTTCATCTATAGTAATGTGTCGTACAAAAGTCTTATACAGACCACCCTATAAGAGTTACATAAGATTATAATTCTTCATCTGCAAAATGTTTGTATGATATTGTTTTAATCGTAATGTATTAAATTAAATACACAAATACAGCTTTCACAAATATATAAATTGTTTTTTATGTTTTTAAATTCTCGTTAAACCATTTGATTTTGTTAGATCTCATTGGAAACTGCTTAAAGACTATTCCAGAAAAACGTAGCTTGTCACAAAATCACTAACACAGCATGTTACAAAACGATATTAGAATACTTCACACTGTTCCTACCCACGCCACGCAACAAGAGGTCTATTGCATTTGGCAATCTGCCCAACTTGAAGATATTCAGTAAATTCTTTAAATGTACGTATTTTAATCTTGAAAAGCAAAAAACAAGTATTTCATTATCCTTAGACATGTGTATGTGTGTGTGTTAATGACGCTATAAAAAGATATAATGTTTGAAAATATTTACTGTGTATGTGTGTGTGTGCGTGGTTGCGTTTGTACGTGCATGCAAGCGACCATGTGTAAAGAGCAAACAGACATGTTTTGTAATAAATTAAGGTTGTTTAATCCTTTTATAAACAGGTGACTTTCCTCTGGTTTATTAAAATCTTTTAAAGTGTACAACCCTGCTTATTTTTCAACAGCCACCGAAATTAGACCCGCTCTACATACACGGGAAAGACAGTTACATAATACTGTATGTTTAGAAGAACAAAAGGCTTTTGCAGTAATTATACATACAAATCTTAAATTTTAAAAAATGTGAAAAACATTTTTTTGTAATTAAAAGAAGATTATTTAAATAACGTTGTCTGCAATCGCCACAACTCCCTTCACTTGTACACCGATCTACCCTCTCCCTGTATAACAAGCCGATTACTTCGCAACGAAGATCTATTTTCTCCTTCCTTCAGAGGGGAAAGGCCAATATTTCCCCGCTACTTTAGGAAATATTTAAATACTTTATATACTTTAAATACTAAATATTTTAGGAAATATTTACTTACGTTTTCCAAAATAATTCATTTTCAGATTAATATGTGTATTAACGTGAAAAATTATTTCACACATATATTATTACAAAGTTTAAACATGTTGAAAATATTACTAATAAAATAATTAGTTGTTTTATTGAAATGCCTCTATATATGCATCACTACAAAGGATTCAAACATGGAATTAAAGGATATTGGTAAAAAGCCAAAATTATGGATTAAAGTCCGGTTACATCCCTCTACCTAGAGTTAAGTAAATAGGCGTTGGATAGAAAGACAAGAAAAACGGTTTCTCTGACTATCGCACGTATAAATAGATTTCGAAAGTAAACCATACTTCAAAAAAGACTGGTAATGGAAAAATTTAATAAAAACCAAAAAGGAATAATAAATATCGCCCACAAATCAAATTGAGTATAGAATACAGATTTAAGGTCAAGTACAACTTTATACGAAACTTTATAAGATAAAGGTTTTACTACGAAACAGAACATTATATTATGAAACATGTAAGGTTACCTGCAAACCTGAGCAGCATTACCTCTGAACCGTTATATAGTCTACTGAAACACGGCCATCTTGTTGCCTTGCGGAGATGGAATGAGACACTTGACCTACTACTATAAGCCAAAAAAACTTTACTTATAGTTTCGAAGTGCGAGAGAAAACAACAACTAGATTATAAAGTTTAAAAAATTGTTAATATTGAAAATAAAGTATATCAAGAATAATAATATTGCTAATTATTATAAAGCATTTTAAGTTTATATTTACTCTGATAACAGGGTAAATACATTTCAATTTTGGATAAAATCCAATATATACAAAATAGGAAATGGTTGCAAAGTAGCAATAGTAATGTGTGTTATTGTTAATGTGTATTAAGCTACTGTGTGAACCTTTTGTTACAAAACGAAAAGATTAAACGAGATATATGAAAATATTTCGAATAATTTGTGAAAAGTCTCAGTTAGTATATAACGGATGTAGAAAAGAAAACACACAGGCAGGCTAAGGTTACAAATATTAATATAATTTAGACCGGACTTGTGTGAAACGTTTATGTTAAACTATATATCTGTATCTATATCTATCTATCTATCTATATATATATATATATATATATATATATATATATATATATATATATATCGCAATATGTATTCTTGTGTATTAATAAAGAACTAAGTCAAAATACAAATACAAGAATTATAATTGAATTTACAATTACACATGCGCGCTCGCACGCGCGTGTGTGTGTATGTTTTTTTAATAAATAAAAACGTATTTATTAACGATTGAAAATGTGTACAAGATATATATATATATATTAAAACAACATAGGTTATTCAAATACAAGAATATTTATTAATTTATATCCAAAGCTTTTCGTTGGTAAACAGTACCAACATCATTGATGATGTTGGTACTGTTTACCAACAAAAAGCTTTGGATATTAATTAATAAATATTCTTGTATTTGAATAACCTATATTGTTTTAAATTATTAAACAAGAAAACGTATTATATATATATATATATATAAGTATATGTAATTTATAAAAATAAAAATAATATCATTAACGAACAAATACAAAGAAAATAAAAAAAAAAAAATTATTCAATCTAATAGACAATATTAACCCCAAAACAAACATTAAAAACTCGCACAGTGCAGTGAATCTAAAAATAGAACATAACAGTACAGCAAGGTCAACGGAAAATCCACTCAGCTCGCAGTCTACAACCCTTTTCAGTATGACTGAGGACGACGGCACCATATTTGTTTTTGATTGTTATACAAGAAATTATATATATGTGTGGTGTGTGTGTGTGTGTGTGTGTGTGTGTCTAAAAAATTAGAATAAGTAATGTAGTATAAGTATTTAGCTAGTACCCACATATAGGAAATTTCAAAAAATAATATTTTGTTGTTGTTTTAGGTATATTTCACGTACAATGGAAATAGAGAGAAGAGATTAAAAAAAATTATTTTGTCTCAATTTTAAGGGGGGATCTTGTGACGGGCAGACCCGGCCACAATTGCCACCAAGAGGGAAAATAGTTAAAAGTAAAGCCAGGTTAAATTTTTTTGTTATGACATTAAGCCAAGCCATTGAGAAAGGGGTTGAAAATTTAAAGTAACTTATAGGGGGTCATTTGCAAGGGGAAAATTGTCAAATTCGGCCTAAAATTACAAACAACATTTCCATAGATGCAGAACAACAAATAAAGAACAATGACAAGAATAATAAAAACTCGTTAGAAGCACGGGAAAAGAGTTATGCAGCCCGAAATGAGAACAAATAAATTAATTTCTTTTAGGAGGGCATTTCCTTTCTCACGGTCTGGCAGGGATGACGTCAGACGCGCGCATCTAGGTAGGCAAGTTGGAGAAATATCGATTTTTGATTGGTCTGATCGAAACGCGGGAAAAATTGCTACAACAACGAGCCCAACGGTTAAAGAGGGGCAAAGCGTTACTTGGCATCGAGAGACGGCGTGAGAAGGTTGGTCAAGGGAGTTCGCGTGAGTAGTAGCCGCGAAGAAATGAACTTTTGTTTTAAGTGAATAACAACGATCAAAAACGATGGCAGGCTAGACGGTTGTGTTTCGCTGAAATGTAGGAAGTGCTGTTTCAGAAATGGGGCCCTTTCGGATTAAGATCTATCCGAAAGCGGTGCTCATAACTAAGACCTAAAGGTGCTGCGTCGTAAGTCTTAAAGTGTTTCGGAATAATATATAAAAATGCAACTTTACTTGTGGTACGGATAGGAAAGTATGCAGTGTTTTAAATAGGGACAAAGTTTTTTAAAAGAAGAACAGTTTTAATTTTGAAATAGCAAAAGTAGAAAATTAATGATAAACTGTGTAAAAACTTGTAGTGTTTTAAAAATGGTGTTTAGAACAGTGTTTCATTTAACTAGCAAATCAAAATTTAACCATCAAGTGCTTAATATCCACAAGATAACCAGACAAAGGACGACACCGTAGGAACAGAACAGGAGCTGTATGCAGGGCGTTGGCCATTTCAAACAAAGGGACGAGGGATTTCAACATGGCGGACTTCTCTTTTTAAATTTTGGAAGGAGCTATAAGCGTCACTTGGAACCGGCACGAATGCAACTCCCCACTTCGATGTTCCATCGAAACACCTGAGGGAGAGGGAAGACTCTCAAGCCTTTGTCCAACGGAAAAATCTAAGGTCAGACCTATACAGTTTTCTTTTTGCAGATGGGAGTTTTTGTTTTGATAACATTTTAAAAGGGGAAATTGTTCATTAAATTAAATTCAATTAAAAATAGTAGTTTCCAAATTGTTTAAATTAAAAGATAGGAGCTGATGGCTTTGTTTAAGGGTGGGGATAAAAGAAACAAAATGGCGCAAGACTCATGTAAGAGTATAGCATTTAAATTCTAAAAAGATATTTAAAAAATGTAATTTTGAAATAATAAATTCTTAAAGGGTTTAAACTTGAAATAAATTGAATTGAAAACAAATATGTTCAAACTTATTAACAAACAAAATTAGTAGAAAGAACAGAAAATAGAGTTAAAAAATAGTTGTATTTTAAAAGTGTAAAAATCAAGTTCTATGTTTCAAGATGGCCGCCAGTAAGATTGTTTATTTACATCAGCTAACTGGAACCTCAAGCATTACTATGTAGCATTTGAAGAAACGAAAGGACTTTAAAAGAAATGTTTGTTTTGTTAAAAGGAGTTGTTTAGTAAATGACAAATTTAAATAAATCGTTTTTGGTTTTAAATATAAATGTTTTTAATAAGAATTAAAATAATATTTTCTGTTTGTTTAAAAAAGGGTTATATCGAAATTTCAAATTTTTATAAAATAAATTTTTGGGTATAAATAATACAGATTGAAATCAATGGTAGTTTTTTAAATTATATGAGGTAAATTTATTAACAAATAAAAATAAATTGCATTAATTTGAGATAAGAAATTTTGGTTTAAATTAAGAAAGGGTTGTAAGGAACAAATAATAAAGCAAATATGGAAATAATATAATTTTAAAATAAATTTTAAATTTTTTAAAGTTGAGATTTAGTAAAGAGAAAAATATAACTATCAACTATGAGTTTTCATAGGATTAAGTGGGTCTAGTGATTGTTCATATAAATAATAGGTATTTTGGTTCATGTTTTAGATGTAAGGAATAATTTGTTTTGTTTCGGGTATTAATTTATATATATATAAATAATAAGATGTTTTTTTTGTATTTCAAAAAAGAGATATATAAAAAAGTATTGCAAGTTTAAATTGAATAGTATGGTTTTGTTTTTATTAACTAAATTTATTGTTTGATAAATATTAATTAAAAGTTTATGAAAATACAATTTTCCTTCAGAAATTGTGTTATTTACATTGTTGTAAAGGTTAATTAAATGTCAATGCATTTTATTTCACAAAAGGAAAGGATAAAAGATTCATTTTGTAAAAGGGTTAAATAAGGGGTTTTGTAAATGTGTTAAATGATTTTCAATAACTATAAAAATGTTTTATATCAGATTCAATCATATAATTAGCTGAAACTTTGGGTTTTAATTTTTCAAATAAATATGGGTTTTTCTTTCAGTAAATGAGTCAACATTGTTAAATATAAATATGAGTTATTAATTAATTCAGATGACAAGCTTATAGCGTTAAACAGGTGCATTTGTAAGTTTATAACATGGATTCTATTTCAGAGGAGTTGGATAAATTTTAATTTATGAAAATAATATAACTTCAGGTGATTGTTAGAAACTAATTGGTAAAATAATGTTAATAATCACAAGTCGTTGGAATGTACAAAAGGGTAAAACTTTCCCAGTTAGAAGAAGGGTTAAAATAAAGTTTTAAGATTTGTTTTTGATTTAAAGTAAAGGGTTAAATTTTTTAAAGATTAAATAGTTTAAATTCAAAGATTTTGGTAAATGAGTTGGAGATAAAGTTTAATCCTGTAGTTAGTTGTTTTGAGGTTTCTTTTTATGAAAATAGTTTTAAATTTTGTTATGTATAAATGTTTTAACTTGGAAGCGTTAAATTTAAATATATAATAAAAAATCAATTGGGAAAGGTTTTGCATTTTGCTATATTCTTGTTGACTGTGAACAAATTTCAAATTAATAATTAATTGGTAAATTTTTCTGATAAAATAATATAAGCAAGTAAGATGTTTTCAATGTTAAGTTGTTTTAAATTGACAGAGTTTTTCTGGGTAAAATGTAGTGCATACTGTGCCATGCACATTCAAATAAATAAATGTAATTTTAAAAAATAAATATTTTTTTTTACTAACTTGCAAACATATTGAGTTTTCATATAAACACGTTACTTACACTATCCTATAAAGATGGTCATTTCTCCAGTTATATGCCTTTCAAAAGGACTCCTCCCCGGGAAGTCTCACCCAAAGGGTTAAATCTCAGCTAGTTAGGTTTTTTGTTTTAAGTCCAGGGATTTATCCACTGGCAGAATTTGGCGAGCAATGCACAGCGTTCGTAACTTCGGCTGCGAACGGCTCGTAGCAAATTTCTTACCCTGCAGCGGGCGCGGGTGTTGGTCATGCGCTTGGAGTTGGTCGACGGTTGGGTTGACCGCTCAGGTAAGTGAGCGTGGTGATCAAAGGGGGCGGCACGCGTTTTTGGCGTGGGCCGGTCCGTTTCAGTGTGTGTGTGTGTGTGTGTGTGTGTGTGTGTGTGTGTGTGTGTGTGTGTGTGTGTTTGTGTGTGTGTGTGTGTGTGTGTGTGTGTGTGTGTGTGTGTGTGTGTGTGTGTGTGTGTGTGTGTGTGTGTGTGTGTGTGTGTGTGTGTGTGTGTGTGTGTGTGTGTGTGTGTGTGTGTGTGTGTGTGTGTGTGTGTGTGTGTGTGTGTGTGTGTGTGTGTGTGTGTGTGTGTGTGTGTGTGTGTGTGTGTGTGTGTGTGTGTGTGTGTGTAACTGGTTTTATAGCGTCTGCTGTCGCTCTCCGATTTCTAAATTATGTTTTCCTATTGTAGCAGTGTTCCACCGACAAATTCTTTTCACTTATGAATTTTGAATTTTTTGATGGTTTCTCCCCATGTTAAAGGGCCATAAGAAAGGGCCTTCCCTTTCTTCTTCTTTTCTCCAGTGGCGTCCATTCCATAGGAACTCTTCACTCCGACATCTTCTTTACGTCTCCGAACCATATCAGCTCTCTCCTCTACGACTTTCTGCTTTTACTCTATCATGTTTTTAATTCTTTCATATGCCCAATGTTTTCGTCTAGAGATTTGACATGATTTTGTAAGAGTGTCGATTTCGACTGCGTTAATCTTGCTCTTGTCTGCTTGAGACATTATTTATATTTCTGATCCGTATGTAAAGATACACTTTACTATGCTGTTATATGTTAGTAATTTCCATGCTCTTGTTATTTATTCATTCCACCATTATTTCGTTCAGTCTCTTTACTGCTCTTCGTTCCTGTCCTACTCTCAGTTTTATTTCTTCTTTTTCTTTACCATCCTCTGTTATTTCCAGTCCTAGGTAATTCTATTTGTTGCAAATTTTAATTCTGCGCCCCTTTTCAACACCAAGTGTGTTTTCATGAAATTTCCAATGGACATGCATTTTGTCTTATCTTTATTGTTTTGCAGGACTCAATTTTGTATTCTTATTTTATTATCCATGTCATGTATTTCAAGTCTTCTTTTTCTGGAGCTATAATGATTTGGTACGGAGTACTTTGTTCACATATATTTTTAACAGATTCGGAGTGATGAAGTACCCCTGTCTCAGTCCCTTCGATAAAGGAAATCCTCGCGACACTCCCCCCCCCTTCGATCTTAATATGTGAGTCCTTATGTAATTCTTGGACAGCTTTAATTAGGTTCTTACTGATGTATTCTCGTAGGGCTTCCCATAAGTTTGTTAACTTTTACAGATATCTGTGCTGATTTATAATGTGACATTAAAATGTTTTACTCTTGGTTTTATATTCATTTATTAAGGTTATTTTTTTTTCATCTTATCGGCAATTTACAGACAAGGCTTAAAACGCCCCTCTTAAACGTTATATCATGTCCACTTTATTAGTAATTCACCGCTACGGCTAAAATGCAACTCTCTAAGGTTATTTCGTTTTTTACCCTTATCAGCGGTTAACCCCAACGGCTTGAAACGCTCCTTTTTAAGGCTAATTGGTTTTCAATTTATCAGCAATTTTACACCACGGCGTGAAAGGTTCCTCTGTGAGGTTTGTGTCGTTTTTACTTTATCAGTAGTTTACCGCATCGGCTTAGAAACGTTCCTCTTTGAGATTATTTTGTTTTCACTTTATCAGCAGTTTACCACCTAGCTTGGAAACGCCCCTCTTTGAGATTATTTTGTTTTTACTTTATCAGCAGTTTGTCATCTCGGCTTGGAAACGATCGTCTTTGAGATTATTGTGTTTCCACTTTCTCAGAAGTTTACTACATTTGCTTGGAAATGCTCCTCTTTAAGATTATTTTGTTTTTACTTTATGATCAGTTTGTCACCTCGGCTTGGAAACGCTCCTCTTTGAGATTATATTATTTTTACTTTATCAGCAGTTTGTTACCTCGGCTTAGAAATGCTCCTCTTTAAGATTATTTTGTTTTTACTTTATCGTCAGTTTATCCCCTCTTCTTGGAAACGCTTCTCTTTAACATTATGGAAATGCTCCTCTTTAAAATTATTTTGTTTTTACTTTATCAGCTGTTCGTCACCTCGCCCCTGAAATGCTCCTCTTTAACATTATTTTGTTTTTACTTTATCAGCAGCTTGTCACCTCGGTTTGGAAACGCTCCTCTTTAACATTATTTCGTTTTCACTTTATCAGCAGTTTATCGCCTCGGCATGGAAACGCTCCTATTTAAGACATAAACCTCAGTAGGTGTAGGATACGTGCAAAACATAGCTTCAAGTTTACAACTTGTAAATAAAGGATTAGGTTATAGAGGCGATAAGATATAAACTTCTAAAATGCAGAGATTTCTTGTTATAAACTGAAGAATTTAAAGCCATTGTAAAGTTTCGCTATCTTAAGTAAAGCTAGTTGGGTAGAGTTACTATTCGCATGGTTCCCTTAAGTTGGTTTCAGTAAACCATAAATGTATAAGTGTAAAGTGGATTCACATAATGTGATTGGAACTTGTAGCTAGTTGAACCTAACTATGATCATATGTTTAAACAATACAGATAAGCTTTCTTGTCTGCTATGATATTATACGTATGCAAGTATTACAAGTATAATTTACAAAGGTTAAATTTAAAATGGCATTACCACTTCGTAGATGAACATCTCTTAAACGTTACTTTGTGCGAGATATTGTATTATAATATATCTTGGTAAATGGTGAAAACGAAACTAAACTAATCTGTAATTACAAAGCTTTGTTGGGCACATAACATCAATTGCGAGCAATATACGTTAAATCGTTTATTTATTAAAAAAAACAGAAAACCTATTTTTACAATTATTAAACATATTACTGCTATGTATTTTCTCCAATACGTTCACACTAAGAACTGATGACGCGGTAGAAGTGTTATGAGATACTTTCGTATGGTAAATTATTCAATATTATCATACAATATTTGAACACATATTTATTATACAGTAGGCTACTACCGCAGTCCGTTGTAAGATGTATAAAATGAGAAATTAAATATATATTCTTAATAATTGAAAAATTAGGTAAACATTATCAACATTTTATGGGAAACCATTTGCCAAAAACACTATTGTATAAACATCGTTATTACAGTATTTTATTTTTTAAAAATAGAATCACTACCTTTCAACATAATTTAAACAATGGTTTCCGAATGAAAATTGCTTTGCTAGATGCATATATTTAAAACTCGCTCACGCGCGCGAGCGCGCGTGCGTGTGTGTGTGTGTGTGTGTTTGTTTTAATAAATAAAAACGTATTTTATTAATGATTGAAAATGTGTACAAGATATATATATATACATCAGGAGAGTGTGAGCTAACAGAATGACTATAAAAAGGACAGTTAAACACACACACACACACACTTACTCACGCAAGCGCGTGCGCATGCACGCATAACACACAATTTATATACTTTTTTTGAATAAAAATTAATAAACAATTATTGTATTTTAATAACCATAGTTGTTTTTGATTGTTATACAAGAAATTATATATATATATATATATATATATATATATATATATATATTAAATTATAGATAATTTTTCCTGAAGATGCTGGTACTATTTTATCGGCGAAAAGCTTTGAATAAATATATTCATTAAAAGTATTCTTGTTTTTCAAATATTTTTAGTTTATTACTTATATATATATATATATATATATATATATATATATATATATATATATATATATATATATATATATATGTATGTATAGGTATATATATATATATATATATATATATATATATATAAATTACTGAACCATTATTGTTTTATCCAAAGCATTTTATTGTTAAACATTTTAAAATAATTAAAACTTTCGGAATTTCCAAAATTGCCTTATAATTTAATTTAACCACACCAAATTGGTTTAAAACGTACACAGTTTATTAAATGTAATTGGTTTTACAAATAATCACAAAATCACAGTTTACGTTGATTCATTTCAGATATTTAAATTGCTTTATGGAAGCAATTCAGGCAAAATGGAGTTTGACAGTTGTGAGAAATAGGTGTAAATTGGATCGTTATTCTTGTTTGAGTTTGTACGTCGACCACTCGAGGTCAACCTTTTTTCACTTCCGCTTTCAATAAATATATCTCTTTTATACAGTTAGTGCATTTTTTAAAAACTCTATTAAATATTATTTAATACATTTTAAACACCGTTTTATGAAAATTTGCATTCATTTATAAATTCTCGATCAAAATACTCTGTTACCTATCACTAAGCAACTATGCTGACTTACAACAGATGTAAATGATTAATACGTGAAAATATTTCCCCATTCAGAAAGTATTTTTCTGGAAAAAATTAAATTAAATTTTATTTTAAATTTCTGTTTAGTTTCTCAACACGTTTTACTTGAGGAAATCAATTCGCATTACTTCACTGATATATGTATGCTTTCCATATCGTTTAAGACAATACTGCTTGCAAGAAACATTATAATAATTGAATTTTTGAACATATTTGAGGGAGTTATAGTACTAAATAAAAGCATATGGCGTTAAAAATTTATTGTTGGGAAATATATAATATATTAACGATACTTTTAAAACATGGTAAAAATATTTCATGCTGCTGAAGCATTTTTAAACTATAAGAGAAATACACAATATCAAGAGCACAGTGGTACATTATATTACAATGAAAATAATGGAAAGAACCCCAATATCACAAAAATAATCTAAAATAACAAATAAAACAAGTTACTTGAAGATTAAACTCTTATCATCAGAGGGTCTCATTACAAAATTACAATCTAGCAAACAAGAAGTTACAAACTATAGTGATAATCGAAATGTACATAAGGGTTTAATCTTAAGTAACTTGTTTTATTTGTTATTTTTGATTATTTTTGTGGTATTGGTGTTCTTTTCAATATTTTCATTGTAATATAAAAGAGGTATTATTCGCAAGTATTTTCTGAGTTAGAGTGCAATTAATTAGTATATTTCCTCCCTTCTCAACGCTTTACATACGTCACTAAGTTTTCCATTACATTACTCTGGAAGAGAAACAAAAGTCTCCACAATAGCAATAACTTGCTAAGAATATTTTACTTAAAAATTATATTATACCTGAATAGTGTTTTGTTCATGGTCACGGCAACAGTCCCGAGAATCAGCAAGAGTTGTATTTGATTTTTAGTTGAATAATTTAACTGAAGCGACACTATAGTTATCTAGTTGCTCTCTTTACTTGAGTTTTATTAAAGTTTTTATTATTTACGATGGAAAATACTCTAATCGTCTAGCATAAAAGTGATTTCAATTTATAATGCTTTTAATCACGCATATGCCATGACGAGTAAATCATGAACCATAACAAAAATTATATAAACTTATTTTTTACAATAAAAATACATAACATTAGACATTATTAAAATATATAAATCTATTAGTAGTCCGACCTTAGATGGTATATATATATATACGGTATTACAATATAAGCTTAGTAAGCAACCTATTTTCCTGAAAATATACGGATAGATCTTCTTTAAGAGAGCAATATCCAGCGCCTCTCAAAATCTTGGGATTCATACTATAGCTTTGCAGACCCTTTCGCTAACGAAATGATCATGGTTATCATTTTGGAAGAGAAAGTGAGTACCTTCCGAAAGCCAGCTTTTCAGTTGTACAGGAATCGGTCTAGAAGAAAACTGTGGATGATTGAGGAATGTTTAGCAATTGTAACTGACATGTATTATTATAGAGCTGTTCTCTGTGTCTCGTACGGGGTTAAACCGTCACTTTTCTCACGTTACAATATCTCCAACTAACGCTATTTCTTGTAACTGAGAAATTTTAGAACAAAATTCAATCCCTACTGTCCACAATATATACAAATAATTTTCTAGAACGGTTTACGAGACTGGCCGCCCCGACGTGACGCCAGGGACATCAAAGTAAATCTCAGGCCATGGTGAAAATAGCTTCAAGCTATTTCAGGCGTGTAACCTAAGCAAAGCCCCTAGTACCGCTAACCTTCAGACATGTAGTCTAAACAGAGCCCCTAGTACTGCTAACCTTCAGACATGTAGCCTAGGCAGAGCTCCTAGTACCGCTAATCTACAGACATGTAGCCTAAGCAAAGCCACTAATTCCGTTAACCTTCAGACATGTAGACTAGGTAGAGCTCCTAGTACCGCTAATCTACAGACATATAGACTAAGCAGAGCCTCTAGTTCCGTTAACCTTCAGACATGTACCCTAAGCAGAGCTACTAGTAACGCTAACCTTCAAGCATGTAGATGAAGCAGAGCCCCTAGTAACGCTAACCTTCAGGCATGTAACCTAAGCAGAGCCTCTAGTTCCGTTAACCTTCAGACATGTAGCCTAAGCAGAGCTCCCAGTACCGCTAACCTTCAGACATGTAGCCTAGGCAGAGCACATAGTACCGATAATCTACAGACATGTAGCCTAAGCAGAGCTTCTAGTTCCGTTAACCATCAGACATGGAGCCTAAGCAGAGCCCCTAGTAACGCTAACCTTTACACATGTAGCCTAAGCAGAGCCCCTAGTATTGCTAACCTTCAGACATGTAGCCTAGGCAGAGCTCCTAGTACCGATAATCTACAGACATGTAGCCTAAGCAGAGCTTCTAGTTCCGTTAACCATCAGACATGGAGCCTAAGCAGAGCCCCTAGTAACGCTAACCATCAGGCATGTAACATAAGCAGAGCCTCTAGTTCCGTTAACCTTCAGACATGTAGCCTAAGCAGAGCCTCTAGTTCCGTTAACCTTCAGACATGTAGCCTAAGCAGAGCCCCCAATACCACTAACCTTCAGACATGTAGCCTAAGCAGAGCCACTAGTAACGCTAACTTTCAGACATGTAGCCTAAACAGAGCCCCTAGTACTGCTAACCTTCAGACATGTAGCCTAAGCAGAGCCCCCAGTACCGCTAATCTACAGATGTAGCCTAAGCAGAGCCTCTAGTTCCGTTAACCTTCAGACATGTAGCCTAAGCAGAGCCCCCAGTACCGCTAACCTTCAGACATGTAGCCTAAGCAGAGCCCCCAGTAACGCTAACCTTCAGGCATGTAACCTAAGCAGAGCCTTTAGTTCCGTTAACCCTCAGACATGTAGGCTAAGCAGAGCCTCCAGTACCGCTAACCTTCAGACATGTAGCCTAAGGAGAGCCACTAGTAACGCTAACCTTCAGGCATGTAACCTAAACAAAGCCCCTAGTACCGCTAACCTTCAGACACGTAGCCTGAGCAGAGCGTTTAATTCCGTTAACCTTCAGACATGTAGCCTAAGCAGATCCTCCAGTACCGCTAACCTTCAGACATGTAACCTAAGCAGAGCTCCTAGTACCTTTAACCTTCAGGCATGTAACCTAAGCAAAGGCCCTAGTAACGCTAACCTTCAGACATGTAACCTAAGCAGAGCCTCTAGTTCCGTTAACCTTCAGACATTTAGCCTAAGCAGAACCTCTAGTTCCGTTAACCTTCAGACATGTAGCCTAAGCAGAGCCCAGAGGACCACTAACCTTCAGACATGTAGCCTAAGCAGAGCCCCCAGTAACGCTAACCTTCAGGCATGTAACCTAAGTAGAGCCTCTAGTTCCGTTAACCTTCAGACATGTAGCCTAAGCAGAGCCCTCAGTACCGCTAACCTTCAGACATGTAGCCTAAGCAGAGCCACTAGTAACGCTAACCTTCAGGCATATAACCTAAGCAAAGCCCCTAGTACCGCTAACCTTCAGACATGTAGCCTAAGCAGAGCCACTAGTAGCGCTAACCTTCAGGCATGTAACCTAAGCAGAGCCCCTAGTACCGCTAACCTTCAGACATGTAGCCTAAGCAGGGCCCCCAGTAACTCTAACCTTCAGACACGTAACCTAAGCAGAGCGCCTAGTACCTTTAACCTTCAGGCATGTAACCTAAGCAAAGCCCCTAGTACCGCTAACCTTCAGACATGTAGTCTAAACAGAGCCCCTAGTACTGCTAACCTTCAGACATGTAGCCTAGGTAGAGCTCCTAGTACCGCTAATCTACAGACATGTAGACTAAGCAGAGGCTCTAGTTCCGTTAACCTTCAGACATGTAGCCTAAGCAGAGCCCAGAGGACCACTAACCTTCAGACATGTAGCCTAAGCAGAGCCCCCAGTAACGCTAACCTTCAGGCATGTAACCTAAGTAGAGCCTCTAGTTCCGTTAACCTTCAGACATGTAGCCTAAGCAGAGCCCTCAGTACCGCTAACCTTCAGACATGTAGCCTAAGCAGAGCCACTAGTAACGCTAACCTTCAGGCATGTAACCTAAGCAGAGCCCCTAGTACCGCTAACCTTCAGACATGTAGTCTAAACAGAGCCCCTAGTACTGCTAACCTTCAGACATGTAGCCTAGGTAGAGCTCCTAGTACCGCTAATCTACAGACATGTAGACTAAGCAGAGCCTCTAGTTCCGTTAACCTTCAGACATGGAGCCTGAGCAGAGCCACTAGTACCGCTAACCTACGGACATGTAGCCTAAGCAGAGACCTTAGCAACGCTAACCTTCAGGCAAGTAACCTAAGCAAAGCCCCTAGTACCGTTAACCTTCCCGGCTAGCTGGCCTGAGCAACCGGGCGCGTCCACAGGTGGCGGATAGTGGGACGGCCTACAGAAATGTAGGTTACCTGTGAATAAGGTTTCTGAATAAGCTGGCCTGGACCAAGGCAATGGTTCAAAGGTGAGGAATTATCCCTCCTCGTCAGTCAACCGGTTGGGTGTGGTAGAAATAACTGCTCTGACTGGGGAGACTGGGGTAGTTGGGAATTAAGTCCTCACAATGCTCCTCTCACCTCCCAGGTGAACCATGGGCAATGCGACGGTGAAGTATGGGCGAGAAACTACCCTAACGACACAGTTGTAAAAAAGAGAGTAAAGCAGACTGTTCGCGCCAAGAGCAACAGTGAATAATGTCCTGAACTTGGGGTGTGCTTCAAGGTCAGTGACTGAATACCCAATCCAAGCTGGAAGGCATCGTGCCGAAGGATGAATGGCTGAAAGGTATAAAATGCAGTCGCACACGATCCCCTTGAGGAACCAGACAAAACCTCATTGTATGTTGTCTTGCCAGGGCAGTGGGGGCTCTGCTCTGGTCGACCGTTATTTCCCCCATTCTCGTGGGACGTTAATGGACCAAGTAAAAAAAAGAATTGATTTTGAGACTGCACAGACAGCGGGAGCTAATGAGACCGCAAACCGTGAGTCTGTAGCAGGTGTGTCAACGGCAACCATCACTGGGGGTGCGGGGCGGCTGTCAAGCTGCCGAGTGCAGAAACCAGTGAATTGGCTGTAGAGTTAAGCACGATGTCTAGTCCTGGGGCTGCTCTGCGGACCCAGGCAACTGCGAAGTAAGCAGAACAATGATCAAGATCCTCCAAGTGAACCTACAGCATAGCAGGGTGGCTAGTGCTGTCGTGTGTACGGCTGGACAGGGGAAAGGTGGACTTGGTTCTCATCCAGGAGCCATGGATTTCTGGAGTACGAATATGCGGGCTGGCGACATCTGGAGGTAAGTTGTTGTACGATAAGGACTCTGGTGTTCCCAGGACGTGTATCCTGGTTAGGAGGGGGTTGAGTGCTTTTGTACTAACGGACTTCTGCTGCAGGGACGTGATAGCAGTGAAGGTGAAGCTGCGGGCGGAGGAGGGGAGGAAGAGGATGAACCTGGCCACTGCATATCTCCCCTTTGACTACGCGGGGACTCTACCAACACAAGAGCTGAGGAGGCTGGTCGAGCACTGCGGGGCTGTGGATGAGGACTTGCTGGTGTGGATGGATGCTAACTCTCATCACACTTCGTGGGGAAGTACAGGTACCAGAGGTGAGGAACTTTTAGCTTATCTTAGCTCTAAGAATTTACTAGTCTTAAATCAGGGGGAAGAGCCGACGTTTGTCACTAGGGCCAGACAGGAGGTCATGGACATTACGGTGGCATTGAACCAGATGACTAGGTATATACTAAACTGGCATGTGTCGGATGAACCATCTTCTTCTGACCACAGACATATTAGGTATGTTATCTCCCTAAATCCAGCCATGCTTCGGCCAACCAGGGATCCAAGAAGAACAGACTGGGACTCCTACAGGAGGGACCTGGGTGTTCGGATTGAGGAGGCTGGATTGGAGTATGGTGGGAGGAGAGAGCTAGAAGACTCTGCCACATTGGTTGGCGAGGCTATAGTATAATCCTTTACTGATAACTGCCCTCTCAGTGAGGGGAGAAAGTAGGGGATCCGTCATGGTGGAACAAGAAGCTAGCCAAACTTCGGAAGACCACCAGGAGACTCTTTAATAGAGCAAAAAAGAACGGGGAGTGGGACCAGTATAGGAAAACACTAACCGAATACAACAGGGCAATTAGAGAAGCACGCAGGAAGTCCTGGAAGGAGTTTTGTCAAGAGATTGACAAAACTCGGGAAGGGGCACGACTGCTAAAGTGCTCTCTAAGGACCCAGTTAACCCGGTGGGGATGCTAAGAACCCCACTGGGAAATATAACAAAAACTGCAGGGGAAACTGTGGAAGAATTAATCAGAACACATTTCCCTTCCAGTACTCTGAGGAAGCTTGGAGGAGCAGACACTGAACCAGTTGCCAAACTCTCCACAAGACGTGGTAAGAGGGAGGACTGGGAAGTGGTAAGAAGGATAGTAACTCCACAAAGGGTAAGATGGGTTATTGGCACATTTAAACCCTACAAATCTCCAGGTCCAGATGGGATCTATCCTGTGCTGCTGCAGCAGGGAATGGATATGCTGGTGCTGGTACTTACTAAATTATACAGGCTAAGCATTGCTCTAGGGCATGTGCCGGCAGCCTGGAAATCTAGTAAGGTGGTCTTTATACCTAAGCCCACCGGTAACCAATCGGAAGGGAAAGGATACAGACCTATTACACTCATGTCCTTTGTTCTTAAGGGACTTGAAAAACTGGTTGATAGGCATATTAGGGGGAGTGCTTTGGCCATAAAACCACTGCATTGGAACCAGTATGCCTATCAACCGGGGAAATCCTGCGAGGGAGCTCTCCATCAAGTGGTTGGTAGGATTGAGCATATGATCGCTAAGAAAGGTTGTGCCATAGGTGCCTTCCTCGACATTGAAGGGGCTTTCAATAACCCCTCAGTGGAGACGATGGTAAGTGGTGCAAGACGTCATGGAGTGGATGCGACCACTTGTGGTTAGATAAGTTCCATGTTAACAAACAGAAGCATTTCTGTAGAGGTGGCAGGGGAGGTCGGAAGGGCGAAGACAAGTCTGGGCTGTGCACAGGGGGGGGGGGGTTTCTCTCTCCTCTGTTGTGGTGCCTAGTGGTTGACAACCTTATTGAACTCCTGAATGAACAGGGGTACTTCTGCCTGGGATATGCGGACGACATAGTTGTTCTGATCCTGGGCAGATTCCCTGATACAGTCCTTGAAATCAGAAATCCTCTCCGACTGATTGAAGAGTGGTCTAATAAGGAGAACCTTAGGGTAAATCCGAAAAAGACTGCTCTTATTAACTTCACCAGACAGCGAAAAGATCTGACGACCAGGATGCCTCGCTTGTTTGGTGAATACCTTGAGTTTGTGGGGGAGGTGAAGTACCTGGGAGTTACTCTGGACAGGAAACTCACCAGGAACCCACATCTTGAGAGGACAGTTAACAGGGCCAAAAGGGCACTGATGACTGTGAGAAGAATGGTGGGTAAGAAATGGGGACTGAAGCCATCAATGATGCACTGGATGTATCTGAGGGTGGTAAGACCTATGATTACCTATGACGCTCTGGTGTGGTGGACAAAGGCCAACCAGGCACAGACAAGAGCTCAACGGAGCTCTATCCAGAGATTGGCTTGTCTGTGCACACTGGGAGCGATGTCAACCACACCTGGTGCAGCAATGGAAGTAATGCTTAACCTCCCCCCCCCCTTGAGCTTGTCCTTAGGGGTGAGGCGAGGCTAGCGGCATGGAGATTGCGCAAATCGAACAACTGGGCTAACCTCCCAGATGTTTCGGGACATATGAGTATCGAGTGCGTGTTCAAAGAACCCGTCTTGGAAATGGGCAGCGACCACATTACTCGAACGTTTGCACCTGACCAGGCCCACCATACTATGATGGAATGGTCAGGGACATTAACATCGGGAGCTCAGATCTGGTACATAGATGGCTCCAAGATGGACTTCGGCACTGGAGCGGGGGTGTATTGTAAAAACCCAAGGGTAAAACTAGTTTCTTTCTTGGGGAGACATACCTCTGTCTTTCAGGCCGAAATATATGCTATAAATGCCTGTCTGGGAGAGATAGCAAAAAGGGGAACACACGGGACTCGGATTGCTATTTTCTCCGACAGTCAGGCAGCAATTAAGGCACTAAACGGACATGTGGTCACCTCGGCCATAGTCAGGAAGTGCCTAAATAACCTAGAAGCCCTGGCAAGGTACAATCAAATCAAGATAGGTTGGGTGCCAGGGCATAGGGGAATACTTGGAAATGAAGCCGCAGATGCGATGGCCAGAGAGGGGTCTTCGACTCCCCTGATTGGACCGGAGCCTGCGGTAGGTATTTCCAAATCCATGGTCAAGATGGCAGTGCGAAGGTGGATGGCTGAAAGACACTGTGAGCACTGGATCAGGGCTGAAGGGATGAGACACAGTAAGCTAACCCTTAGGAAACCTTCCTTGGGGCTGCAGAAGAGTCTCGTCTATCTGTCTAGGCAGGAACTGAGGATAGCCACAGGTCTACTCACGGGACACGGTGGACTAAGGAAACATCTGCATAAAATGGGTATCTACAAAGATGAACCAGTGTGCAGATTATGAGGGCAAGAACTGGAGACCGCCACACACATCATTTATAGATGTGAAGCACTTGCCGAGAAGCGCTTCAACCTCTTTGGAGATAGCACAGCTCTGGAAGAGGATGCTGAAGGTAAAACACTAGTCAGAAAACTCCTAAACCTGGTAAGAGGGAAAGGGCTATTTGACTAGATCAGGGAGGTAAGTACAATATCCCATAAGGTAGCAGTGCTTTGAGCAGTTTAAAACCCGCTCCCAAGTCAAGAAAAAAAAACCGTTAACCTTCAGATATGTAGCCTAAGCAGAGCCTTTAGTACCGCTAACCTTCAGACATGTAGCCTAACCAGAGCCTCTAGTACCGCTAACCTTCAGACATGTAGCCTAAGCAGAGCCTCTAGTACCGCTAACCTTCAGACATGTAGCCTAAGCAGAGCCTCTAGTACCGCTAACCTTCAAACATGTAGCCTAACCAGAGCCTCTAGTACCGCTAACCTTCAGACATGTAGCCTAAGCAGAGCCCCTATTAACGCTAACCTTCAGACATGTAGCCTAAGCAGAGCCTCTAGTTCCGTTAACCTCCAGACATGAAGCCTAAGCAGAGCCTCTAGTACCGCTAACCTTCAGACATGTAGCCTAAGCAGAGCCTCTAGTGTCGCTAACCTTCAGACATGTAGCCTAAGCAGAGCCCCTAGTAACGCTAACCTTCAGACATGTAACCTAAGCAGAGCCTCTAGTACCGCTAACCTACGGACATGTAGCCTAAGCAGAGCCTCTAGTACCGTTAACCTACGGACATGTAGCCTAAGCAGAGCTCCTAGTACCGCTAATCTACAGACATGTAGCCTAAGCAGAGCCTCTAGTTCCGTTAACCTTCAGGCATGTAACCTAAGGAAAGCCCCTAGTACCATTAACCTTCAGACATGTAGCCTACGCAGAGCCCCTAGTAACGCTAACCTACGGACATGTAGCCTAAGCAGAGCCCCTAGTAACGCTAGCCTTCAGACATGTGACCTAAGCAGAGCCTCTAGTTCCGGTAACCTTCAGACATGTAGCCTGAGCAGAGCCCCTAGTACCGCTAACCTACGGACATGTAGTCTAAGCAGAGCCTTTAGTATAGCTAACCTTCAGACATGGAGCTTAGCCCAGCCTTTAGTACCGCTAACCTTCAGACATGTAGCCTAAGCAGAACCTTTAGTACAGCTAACCTTCAGACATGGAGCTTAGCACAGCCCTTAGTACCGGTAACCTTCAGACATGGAGCTTAGCACAGCCCTTAGTTCCGCTAACCTTCAGACATGTAGCCTAAGCAGAGCCTTTAGTATAGCTAACCTTCAGACATGGAGCTTAGCACAGCCTTTAGTACCGCTAACCTTCAGACATGTAGCCTAAGCAGAACCTTTAGTACA
>JBAIZL010000005.1:159221885-159261885 GCA_036971475.1 Prosapia bicincta | reverse complement strand
CTCTATCTATTCCTATAGAACGGGCTATCTATTCAAACTCTCTTTACAAAGTTAGGCTGTTTTCCTATATTTCAATATTTTAACAATTTTAATTCATTAAATTTAAATTGAATTTATCGTAATTTTGGTTATTTAGTATATTTTTACCCTGGTTTATTTTAGTTAGTTTAACTTTTTGTAACACTTAGGACATTTCATTACATATATATATATATATATATATATATATATATGTAATAATAAAATAAAATATTTCAAAAACAAGAATACTTTTAACGAATATATTTAGTCAAAGCTTTTCGCCGATAAAATAGTACCTTCAGGAAAATAATTATCTAATAAAATATTTTTACAAAATTGATACATTATTTTCCTGAAGATGCTGGTACTATTTTATCGGCGAAAAGCTTTGAATAAATATATTCATTTAAAGTATTCTTGTTTTTGAAATATTTTATTTTATAAACTATATTACAAGAAAATATATCACTATTTTTAATATATATATATATATATATATATATATATATATATATATATATATATATATATATAATGAAATAAGAATGAATCAGGTACAAAAAAATAACTTATTATCCTTAACTTACATGTAATATTTACGTTCTATCTAAAAACAAGTTTTGTATGTTGTAACTTTAACAACATTATAATCGATTGTGTGTTATAATGGCCAATATTCTAAACCTGTTTTTTAAAACATTATTTAAAAGCCAAAACATAAATATTTAATTTATTTATTAACATACCTCTCATCATATTTATACCAGTTACTACATAAGCTTTACTTAGTAAGACATTACAGGTTTACCAACAACACTTTAGTATTTCTTTGAAACTATCTCTTCGGAAAGCATTGAGCTAACTTATCGCGAGTTACATTTTAAAGGGATGGTCCTGTTGAATGGGAATTAATGGAAAAATCTCATCTTAAAATTCTAAAGCGTTCGTGTCCCATAAGAGATTTCGAAAAAAGACTGCAAACAGGACGGTTCGGTTGAGTCAAGCTTTTTTACCCCCCGCTCAATCCCTCACTGTGTGGAAATTTTTTATTAGTTGTGATAATCCGCACGTTTGATACGCTGTGTACCCAAAGTCACTCTAAACGGAATAAACAGAATTTGACCAATCAGATCCTTTTTTCATTGAATCCGTTTTAGAACAAATTATAGCTTGAACGCTTTTCAAGGTTAAATCAGACAACCTGCTCTGTACAAACTTGAAAACCCAACGAACACTAAAATATTATGTTGTTGAAATCAAACAAAAAATTGCGTTTTATATTCACACCAATTCTTTATTGAATATAAAATAAAAATTAAAAAGTAACACACTTAAAAATTTATGGTATGTTACATATTTTGTTGAAAATAAGTTGAAAATAATAATTTCCAAATATATCAGTGCGCATTCTTTTTTATTAATCTATTTTGTTAAATCAATATTCTATCAAGTTAGTTAGAGCTTAGCTAGTGAGAACAATTCACAACGGTAAAAATGTAAATAGTTTACTCTAAATCTTACGACACATTAGTTTATTACAACAAACAGACTAGTTTCGACGACAATCTCGCCTTCATCAGTTATGACCAGAGTGAAATTTAAAGTAAAGTGTTTCATTTTTTACCGTTAATAATTCTATTGGCTAGTTATAAATCATTACTGCAATTGTTAAAACTTCTTTAGATACTGTAAAATTGATATTTTAATTTGGTTTATATTTCTACACTATATTCTATATTATGTTGTTATTCAATGTACTAACGGCACCTGTTAATTTTGTGAAGATATAAACAACAGCAAGCTTTAATGTGTTGTTAATTACAAGAGAGAGCCATTATTATAAAAATGTCGAAAATGTTATACATTAAAATGCATTAAAAACCTGTATTATTTATCATAAAACGAAAAATTACATTTAATTGACCTTGCGTGAACTCTCCTACCTCCTACGCAATCGCTTATACCCGGTTAGGGAAGAATGCGCAAAAACAGTGTTTTATTTGCTACACTGAATATCATAAAATACTTAGGTCGATATAACTTTACAAAGCTCTTCCACTATTCACAGATAGTTTTGTATTACAGTTACAGGTTTGGAATAAATCATTTTCATTGATTTGAAACTGTGTTGGTTTTTTTTATTTAGCGTTAATTTTTTATTGTTTTATATTTGTCAAATAAATAAATTTAATGTTCATTGAAAAAAATAAATATTTATATTTGGCTTAGAAAAGAAATCTCGC
Organism: Prosapia bicincta; assembly: GCA_036971475.1. Lineage (NCBI taxonomy): Eukaryota > Metazoa > Arthropoda > Insecta > Hemiptera > Cercopidae > Prosapia > Prosapia bicincta. The sequence continues at coordinate 159,259,621 of JBAIZL010000005.1, read as the reverse complement.
CTAATCTTTAACTTAGTGGTAATACTAAAAAGAGTAGAGGGTATAGACAAGCCTTTACGTTTTTACATCTGTCGTTCAGGAATAAACTTCCAAATTTTTGAAAACTCTATATTATTGCAATAAAGAAATATATATTCCCCAATTGAAACATATTATTTTATAAATCGAAATTTATCGATAATTTTCAAATAGAGGATTCAACTTATATTACATAGGTTTAAAGTTTTAACCTATATAAATTTGTAAAACTTTAAAAGATAATATATTTTGCAACTCATCAATAGAGTTTATAATGTTTATGACAAGATTTTTTACCTGAGTATTTCAAGATACTTAAAAGAAGTAAAATGTTTGCACTTGGGATTTAATTTTTGTTCTAAAGTTTGACACATTTGCAAACTTCACATTTATACAGAAATATAGTAGCAAACATTTAAACATATTTAACCTTTGTAAATACAGAATTCCTCAAAAGCAAAATTAATACATTCAATATTTGTGGCAGGTGCACTTTGTAACCTCTGACACTATGCAAGTAGGTTACATTAAGTTATGTCGCTTCAGTTAACGTTTTGACACATTGTGACAGGAACTTTGCCTACACTGTCAATATTGTCTTTCAACTTTCAACTAATTAACCCAAATAGGTAAATAGCCATATATTATATCACTTGGTTTTATCACCATAATAGGTGGTCCTGGTTAACATTTCATATAAGGTTTCATGAACAAAATGAAATATAACAACCGTAGCACAAAACATACAAAAATGTAATAACATAAACTATCTACATTTATTCTTAAGCATAATTTGTGTAATAAAGAGTTTGATTTATTTACAGTTTTTGCATTAACAGTTGTTTCGTTAACGAGTCAAGTAATGTAAATACCACGTTTCCACAACCAATTTGTTGTCTTTCAAATCTGAAATATGTTGGCCTTTTCAAGTAATCAAATATTTTCATACTGATTATTTTACTTTGTATGGTGCTTTTATTATTCTAATTTCTCTGTCTTAAGGAAAAAATACCTTTATGAGATTATTGTTGTGGATATGTGACACTCACACACACACACACACACACACACACACACATACACACACACACACACACACACACACGCGCGCACACACACACACACACACACACACACATTTTAATATTTTACTAGAAATATTATTGTTTACAAATTCATTTATAACTTTTATTTAAGAATAATCACTTTCTCATTACAGTTAATATTCTAAAAGTTAATAATAATGTCGTAGTCAAAATAATGATGAAGGAAATAGTCTATAGTTATTTTATATTATATTCCCAAACATTTTATCATAAAATTTAAAATATTATTTTTCTTTTAATGTAACCATTAAGGCTTCAGTTCAAAGTTATGAACCTATTTGATGTCTAGTTGATTATTATTTATTTTATAATAAATTGTAAGCTATTGTTCTACCTATGTATTGACTAATGTACTCCTAGTTATATAATATAAATTATATTGTATTTGAGACAACCTTTAAAAAGGTTAATAAAATAGCAGTATACACATACACCTAATAAAATGATATAACTTGACACGTTAAAACAATGATAATTTTATTCTAAAGGTGTAAAAGATTTATAGGTGGCTAATTGGTAGCCTATTATAAATTCAAGAGTCGATTCTTCTGAAAGATTTATTCCATAAGATACAGGTTTCTTACCACAGTTTGAATTCCAGGGATAAACCATTTTTTACCTACGTACAAGGTGAGGTGTAACATCGAAGAGAGAATGAGAAAAGGAGCTGGCGGAGGTATAAAGGGTCAGAGGTTATGTAAGTGAAGGGTCCGTAGGATTTTGTGTGGATTTTTTTGGATTAAGTAAAAAAAGGAAATAAGGCAAACAGAATGTCTCAATTCCCAGAGCCGTCTTATAAAGGACAGTAATTCTTCAAGGAAACAAGTATCGCAGTACTTACGTAAGAGTTCTTAGTAAATTTAATGCTAACTAATTAAATAAACTTAATTATTTTGACGTACTTAATGGAGAGATATAACAAGCTATTCATTTCAATAATTTAGACAAAAATATTTTAACAAAATACAATAATAAAAGATATAGCCATACATACACATTTAGAAATAATTTTTAAACTCGTTTGACGTAAAATACAAACATAGAATTATTTTTTATCACAGATTTATTCCGTTTATTTTTAAATGAAGTACAGGATTCAGATAACCATTTCTCGAACAAAACATATTTATTCAGCTAGATTTTGAAGTAGTATTTTAATAAACTCCCAACATTCTACACATTCCTCCTCGTTCGCTTGTCCTTCATTTGTGCATAAATGTTTTGTTTCCAACGATTCTGTTGTGGTTGTATTATCTAAAGCAAATTTACGCTCAGGCGTTTCAGCGGCTGATAAAGTTTCGCAATCACGTAAGAGCAATAAACAGCCATATCTTTTGAAGTCCTAGAAATGACTTTATAGAAATAGGTGTAGGAAAACAAGTTGTAGGTACCGGGTTACTGTTGGGCTTAAACTACTGTTGGGCTTATTTATCAGCTGTCAACAAAGGACGATAATCAACATGGACCTTTTCAAGTAGCCATAAGCCTTACGATTTTCAGAAGTAAAATTAGGAAGATATTACAAACCAATGTCCTTGCAATACAATACCCACTTTCAAAATAAAGGTAGCATGGGTAAACCTGTTTTATTTAAAGACACCAAAGGCGGTCTAAGAAAAGTGTGACCGAAGAAGGAAACTATATAGTCTATTTCATAAAACTTGTCTATTCAAGCCTTTGCCCCATTCTGATGCATATTTTGATCTCTTATATTTGTACAACTCACTAAGTATACATTTCTTATACATATTCAAACTATATGACCTGTCCCTGTTCAAAAATAATATTCTTTTTCTATTTTATTTCAAAAAGGCATATTCAGAAGAACTGTAAAATAACTCACGTACAGGCGCAGTGAGGTAACTACTAATAGTTTTAAAAAAATCTATTCAGTATATATAGTCCGTAAACGACTTCAGTTCGCATAACTTCGAATGGCGATTGTCGCATGTTTCAGAAATAAAACTGACGAAAAGGGTTAATAGGCTAGAAGTTGTTCTTGCTTATATTCATTAGAAAATTTCTGCCCACTTTTCTTTCTTCTACACTTTTTCGTATGACACGCTGCCGAATTTAAGAGTGAATGGTTTTCAAGGTCTAACGCGATGGGTTTATGCCCGCCAAGTCCCGCGCCTGAAGGTCCGGCCATTAGGTAAGGCTAACCATAAGTGAATAAATGTCCAATTGCACTATCTAATCAACGGTTTTACGAACGGAAAATCTGGCCGTTTGGAAGGTTCTATTGGTCCCGAGTAGTTTCTAAAAGAACTGTAAATCGTAGTGTCTGGTTGGGATTCATTCTGTTCTTATGGGCGCACCCGTCACCAATCTAGACCTTACAGTGAGGTCGAAAGACTCTTCCAGGCTGGTACCACTGGTCGTGGAACCAAACTCCCTGTCTCGAGCTTAACACTAATCGCCCGGGTTGGAGTCACGAGTTTTGTAGGAACAATGGTTTCAATATGTTAGACTGGAGGTTCACCTCAGTAAACAAATATCTATTTGTTCTTTGAGAAGGTCGTGAGACATGTACTTCTTGTAACCATTCTTCTTTGTACCATCTTTCATTCTTTATACTTTTCAGCTTTTGTTGAAGTCACGCTTACTTATGTAAGAGGCAATGAGCTTTTAACTAACTCTTCAAGTGGTATCTTAGTCCCGATATTTCTTTATAGAATTATTGTTTGTGAGAATGAAAAATTCACGTTTTCATATACATATTGACTTGTTAGACCAATATTTATTATGAAATAATTAATATTATTCTATGAACGGTATAATAAATAAGAATTAATTATATTATTATTCAGCCTATTTTGATAACATTATATTAAAACTATAAACAAGCATAATATAGCCGTATTTTTCTACAAGTGGAATTATATTATTATGATAAAATATTATATGCATTTTTTCCCTAATATCTCCTATGCTTTGCTTCTATGGCAAGGTTACGAAATCTCTTATTTCTTCAGTGGGAAAGATTGCACTTCATCATGACTGCTATCTCGTCAAAAAAAAAATCAAAAATTATTTTAATTCCTTATCTATTGATGGGAAGTAATAAAAATAACATCTAGTGAACAAATTAATTGAGAAAAAATACATCTTGTGAAAATATAATGAGTTGGCTACGAAAATGGAATCACTAACCTCTTGTTTTAATGACTTGGTAGACAAACACAGACTCTACATTGCCGCATGATTTCAACCGGATGACTGGGAGCAAGCAACATCTAGTACAGTTATTTTGCACCCTTCTTTTAGCCAAGTTCAAGGTCACACCACTGCGTAAACTCTCCTAGTTTTATCTTATATCTAAAAATATAATTTCTTTTACAGTTTTACACTGCTAAGGAGGACTTGTAGGTGTTGCTGAAACATGTTATTTTTTCGTTAACAAAGACACACATTGTCGTGAGTAATGAGTTTTATATACTGTTATAACTTTGTCTACAAACAGTTTTCAATTTTATATCGAGAGTATTTTAGACTCAGATATTAAGTAACCGTGACCCATGCAACACATTTTGTGCCAAAATTATTATTTGCTTTTTTACAGGGCGTAGACTGTGGCAAATAAAATGTAAAGATTCATACTTTACTATCTATAATTGCCATACACCATCTGTTTTAGTAAACCAACTTGCGAGAGACATGTCTGTCGTTTACTCTAATACGCCTATATAAATATTCGACCGGTTCGTCTTGAACCCTTGTATTAGGCCCTACATACAGGCCTTTGTGCACAAACGTAATAATTAACAAATTAATATTTAAAATTGTCAACTTTAATTAATTTAGTATTTATTTATTCTCTTGAATTAGTTAAACACAATAAAATTCCAAACATAACAAAAATAATTTATTAATTAGAATAAATCGATTAAATCAACACCTTATTTACATTTTAGTAATCTTATATTTCTTATTTAGGTAAATATAACACCTCATTTAGGTATATATTTAGGGGGTCAATACTTTTACAATTTACTGAGCGAAAAACTTCAATGTGACGTTATTTTAAATTTTATTGCGAACCATAAATATATTTTTTTTTAATTACTAGTTTTCAACATCACAAAATCGTTCTATAAAACTAAATATTTCTATCTTAGATTTTATAAGCTTACTATTGGCACACGTTGCAACAGTTTTGACCTAAATTCAAGCAGATAACTAAATTGAAAAACTAAAAATTGTGATTTTTATATATCTGAATACTAATTTATATTTCTTCCTAAGTGTAAAAAGCCAATTGACGATTGAATCACATATTTCTTTTTAAAGGTCACACTAAACAACCGATTGTGAGAGAAATTATGTTGAAATAACTCAAACATACAATTGGGCGAGAAAGGTTAAAACAAAATGTCAAGTCCACTAAAGCTGGTAATTTTCCTACAATACAGTTAAGTAAAAATGGCGTGTAAGTTTAAATGCTCTGAATAGCGCCCTACTTATAAAGTTAATTTTTGTTTAACTAGTAAGTAGTAATGTCGGGTATCGTTTAAATTAAACAATATTTTCGTTTAAAACCAGCCGTTACACTTGTTTTGAAAAATAACATTTTTTTTATTACATATTTGAAAAACGTATCTATTTATGTACACTCTGTCAAACAGTAATTTAAACATGCTGCTAATATGAAAGTTTTTTAAAATTTTTAATCCCAAAAATACAAAACTATTAGTGAAAAATTGGGTTACTGATGAAAACCCCTCTCTCGTTAAGATGAAATTAACTGTTACAATTTTACGTAAGTAGCCTTTTGTTTAAAGAAATTTATACTTCTACACTTTGATCCACAATGAGGAGAATTCTTCAATTCAGGCAATTCGTATTCCTTTTGCTATTATTATTGCTAAATATTTTTTGCAGAACTGTTCCTTGTACTTTTTCGAATTCTGAAACATCTGTGTTACAAAGTGCAACTAACTGTAAATGATTATAATAGTTCAATAATTATATATATGTGAGTTTCATTAGTTTATCACGAATCGTGAATTATTAAAAGGTATTAAAAATTAAATGTAATTATTTTAAAATACAACATAACCTATTCAAACTGGCATAGCATTGTATATGAGTGGTGAGAATTAAACACCCTAAATCGTAATGGTTGTTGCAATACAATAAAATAGTTTTCTCCCTTCTACCTAAATATAGGACTGCCATAACGTTTTAAAACATTATCCCCATTCATAAAAAATATTGGCGACAAAAAAGTTATTTAACGACGGCTATTATTAACCCGGTAAACTCAAACTCAGTTATAGGGCAAACTTCATTTTCCAAGACGTGACGAAACAAGGATTTATCTTATTATTTTATATTCCATTTACCTGTTTCTTTTCTTCCGTTATCCACATAAAGATATTTGGCAAGCTCGGCTTCAACACAGTCACTTTTAGGCACTCATAAACTCAGGAGAGGTTTGCGGGTTGCTGGTTGCGCCTTCACTGGTGTTACAGCATCTCTGTGCCAAGATATCGATTTAACCACACTCGCACTCTCTACCGGCAGAGCCAAATACCACTCATTTACTTCCTATATTATGACAGTTTTGGGAATCAGGAAGTTGGAAGAGTTTTGTTTTAACAGTAGTAAATATGTAATTGCTACTAAGTTTATGTTCATAAGTAAAATATTTCCTTTTCACAGAAATTATGTTTCTTTTAAGCAAAATTCATTTCAATTCTATTTTAAAAAAATATTTAGCACTAGATACTATCTGTTACAAAATTAACACGATAGCCTGACCCTATGGTTTCCTTATTATTTGAAAGTAAAACAAACAAATTATTTTACTTACTTTGGGTTTAAAATTTTAAATGAGAATAGAGATATGCCTCTTAGCACTAGGTAGTGTATATATATATATATATATATATATATATATATATATATATATATATATATATATATATATATATATATATATATATATATACTTGTAAGTATATACACCTTTAACTTTCATACACATAATTAATTTTAATTGTTTCATTTTTGAAAAACTATATACTGTGTAGGTGAAAATATTGCCGTATATAACTTTGTATATTATATTTTATCTGAATCCGAAATAACATTCTTTTAATACATTCACCCCAAAAATAGTTATAACTAAATGTAAAAAGGATATGTATATAATTCTTGCCAACTGTCATTGTTAGCATAATATATCTTAGTATCAAAAGGTGATTAACCTGTTGAATGAGAACGTATCACCTAACTTTGTACGTAGCCCATATACACTCTACCTTCTATTTCTATTTCGTGTGGTATTTCCATGCATTTGTTTATAATGAAGTTTTTATTCAGGCTTAGATATCTAGTATTACAATGCAAGTCTAGAGCATTAAATGGTTTCGTAAAAACTAAAAAAAGAATATTTATTATCCTATTATATACAAAATATACAGGAAGTATTAAAATTCTAAAAGAAATTGTACACATGCAGAATTCCATTCAGTAGAAACACATATGTCTTTCTAAGGGTCGTAGTAAATCTGAAATGTTGGCAGACCACCAGACAAGATGAACCCTTGTTCTACAGAATGTAAACCAACAAGTAGATGTAAAATTTTAAAATAATACAAAAACCCCGCGGTATTGTTTCAGGCCTAACATTCGGCGCCGGTTTCATCAACCAACGTCTCATTAACGAGCTTCATTAAGAAAACCCTAATTTAATAAATACAACGTTACTGCGAATGATATTATACTATGCCTAAGGCAAAACACGTCCAAATACTTAACCAACCAGTTGTTGTCTTTGGCGATCTTTTTTTTTTAATATGAAAACGTTTTTGCGGACCTGACACCATGCAGTCTCCTTAAAAGTCCAAATTTCCGAATATGAACGGCCTGTCTCCGCATATTTCAGAAGTTATTATAACTTCATTGACACCAATTACTGTTTTAGTGTTTACTTAAAGGTTATGTTCAATAATTTTCATAAACCGTATACGGTTTATTCCGTATATATCTTCATTAAATGAATTGATAACGTTTCACTAGTTCTATTACGCATAAATCATAACTTTAAAAACAGTGCATTATTTGTAATAACTATCATAAATATTTATAGTGATCGTATACTTTCGTAACTTTTAATCAAAGCGTTAAATATAACGACAGTGAATGGTAGGTCAATAGTTTTATTCTAATTTTTCAAATGTCTGATACATTTAAAATGCCTCAATATTTTTCCAAACTGCTTGAGACGCGTCTGAAACTTTGAAAATATCTATTTAAATTGCATTAGAAAAACAATTGTGTTAATTATTATTTTTTTAAATACTTATATAAATCTATTATCTCAATTTTTCTCTTCTGTCAGCCAGTTCCATGACCGCCATTGTTTAAAAAATTTCCTACGTTTAATCACGACTGTGAAAATTTATTGTAATTTTTAGTTTCTTTAAAAACCTTGAACGTTTAAAAATTATTATAAAAATAATAAATTGCACTTTTTTATGTAATATTTTTTTAATAAAACGTTTTTTATACACGCTTCGTAAACACATCTTGAAAACACAAGTAAACAATTAAATAAACTAACTCTAGGAAACACAGCAGACACATTTGTAAACTTAATTAGCTGAATACCACAATACCGGTAAGCTATAAAGAAGTAATTTTATAAATATTGCTGTTATCATCTTCGCAGGTTTTTCGTTAATGTTCACATAAGGATATAAGCCTCCGAAGATGTCTACTATATTTTCGAAACGTGCATAAAGATTTAGTTGGTAAAGTTGATATTTATTTTTGTATTGTTATTACTAATTAAAGCTGGCGAAGTGAGGGAAACATTGATCTTGATACTATAATATCGTCCTTGAGTGATTTAGGGATGAACAAATAGGTATTAAGGAAGAAATGATGTGGGATGCCAAGAAAACTGATTACAAGGATATATAACACGGGCACTTTGTGCTTTGTACACACATGACCAGAACATGAGACGGCCTCTACAAACGTTTAACGTATAGTAAAATAAATAGAAATTTTGAAGCTTCTGAATATGTATATTATATAATACGTTGCTTACTTCTACAACAAAACTTTATACATTGTCTAAATATACTTTAAATCTAACTCACTATAAAGCACATTTTAAAATTATATTAAAAGTTTTAACTAAAAGAAATTTAAATGAGATTGAATATGAGAGTACGATTTAAGTTTTGAAAATGGAGTTACTCCGAAACGCGCCATTAGAGGTGAACATTGTAACGTTAGGAATTGTATTAAAAAATATAGAAATATTCCTAACAGAAATGAAGATGAGTATATTAATAATTTGAATACACATTTCTTTATTTAAATGAGTATAAATTTATAATTATTCCTCAACGAACGATGCTTTGAAATTTGAAAGCATACAAGTATATTTAAAGCCTGTTTCGAGTCAGGAAGAGCAGGCAGGAAAATGAATAATGGATTTTGTTAAAAGAGAGACTCTTTCTGTTTGACCAGCTTTCGCAAAATATATTCGGCCTATTGCTAAATGGCATTACCCACTCTTGTCTTGTGTAAATACCCACTGGGGAGTCTCCAAAACGGGAACAAATATTAACTATTGTTTAATATAAGAAAAACATATAGGGGAAATACAACAGCACACAACATAAATTTTACTTCTATATGAAATATAAAAGAACATTACTCTCAGAATATTGTTTATTCGGTACAGTCCAAAAACTAATAATAATGTATTACAAAACTGAATGAAAGTTGCTTATGATAACTCATATTGAGTGGCACAAAACAACCAAATAAACAAACAACTAACGAAAATTTAAATAATAAACGTGTCAGATCAGGAAACAATTCAAACGTGAGATGCAATTCAGAATTCTAGAACACGAATTTGCATAAGCCAACGAGAGACGGAAATGACAAACCGGCAAAGCTGAGGAAGACACTCCATTGTAGTTTTTTTACACAGAGAAGGAAAACTACTTTGGTTTGGTTTTATTAAAATTTTTCCATTTTCCTGTCACACACTTATAGGTTTTATTTACAAAAGTATTAAATTTGAGTCCTTTACGAATATATATTTTAAAAAAAATATTCATTTGCTATTATAAAAAACGAACTATTATTCGGAGTATTTCTTTCACTAGTTTATTTTATACTTTATGACATTATTTCATAACATCAAAATCATTATAAAATGTAACTATAATTTTTTCGATTGGCAATGGTTTTGTTCAAATATTATAATTTGTGAATAAAATACTTTGAATAGATTTCAAGAGAATATTGAATCTGCAAAAACAATAAATTTACGAATATATATATATATATATATATATATATATATATATATATATATATATATATATATATATATATATATATATAACATATTGTCTTTCAATACAAACGTTTTAAAAATATTTTAAAATAAATAGTTAACCATTAGATATAAATTGTACACATAACTAAGTTGAAACAAATACAACTTAATGTTCACTTTAATAGGGTTGATTAGGCCTACATAATTATTAGGCCTATCTTTAATTATTGTTCATGTATATAATTAAATACTTTTGTAAATAAATTAGTAGTATATATTGACGATGATATTTGAAGAAAAGTTTATATTTGAACTTGAAAAATTACAACTTGCCTGACTTTCAGTTAAGTTTATTTATAAAAAACCGTTCACAGAGAAAACATTTTCGACATAAGCGATTAACATTGTCCAGGTAGAACGTGTTGTTGAGCTGAAGTTGTCGGCTGAGGTTTTAAAGATAAGTGTTCACTTACGTGGACAAACAGCGTAGTATGCATTATGTATCGGTATGTTTATTTTGTGTTCTGTATGTTGTTGAAATTTATAAGAAGAACACGAATTGAAAATAGATAAACAAGGCCAGTAAAAATCACATACACTCATAGACCACATTATTGAACACCTTCCTCTAAATCCCCTCCAACACCTAGCTCAACAACACTTTCTACTGCTCAGCTTTGACACTAATGAAGATAGCAATTATGCTCGAAAAGATTTTGCCTCATACGTTTTTTATAATTGATTTAAGTTTGAGGTCAGAAGGTTGTAGCTTTACTACGTTTTTACGTAAATAAATAAAATCATATCAGTATTGTGTTGAACCGTAATGTGCTATATAGGAAAATTAAGTGTAATGCTAATGTTTTAAAATGCAAATATTTTAAAAATCAATTATTACGTACTTTTAAATCAATTTCACATATCCCATTTAACATGTTCTGGTATGTGAAATATTTGTTTAAAGCTGTGATAAAATTCTTACTATAGTAAAAGTCATATCTTACAGTGTTAGGTCGTAAAATGTCATAAATTATTTTTATAGCCTGTTGTGTTAATAAATACAAGTAATGTTATAATTTAACATTTAAGTAAAACAAACTTTTATACAAAACGTTCTTTATAAAGCTCAAAAAATATTTTATGACGAGTTTTCGCTTGAAAACATTCCACTACTACTCGCCATATCAAATTCGCTTTTATACTAGGCTCTATCAAAGAATAAAAACAAGTTTTTAAAATGTTTAAAGGAACATAATAGTTACAGTATACAAGCAAAAGGGGAAATATACAGTTTATTTCATTACTACAAGCTTTCAACTGCAGAGTTGTATTTAGATCTCCAATGATAAATCAATACATAATATGTTAAAATTGTTTCAGATAAAACATATTTAATGTAATTGTATTGCATAACAGCATCATTTGGTTTCGTTTTTAAATATAACGCTTTTTCATATCACCAGATTTTATACTTACCTTTGAAGGATGAACCAGTTCTGTCATTATCATAGTGTAATCAAGTCCCTAGTGCTGCTATTGTCTTCACTTATACCTGTCCCAAGGCTGATTTTCAATTCCATACTTTACCCTCTTTTAACCTAGAGATGTTCCTCCTCTCTCATATTTTCCTTTCATTGTAAGACTGTATTTAGTATTCTATTTCCTCTTACAGCGAAGCTAATTTATTTCTCTTCCATCCGTGGTTTCCTAGAACCATTCCACTTCTTCCTCGTTCAATCTTTTTCTACCTCAAAGTTGAATTACACTTAATTTTATTCATTTTCAAAACCTTTGATTTTCATATGAATATAAGAATACTCCGACAAAAGCGATCAATAGTTTTATACTCATTCCTTACCTGCAACATGCCATAGAATGCTTCGATCAAAAGCGATCAATAGTTTTATACTCATTCTCTTCCTGGGCCATACCGTAAAATGCTCCGATCAAAAGCGATCAATAGTTTTATACTCATTCTCTTCCTGCGCCATACCGTAAAATGCTCCGAACAAAAGCGATCAATAGTTTTATACTCATTCTCTTCCTGGGCCATACCGTAAAATGCTCCGATCAAAAGCGATCAATAGTTTTATACTCATTCCTTACCTGCGCCATACCGTAAAATGCTCCGATCAAAAGCGAGCAATAGTTTTATACTCATTCCTTACCTGCGCCATACCGTAAAATGCTCCTATCAAAAGCGATCAATAGTTTTATACTCATTCCTTACCTGCGACATACCGTAAAATGCTCCGATCAAAAGCGAGCAATAGTTTTTATACTCATTCCTTACCTGCGCCATACCGTAGAATGCTCCTATCAAAAGCGATCAATAGTTTATACTCATTCTCTTCCGGCGCCATACCGTAAAATGCTCCGATCAAAAGCGAGCAATAGTTTTATACTCATTCTCTTCCTGCGCCATACCGTAAAATGCTCCGAACAATAGCGATCAATAGTTTTATACTCATTCCTTACCTGCGCCATACCGTAAAATGCTCCGATCAAAAGCGATCAATAGTTTTATACTCATTCCTTACCTGCACCATACCGTAAAATGCTCCGATCAAAAGCGAGCAATAGTTTTATACTCATTCCTTACCTGCACCATGCCGTAGAATGCTCCTATCAAAAGCGATCAATAGTTTTATACTCATTTTCCTCCTGCGCCATACCGTAAAATGCTCCGATCAAAAGCGATCAATAGCTTTATACTCATTCCTTACCTGCGCCATACCGTAAAATGCTCCGATCAAAAGCGAGCAATAGTTTTATAGTCATTCTCTTCCTGCGCCATACCGTAGAATGCTCCGATCAAAAGCGATCAATAGTTTTATACTCATTCCTTACCTGCACCATGTCAAAGAATTCTTCGATCAAAAGCAATCAATAGTTTTATACTCATTCTCCACCTGCGCCATGCCGTACAATGTTCCGATCAAAAGCGATCAATAGTTTTATACTCATTCTCTTCCTGGGCCATACCGTAAAATGCTCCGATCAAAAGCGAGCAATAGTTTTATACTCATTCCTTACCTGCACCATGCCGTAAAATGCTCCGATCAAAAGCGAGCAATAGTTTTATACTCATTTCTTACCTGCGCCATACCGTAAAATGCTCCGATCAAAAGCGATCAATAGTTTTATAGTCATTCCTTACCTGCGCCATACCGTAAAATACTCCGATCAAAAGCGAGCAATAGTTTTATAATCAGTCCTTACCTGCGCCATACCGTAGAATGCTCCTATCAAAAGCGATCAATAGTTTATACTCATTCTCTTCCTGCGCCATACCGTAAAATGCTCCGATCAAAAGCGAGCAATAGTTTTATACTCATTCTCTTCCTGCGCCATACCGTAAAATGCTCCGAACAAAAGCGATCAATAGTTTTATACTCATTCCTTACCTGCACCATGCCGTAAAATGCTCCGATCAAAAGCGAGCAATAGTTTTGTACTCATTCTCTTCCTGGGCCATACCGTAAAATGCTCCGATCAAAAGCGATCAATAGTTTTATACTCATTCCTTACCTGCACCATACCGTAAAATGCTCCGATCAAAAGCGAGCAATAGTTTTATACTCATTCCTTACCTGCGCCATACCGTAAAATGCTCCTATCAAAAGCGATCAATAGTTTTATACTCATTCCTTACCTGCGCCATACCGTAGAATGCTCCTATCAAAAGCGATTAATAGTTTATACTCATTCTCTTCCTGCGCCATACCGTAAAATGCTCCGATCAAAAGCGAGCAATAGTTTTTTACTCATTCCTTACCTGCGCCATACCGTAAAATGCTCCTATCAAAAGCGATCAATAGTTTTATACTCATTCCTTACCTGCGCCATACCGTAAAATGCTCCGATCAAAAGCGAGCAATAGTTTTATACTCATTCCTTACCTGCGCCATACCGTAGAATGCTCCTATCAAAAGCGATTAATAGTTTATACTCATTCTCTTCATGCGCCATACCGTAAAATGCTCCGATCAAAAGCGAGCAATAGTTTTATACTCATTCTCTTCCTGCGCCATACCGTAAAATGCTCCGATCAAAAGCGAGCAATAGTTTTATAGTCATTCTCTTCCTGCGCCATACCGTAGAATGCTCCGATCAAAAGCGATCAATAGTTTTATACTCATTCCTTACCTGCACCATGCCAAAGAATTCTTCGATCAAAAGCAATCAATAGTTTTATACTCATTCTCCACCTGCGCCATGCCGTACAATGTTCCGATCAAAAGCGATCAATAGTTTTATACTCATTCTCTTCCTAAGCCATACCGTAAAATGCTCCGATCAAAAGCGAGCAATAGTTTTATACTCATTCCTTACCTGCACCATGCCGTAAAATGCTTCGATCAAAAGCTAGCAATAGTTTTATACTCATTCCTTACCTGCGCCATACCGTAAAATGCTCCGATCAAAAGCGATCAATAGTTTTATAGTCATTCCTTACCTGCGCCATACCGTAAAATACTCCGATCAAAAGCGAGCAATAGTTTTATAATCAGTCCTTACCTGCGCCATACCGTAGAATGCTCCTTCAAAAGCGATCAATAGTTTATACTCATTCTCTTCCTGCGCCATACCGTAAAATGCTCCGATCAAAAGCGAGCAATAGTTTTATACTCATTCTCTTCCTGCGCCATACCGTAAAATGCTCCGAACAAAAGCGATCAATAGTTTTTTACTCATTCCTTACCTGCACCATGCCGTAAAATGCTCCGATCAAAAGCGAGCAATAGTTTTGTACTCATTCTCTTCCTGGGCCATACCGTAAAATGCTCCGATCAAAAGCGATCATTAGTTTTATACTCATTCCTTACCTGCGCCATACCTTAAAATGCTCCGATCAAAAGCGAGCAATAGTTTTATACTCATTCCTTACCTGCGCCATACCGTAAAATGCTTCTATCAAAAGCGATCAATAGTTTTATACTCATTCCTTACCTGCGCCATACCGTAGAATGCTCCTATCAAAAGCGATTAATAGTTTATACTAATTCTCTTCCTGCGCCATACCGTAAAATGCTCCGATCAAAAGCGAGCAATAGTTTTTTACTCATTCCTTACCTGCGCCATACCGTAAAATGCTCCTATCAAAAGCGATCAATAGTTTTATACTCATTCCTTACCTGCGCCATACCGTAAAATGCTCCGATCAAAAGCGAGCAATAGTTTTATACTCATTCCTTACCTGCGCCATACCGTAGAATGCTCCTATCAAAAGCGATTAATAGTTTATACTCATTCTCTTCATGCGCCATACCGTAAAATGCTCCGATCAAAAGCGAGCAATAGTTTTATACTCATTCTCTTCCTGCGCCATACCGTAGAATGCTCCGATCAAAAGCGATCAATAGTTTTATACTCATTCCTTACCTGCACCATGCCAAAGAATGCTTCGATCAAAAGCAATCAATAGTTTTATACTCATTCTCCGCCTGCGCCATGCCGTACAATGTTCCGATCAAAAGCGATCAATAGTTTTATACTCATTCTCTTCCTGGGCCATACCGTAAAATGCTCCGATCAAAAGCGATCAATAGTTTTATACTCATTCCTTATCTGCACCATACCGTAAAATGCTCCGATCAAAAGCGAGCAATAGTTTTATACTCATTCCTTACCTGCGCCATACCGTAAAATGCTCCTATCAAAAGCGATCAATAGTTTTATACTCATTCCTTACCTGCGCCATACCGTAGAATGCTCCTATCAAAAGCGATTAATAGTTTATACTCATTCTCTTCCTGCGCCATACCGTAAAATGCTCCGATCAAAAGCGAGCAATAGTTTTTTACTCATTCCTTACCTGCGCCATACCGTAAAATGCTCCTATCAAAAGCGATCAATAGTTTTATACTCATTCCTTACCTGCGCCATACCGTAAAATGCTCCGATCAAAAGCGAGCAATAGTTTTATACTCATTCCTTACCTGCGCCATACCGTAGAATGCTCCTATCAAAAGCGATTAATAGTTTATACTCATTCTCTTCATGCGCCATACCGTAAAATGCTCCGATCAAAAGCGAGCAATAGTTTTATACTCATTCTCTTCCTGCGCCATACCGTAAAATGCTCCGATCAAAAGCGAGCAATAGTTTTATAGTCATTCTCTTCCTGCGCCATACCGTAGAATGCTCCGATCAAAAGCGATCAATAGTTTTATACTCATTCCTTACCTGCACCATGAAAAAGAATTCTTCGATCAAAAGCAATCAATAGTTTTATACTCATTCTCCACCTGCGCCATGCCGTACAATGTTCCGATCAAAAGCGATCAATAGTTTTATACTCATTCTCTTCCTAAGCCATACCGTAAAATGCTCCGATCAAAAGCGAGCAATAGTTTTATACTCATTCCTTACCTGCACCATGCCGTAAAATGCTTCGATCAAAAGCGAGCAATAGTTTTATACTCATTCCTTACCTGCGCCATACCGTAAAATGCTCCGATCAAAAGCGATCAATAGTTTTATAGTCATTCCTTACCTGCGCCATACCGTAAAATACTCCGATCAAAAGCGAGCAATAGTTTTATAATCAGTCCTTACCTGCGCCATACCGTAGAATGCTCCTTCAAAAGCGATCAATAGTTTATACTCATTCTCTTCCTGCGCCATACCGTAAAATGCTCCGATCAAAAGCGAGCAATAGTTTTATACTCATTCTCTTCCTGCGCCATACCGTAAAATGCTCCGAACAAAAGCGATCAATAGTTTTTTACTCATTCCTTACCTGCACCATGCCGTAAAATGCTCCGATCAAAAGCGAGCAATAGTTTTGTACTCATTCTCTTCCTGGGCCATACCGTAAAATGCTCCGATCAAAAGCGATCATTAGTTTTATACTCATTCCTTACCTGCGCCATACCTTAAAATGCTCCGATCAAAAGCGAGCAATAGTTTTATACTCATTCCTTACCTGCGCCATACCGTAAAATGCTTCTATCAAAAGCGATCAATAGTTTTATACTCATTCCTTACCTGCGCCATACCGTAGAATGCTCCTATCAAAAGCGATTAATAGTTTATACTAATTCTCTTCCTGCGCCATACCGTAAAATGCTCCGATCAAAAGCGAGCAATAGTTTTTTACTCATTCCTTACCTGCGCCATACCGTAAAATGCTCCTATCAAAAGCGATCAATAGTTTTATACTCATTCCTTACCTGCGCCATACCGTAAAATGCTCCGATCAAAAGCGAGCAATAGTTTTATACTCATTCCTTACCTGCGCCATACCGTAGAATGCTCCTATCAAAAGCGATTAATAGTTTATACTCATTCTCTTCATGCGCCATACCGTAAAATGCTCCGATCAAAAGCGAGCAATAGTTTTATACTCATTCTCTTCCTGCGCCATACCGTAGAATGCTCCGATCAAAAGCGATCAATAGTTTTATACTCATTCCTTACCTGCACCATGCCAAAGAATGCTTCGATCAAAAGCAATCAATAGTTTTATACTCATTCTCCGCCTGCGCCATGCCGTACAATGTTCCGATCAAAAGCGATCAATAGTTTTATACTCATTCTCTTCCTGGGCCATACCGTAAAATGCTCCGATCAAAAGCGAGCAATAGTTTTATACTCATTCCTTACCTGCACCATGCCGTAAAATGCTCCGATCAAAAGCGAGCAATAGTTTTATACTCATTCCTTACCTGCGCCATACCGTAAAATACTCCGATCAAAAGCGAGCAATAGTTTTATACTCAGTCCTTACCTGCGCCATACCGTAGAATGCTCCTATCAAAAGCGATCAATAGTTTATACTCATTCTCTTCCTGCGCCATACCGTAAAATGCTCCGATCAAAAGCGAGCAATAGTTTTATACTCATTCTCTTCCTGCGCCATACCGTAAAATGCTCCGATCAAAAGCGATCAATAGTTTTATACTCATTCCTAACCTGCACCATACCGTAAAATGCTCCGATCAAAAGCGAGCAATAGTTTTATACTCATTCCTTACCTGCACCATGCCGTAGAATGCTCCGATCAAAAGCGAGCAATAGTTTTATACTCATTCTCTTCCTGCGCCATACCGTAAAATGCTCCGATCAAAAGCGAGTAATAGTTTTATACTCATTCTCTTCCTGCGCCATACCGTAAAATGCTCCGATCAAAAGCGATCAATAGTTTTATACAAATTCCTTACCTGCACCATGCCGTAAATTGCTCCGATCAAAAGCGATCAATAGTTTTATACTCATTCCTTACCTCCACCATGCCGTAAAATGCTCCGATCAAAAGCGATCAATAGTTTTATACTCATTCCTTACCTGCGCCATACCGTAAAA
This sequence comes from Prosapia bicincta, assembly GCA_036971475.1. Lineage (NCBI taxonomy): Eukaryota > Metazoa > Arthropoda > Insecta > Hemiptera > Cercopidae > Prosapia > Prosapia bicincta. Next base: position 159,240,871 of record JBAIZL010000005.1, on the reverse strand, counting down.
TGCTCCGATCAAAAGCGAGCAATAGTTTTATACTCATTCCTTACCTGCGTCATATCGTAAAATGCTCCGATCAAAAGCGAGCAATAGTATTATACTCATTCTTTACCTGCACCATGCCGTAGAATGCTCCGATCAAAAGCGAGCAATAGTTTTGTACTCATTCCTTACCTGCACCTTGCCGTACAATGCTCCGATCAACAGCGAGCAATAGTTTTATACTCATTCTCTTCCTACGCCATACCGTATAATGCTCCGATCAAAAGCGATCAATAGTTTTATACTCATTCCTTACCTGCACCATGCCGTAGAATGCTCCGATCAAAAGCGAGCAATAGTTTTGTACTCATTCCTTACCTGCGCCATACCGTACAATGCTCCGATCAAAAACGAGCAATAGTTTTATACTCATTCTCTTCTTGCGCCATGCCGTAATAGCTCCCCATTCTCCTTACAAGGGTATCATTTTGTTCTTCCCTAACTCTTTTCTCATCCCTCTACTCCCAATTAGATGTAACGGACATACACCTATTTTAACCCGATGAAGATAGGCCTGCCTAAGGTAAGCTATCATACACACTTGATCCCATGATCGTCCTACATCGTCTATTAGATTTGTTCATGTCCCTACCTTAATCCTTCCTATATTCCACAGTCGTTTTCTATTCTTGGTGAGCGATACTAGTGATCGCCTTAAAGCTACAAAAATAGTGTTTAAACTGAACGTTGTTATTCCTTTTTAAATCTTTTTCGACTAAATCTACGGAAACACAATTTACAGGTAAACTATCTGGTGTGTATCTATCATAAATTATGTTTTGTAAAATATCATGTACATTTTCAATCTTATTTATTGGATTTTTGTATTATAGTTAAAACTCTGGACTTCATTAAGTTACTGTATAACTTATAAGATATAGTAGGATATACGCAGAAGTGGAGTCTGCTGCCTAGTAGAGGTGGAAGGCCAAGCAACTTTCTAGCCCTCTCTCGCATCCAGGCGCATCCAGCGCAACAAGACATAGTGCGCGCCACAAACCTGAGCGCCTTGTTTACGCATGCGCAGCATACTCAACAATCCAGTCTGGGCACAACTCTTGTTTCTGTGTTCTGTGTGGGCTAGCTCGGAGTAAACCCAGTCTAGTCAGTCAGTATTACTGAGAACAATAGTGATATTCAACTTTAGTTGACTGCACAAAAGAAAGAAGTGTAGTAGAGGCAGCTCCGACTACAGTTTCACTACAAGCCAAGCTATGTGAAAACAGTAAAGTAGTGAAACTCTGAGTTAGAGACCTCTACCTCACCTAAAGTAGACCACTGCGCATTGCCAATCAGAGGATGGTGTTCGGTGGCCTCGCGGCTTTACCAATGATTGTCTTCTTTAACACAATAGAACAAGATTTTGGTATTAGACTTGTAACAAGAAGTGGCGTTTCCATTATGTGAAGATGTTTGATTGGTTAGGACGAATGTAAGATGGGGTGTTATGCCAGAGGCTGTCTTTATCTAAACATAGAAGAAGTATTTTTTTTTAATTCTACAGGAAAAAGGACTTAAATAACCTTTTAGAACAAAAACTTACCAAATTAAACAGTATAAAACTTAAACGAAATATTTGTTAAATACGGAAAATTTTTAACAAGGATATTGAATGCGTTAACAAAACACTACTACACATTTTGCTACCTCGGATGTCATTTTTATATAGCTTCACACTTCAGTTGTAACCTTTACCAAACAATCGACTATTTGAACGTCTCCTACATCCCTCCCTACTTACGGTCCTGGATAGCAGCATCAGGTAGGAACAATCCGGCTTTCGGAAATAGCATTCCACCAAGCAGCAGCTGTGTAAAATCTTTAGGTTTTTCCACCAGACCTTTATCTAAATCTTCTGCTTTCTTTCTATAGTCACATTTATCCGGCCTAAGCTTTACCTCTCCTTCTTAGAGCTCAAATCTGCAGGGTCCTGACGGGTTTTGTCCCAGACTGTCTTCTATACTTTGTCTATTCCATCCCTCCCGGTCAAAAGTCCCTGTTTCCCATTTTGCTGACGATTTCTATTTTTTCGGCAACTTGGCTAGTCTAGCGATTTCTCTGCCACCATCCAGTTGTAACATTCTCTCACCGTTTCTTCGGAAATGGAGATCAGCTACAATCACTGAGACCTCCAAAGGGCTTCTCCAGGAAACGCCGACCAATAACTGAGACGCTCACTCTGGACACCCGGTTAATCGCTTAGAGGACATTTGTGAAGTACCTTAGTGTTACTTTAGACAAGCGACTGTCCTTTTCAGTACAAATTTCCCCCCTCCACAAATCTAGGGAGAATCTGCTTCAAACACTCCCCATTCCGTTCAAAATACAGAAATGTCCCTCTGAAAATCAAATGTAGTACATATTGCATCTGATACGTCTACGTCCCATCTTAAATATTGGAATGTGATTTATAAGTAAAGCACTAATTTTGCATGTTTAGATTTTTTCCTGCTCTATTCGACTTACCCTTTCCATATGTTTCTAAAATATTCAAGTTAACCTACTTCTGATAGGCCAAATGGTTTAGCTTTCTACTACCCTGTCGATGTTGTTACCACTCATTCTGTTCAGTACTGTCAATTGGTTGTTGTTGTTTTATGAGCCAACAATAATAATTATTTCCACATAAAAATATTAAAAACGTGTTTTATAGGAATGAGATTGATGTGTACATCTTGTCTGTCAATCTAATGTTTCCCATTCACTTTCAAATCGGTTTTTGAGCAATTACAAACTATTGTTTTTTTTTTTTACTTGTTTTACTTTTGTTTCTTATGGGTTTATTTATTTTCTGTTATCTTTGTTTTCCTTTCAAAAACTTTTCGAACTTTTTTCTGTTTTTTACAGGGTGGTTCACATTCTTCGGGTTCTTCTTGGTTTCAATTGGGTTCTTGATATGTTCAATTATAGCACCATTTTCGTACTGATCAGGATTGTGAAATTTTTCTTGGCTGATATCTTCAAATGGAGCATCGAGATTGATCAAGTGGAGCATTAGTAAGTGATACATACTGGTCGTGATTCGTATTTTCATTTTCATGAAGATTGTGTGATAATCCAACAAGTGCTAACAGTAGACGCCTGGTAAATTGTTAGGAGAAACGTCTTCGTCGTCAGAATCGTTTAAAGTACAATCGTCATATGTATTACTTGGTGGCTGCGTGCATATTATAACGTTCCACAGCTTGATTGTGACACGGACATTTTCCAAAGTTCCATTCCTCAGTAACTTCACCAGCAGTGTTTTTAGCCCAAAATGCATCATCTCCGTAACAATGGTGGTGGTGTTCCAGCAGTTGTCTTACTTTATCGCACTACTTATGATTAGAAGTGACTGTGTATCTTTACTCACAAGAGTGCGATAGTGTCTGGCAATTCACAATCAATACTTACAAAATCAACTATTGAAAGCTTTTCCCACTTACTAAGCTTGGAGCCAATTAGGCTTCTAAATTGCTTTGGTCCAGTTATTTCACCCTGTAGGGTTTTAAATAAATGCTGGAACGGCAACTCTTTGAAATACAAAAGGCATATTCCCAAATACAGGGGTCTTGTTACTTATTTTCAATAAAACACTATTTTCTCAAACCCGTGTTAGTAACGGTACCTTCACATCCCACTACGTCAAGTTCGTCTAAAGAAATACTTTCTCCCGTAATAAGAGATATAATACTAAAGCGATATCTTGAGCGTACCCATTTAACCATTTAAGGGTGGGAAGTAGCCATCATAGTTAGATCCAGGTTCTTGTGTTATGAAACAATGTTCTCATTTTATTGTGTTTCTAAAATATTTTTTGTTGACATTCTTCATTACAAGAGTATTTTCCTTCCTTCCATCGAAGTAAAGGCCTTCAAGGGGTTTGCGTTCTCCTGTGCTCTGGTTTTGAAATTCTATGCGTTTAGCTTTTTTCCTCTTCTCATTTTACTTTTATGAACAACATGGGAGTGGTCATCATTAGTTATGATACATCTATATCTTTCAGCACGCATGAAACTACAGCAGCTTATAAAAGGCAATAATTTAATGATATTTACGTCTGTTTTTTCGACCCACCTAATATATATATATATATATATATATATATATATATATATATATATACAAACACGCTCTTAACACTGCCTCTCCCAGAAATTAAAATGTTTACGGACAATAGCCATACCACCACGTTCCACCAGTATATGTCTGATTGTGGTGGTCCTTTACAAAACTGACATAATGACGGAATCTCGCGACCCATCATAAAAGTATGAGTTAAAAAGGATTCTGTATGACTATGTTTTCACGTATTCCGGAGCAACCAGTAACCTCAGTAACCAAGTAAAATGATAACTCAGGTAAATTGATGTTTGTTTATTACACAGTAAATGTCAAAGTGAGAAGTTCACAGAGGATATATCCTGAATAGCACTTTTGGAATCCGAACACAAAAGATAGTATGAAGGTATAGGTTTAAACACTAAACATTTGTCAATGGCAAAGATTTTCGCTGTAAAACACAGGTTGAGAAAAATTGTTAAGATTATGTGCATTCTGAAGTATGAAAAGTAAGAAAAGTTTTAGCCAATCATCGTGCTAAAGCGGGATCTTACGAACGGGTGCATCAATGGATCACTTGCGATCACTTCCAACCTCCAGAAATCCGAAGCCTATAGTTGTCCTTCCTGGACATGCAACAGTCGAGTGCTCGTAATATTGTCCACAGGCTTCGACACTTGTGTGCCACCGAAACGTCCTGACCAAGGGATCATGTGGCTGGCAGACCAACAGAGCATGGTCAAAGCAACAACCCAGATCAAAGTCTTGCACCGGACCTGATACCTGTGTGCCGCCGAAATTTCCTGACTAAAAGACGGTGTAGACAACAGACCAACAAAGCATATCCTCAGCAGCATCCCATATCGGGGTCTTGCACAGGCTCCGACACCTGCGTCCACCGAAATTCCCTGACCGAGTGATCATGTGGCTGGCAGACCAACAGAGCTAGATCAAAGCAACAACCCAGATCAGAGTCTCGCACAGGACCTGACACCTGTGTGCCGCCGAAATTTCCTGACTAAAAGACGGTGTAGACAGCAACATCCCAGATCGGGGTCTTGCACAGGCTCCGATACCTGTGCTGTGCACCCACAAAACTCCCTGACAAAGAAACGATGAGGCTGTCAGACCGAGTATAAACACAGCAGCATTGCAGATCAGAGTCTTGCACAGGCTCCTACACCTGTGTACCATTAACATTTTATGGTTGAAAAATAATGAAATTGGTGCATGCATAACTTTCTTCTAGAGGAACCTAAACCATATGCCGTGGATGACTTGACAAGGTCTTGATCAACCACTTCTTTATGAATTTCATGGCAACAAAGCTTTATCGATTTTTGACAAAAGCGAAACATAAAAACGGAAGAATTGCGTTATCCTGAATATTCATCATTAAAACATTATTTTTGCTAGCATCCCTGTACGGTAGACATTTTGCGAGAGGGTCTAATTTAACTTTCTGTTGACTTGAAATTGTGAACACAGCTTAGGACTAGATGATAATTCGATAACATTGGTTTATTGGGCTAATAATAGGCTGAACGTTAAATGTAGCTTGGTGCAAAGTGAGTTGTGAAAGGATCCGTTATACGTCAATAGTTGAAAAGCAGTGAAATATAGAACACAAACGTACAAGGAACAGTTATTTAATTAAATTGAGAGCGAACGAGGCAAGTCTGGAACACGAAGCAAAGTATTACGTCACGTTAGGGTCTATGAATTAAATAGGATTATATATTATTACTAGACATCTGTAAAGGTTTTATATTTCAAAATAAATGCAGAAGGTTAAAAAGCACAAACTAATTTTTCAAATAAACAATTTATAAAAACACGTTTAAAAAACTAAAACAATTTACCTCCATTCATACAGGTATAGACTCCTTTACAGATCGTTACGTGTGTTGTATATATATATATATATATATATATATATATATATATATATATATATATATATATAAATATATATATTAATATATATATATATAAATATATATATATATAGAATTATTCTTCAGAATTATTTTCCTGAAGATGCTGGTACTGTTTTATCGGCGAAAAGCTTTGAATAATATATGCATTAAAAGTATTCTTGTTTTTGAAATTTATTATATATATATATATATATATATATATATATATATATATATATATATTCTCCCAACAATTCTTGTAATTATTTATTAACACGCTCCAAATTTCTCATAAAAATTATACAAATGTTTTGATATCTAAAAAATTCTTCAGAAAGAATAATTAACTACACTTAAAATTGAAATAATGTTTAAATATGTGAAATGAACAAAAGCCACCCGATATAGACGATGTAAATGTAGTTTACAACAGCTTATTTTTTTAATGATCCATAAATTGAAATTCTCTACTGTTTATAATGATACATTCAAATTATGTAAAATTTCAACTCATAAAAACCACCTTAGTGACGAATTTTTGAAAAATATTCTCAACTACTCGAAGTATTTAAATCGTAGGTTTAGAGAAAATATAATCCGTCATTTAATTTTGATCTTTGTCCTGATAGATTAAAACATTCAACTCTTAGAAACTACCATTAGGACGAAACATATATTCGTCAACTTGAAATTTTTAAAAACTCATTTATAAGAAAATTAAACCCATCATTCTATTTTTACATTAATGATTGCAACATTTAACCTCTAATAAAGATATTTTGGAACAAATATTTCAACAAATTTATTTTTTTTATTTAGAAATATATTTAGAAGGTGATAAAAAATTAAACCTGTATTATATAGACTTAACAGGGTAGTAGAAATCTTCAAAAAGAAATATATCCATTAAAAAAAAACAAAATATGTACTAACGTTTACCAACAGCACAGTGTGAAATAGGACTAGCCTATATTGCTATTGGCCCACGTCCAGATTCTTACCGTTAGCATTAACAGCGAGCTTTTAGGAAAGCTTTATGTGTCCTCTTTTCACGGTTATATTTCATGAAAATGCGTTAAAAAAATGACACGGTGAAGGTTTTCAGGTTGGACATACATTATTCATCCATCCCACGTCAACTGGCAATCCCATTCCGCTTTGCCCGTTCTTATTAAAATACTGTCCGAAGTTACATCTGGTTCCTTTTTTTCTTTCTTCTCGCGAACTTACGTCATTAATTTTACAAGGAAAGGGTAAATAGTGAGGGGAAAGTCGAATTTACCCAACAATAAAACCCACTAAGACTTTACAGGCTGTAATATACACTATGAACTGATAAATTCAGTTGAATTTCCTTGATTAGCTTTGTGTTTATTTTATGTTTATATTATAGATTTGAAACAGTTGCAAAATTTAATCATTAGCGCGCATGTATATGAAATAGACTATTTACAGCTAACACAGAATTTGAATGTAAAAATGTATTTTTTATTTCTTTAAAGCTAAATTTAAATTTAAGACGTAAATGAGATGATATGCAGAGCACACAGAATACAAGAACAAAGTCACAACACGCCCGGGTGATGGCAATGTCTAATCGGTTCTTAGAGTTCACGCCACACGCTCACATTCAGACTTCATAAAGGCTGCCCGTTGCTGTGAGATCTGTTGACAATAGTTTTCAAGCTGATCCTTATTCAGTTTATAAGTTCATTCCATCGTCACCTTTGTTCAATCTTACTCAAGTAACATCAACCTCATGTAGTTAGTGTGAAGTTAGTTTTAACATAGGTAGAGTCTAGTTTGTAAGGTAAACTTGCTTTGTCAATCACTCAGCTTAGTTTTACCTTAGCTTCGTTATTTGGTAAAACCCTCATTTGTGTCACAAAGTTCTTAACAGTCATCTTATAAATTCCTTTGGTAATAGTTTCACTTCGTTTTTACGCCACTATCTCAGGTTTTATCAGCGTTTGATAGTGTTTATGTTTAATTTTCCTGAATATGTTGTCTATGAGTGTATGTTGGTAGCCGTTTTGTTGAACGATGTATTTTATGGTATAGAGTTCTTCGTCGTAGTATTTCTGTAGCTTAGGTATATTGATTAGGCGGTGTAACATATGATTAAATGTAGCTTGTTTTTTATTGTGTAGGGTGATTAGATGTATTGTGTATGACAATCAAACGGCCACGCAAAAAAACCACACAAACACCAACAAATACATATCTCTAACCTACCACAACAAAATCACACACAAAATAGCCTCCACATTAAAAAAAAATATTATCAAATATCTTACAAAACAACAAACACTTCAAGACAGCACAAACGACCTTTTCAAAAACAAACTGAAAAATACAAACTATGAGGTATTTACAAATTAACATATAACAATTGCCCCAGCTATGACATCGGCCAAACCGGCAGGTCATTCTATACACGCTTCGAAAAACACATTACCCAAAGAAAACAAACAAATCCAAAATCCAGCTACACGAAACACCTAAAAAACACGCAACACACACACACACACACACACACTAATTTAAATGTTCTCTACACATTAAAACAAAGTAAAAAACTAACAACTTTAACAACTTTAGAAAAATACGAGATATACAAACACTACACAACACATTAGAAAACATATTAAATGATCACACACAACCAAATTAACCCACCCCATTCTAGAGTCATAAATCCATCCCATTACAGGTTACAGGCTTTGTACCTAACCGATGCAGCCAGTAGAGGGTTAGCTTCGTAAAGGTTATGGAACGCGTCAGCAAGTAAGCCATTACGTATTCACTTAGTTAGTACTTTTTAAATATAGTTTAATCAGTGAGTTCAAGATGATTACATCAAGCATCTTCCAGATAGTTCATAAGTCTCAAAATCCGAGTATAGAAAGGCGAAGGTTATACCCCATGTTATACCTTTGTGCTATGCTCTTCCAGATACGTTCATAAGCCTCTAGATCCGAGTATAAAAAAGTCGAGAGTTATATCCCATATTACACCTGTGTGCTATGAGATTCCAGTTACGTTCATAAGTCTCAAGATCTGAGTATAGAAAGGTCAAGAGTTATACTCCATGTTACACTCTGTGCTATGCGCTTCCAGATATCTTCATAAGTCTCAAGATCCAAGTACAGAAAGGTCGGGAGTTATACCCCATATTACTCAAGATCGGGAGTTATACCCCATGTTACACCTGTGTGCTATGCGCTACCAAATATCTTCATAAGTCTCTAGATCCGAGTATAGAAAGGTCGGGAGTTATACCCCATGTTACACCTGTGTACTATGCGCTACCAGATATCTTCATAAGTCTCTAGATTCGAGTATAGAAAGGTCGGGAGTTATACCCCATGTTACACTCTGTGCTATGCGCTTCCAGATGTCTTCATATGTCTCTAGATCCGAGTATAGAAAGGTCAAGAGTTATACCCCATGTTACACTCTGTGCTATGTGCTTCCAGATATCTTCATAAGTCTCTAGATCCGAGTATAGAAAGGTCAAGAGTTATACCCCATGTTACACTCCGTGCTATGCGCTTCCAGATATCTTCATAAGTCTCAATATCCGAGTACAGAAAGGTCGGGAGTTATACCACATATTACTCAAGATCGAGAGTTATACCTGTGTGCTATGAGCTTCCAAATATCTTCATAAGTCTCTAGATCCGAGTATAGAAAGGTCGGGAGTTATACCCCATGTTACACCTGTGTACTATGCGCTACCAGATATCTTCATAAGTCTCTAGATTCGAGTATAGAAAGGTCGGGAGTTATACCTCTCGTTACACAAGGTCGGGAGTTATACTCCATGTTACACCTGTGTGCTGTGCGCTTCCAGATATCTTCACAAGTCTCTAGATCCGAGTATAGATCCGAGTATAGAAAGGTCGGGTGTTATACCCCATGTTACACCTGTGTGCTATGCGCTTCAAGATATCTTCATAAATCTCTAGATCCGAGTACAGAAAGGTTGGGAGTTATAACCCATGTTACACAAGGTCGGGAGTTATATCCCATGTTACACCTGTGTGAAAAACCCATTTTTAAAGTATATTTTAAGAAATAAATTGAGCTCCTAACATATTATTTCTCTAATTATACTTTATATGAACATTATTGAAGATATAGTGATGCAATAATATGTAAATATAGGTTATGTTACCAAATTATTTCACACACAATTCTTAAATTTCAGAAGCGCTCTTAGACAATGGCGCTAAAATATTTTTCCTTTTTTAAAACCTAATATGTGTATAAAAAACTTACTTTTGTTTAAAACATTTAAAACTGCACGCAAAACGATGACTGTCTAAGTAATGTAATATAAAAATATGAATGGCATACTGGCTTTTTACTGCGAGTACTCTGGTCCTGATACATTACTTTCGTTCTAGATTGCTACAGCCTACAAAGTTTCTATAGGCCGTTGCAGGACATGCAAGAGAAAGTAATTCCAGCGTAATTCGTTAATGCAGATGTGATTATCTCCACCCGATCGCTAAGTCTTAAAGGCTTCACCATATTTTTTTCCACAAAAAAATAGTTTATAGTTTCAATTTTTCGAACACCCAATCCATACAATTTCTGTCTATCAGTAAAATGCGTCAAGTTTGAGTAAGTATAAGGGTATATTTCAAACATAATACTGAATTTACAAGAATAATTCAAGTAACAATTTTAAAAACACGTAAATTCAAATTAACGAAAATTTTAACCTAAAAGTTAATTTTAGACATTAAAAATATATAAATACTGAATGTTATAGTGACAAGAACAGTTAACCAAAGCTACAAAGTTGTTTCCCAACCAAACCTCGGTAGCAAAAAATCAGAATGAGAAACTGAAAACCAAATTTCAAAATTTCAAAAATATTTTCATGAGGAGTTCGCAAATTGAAACGAAAAATGTGTAATATGTTCTACTTTTATAACCTAGACACTTTTAGCAGAATTGTGTTTCAATAAGTTTACCCTTTTTAAAATGTTTTTAAGTATTAAAAAATTTCGGCCACAATATGTTATAAGTACAGATAACTCCAACACTTTTAACTGTTAGACTAAACCTCAAATTAAACTTGGAAAGTACTTTTAAAACGTGGTAAATTTAGTGAATCATGGGCTGTAAATACTTTAGCACGGGTTAAAATACAAAACAAAGTTCTAAATGAGTATAAACGATGTTTCAAATTGATATGTTTTCTACTATTCCTTTTTTAAAATACATAAACAGACCACTGAATAAAAAAGATCTAAATGTAATGTTGTATTTAAAATCAAGCAAATATCGTAAAAGTAGAAAGTATTTTAACTCCATTTGTTTAAATATTTCGTTGTGAAGTTCATGAGTGAGGCAAATGTATGATATGCTGTTTAATTTTAGAGCTTCAAGTTTTAGTACATTAATGATAAATTATATATTTTTTAATATTTGAAAGTTACAATGTTTCACTAAATTTACATATAAATCAGGACAAGTCCAACAAAGGCTGGGTTTAAAATTTGGACGCCTCTAGGTTCAAAAGTTTATTCGCCATCACTTTCCATGGTTGACTTGGTAGTCTTCATGGTTGACCGGGCTCATATTCAAGAAATTAATCTTTATGATAACAACTTTTATTGGTAACAATATGTTATTATTATTAGGCGATGATAAGAATTATAACCTCAAAGTATAGTTTCAGTATATTTCTTTGGTATTTCGTAAATTAAATAAGTAGGCCAAGTGTATGGCTAGAATAGCAAAGGTTTCTATCACGCTCTACGCCACTCTGTGCCTACGCTAACTGAAAACTACACAGCTTCAGTGAGCAAGAAGTGCATACATAAATGTACTGTACAAAACAAACACAAATACATTTCTTGTATTATCATACACTTTTTCTTTGCTATTTGAAAGAGTAATGTTTACTTTTCGGCCTACGCAGTATAACCTCCTACGCCCTGTGCCTCTGGTGAATCTAGCTCTGAGTAAAACGAAATTATACTCGTCTAATCATCAACTTAACCCTAGAGGACTCGCAAGGGATAATTATTCTCCCAGTGAGTTTTCAACAAAGATTATAAAACAGTTGCAAATCCTGAAATTCTTCCACCCCTTACATACCTTCTAATTGACTCGCCCTGTATCTATTTCTGTCCCTACATCAGGTAGTTTGACAGTTTTTGGTTACTTAAAACGGTTTGAAGTCATTGTTGCAACAGCTGGGAAAGTTTTTACCCCGCGCGAGTCCTCACGTTAAAATACTGGTCCCTCTAAGTGAAGTCTATTTCTATTTGTATTTTGCGAGGTTTTCATAAGTGAAGTCTAATTGTATTTGTATTTTGCGAGGTGTTTATAAGTAAAATCTATTTGTATTTGGCGAGATTTTTATTAGTGAAGTCTGTTTGTATTTGTATTTTGCGAGTTTTTTATAAGTGAAATCTATTTCCATTTGTATTTTACGAAGTTTTTATAGGTGAAAATTATTTCAAATTGTATTTTGCAACTTTTTTATCACATAAATTAATTTTTATTTATTTTTTTTGCAAGATTTCTGTGAGTGAATCTTATTATGGTTCGTATTTTGTGAAGAATTTATTACTGAAGTTCGTTTTAATTTATAAATTTAATAATCTATTTTAAATGATCTACGTATATATTTTGTCATGGCGACTAGAGATGCAAATGAAACTTCTTTTGAAGGAATTAAAGAATTTGTTTGTGGTTTTGTATATTTGTGGAACGATGATGTCTTCCTACAAAAATTCTAAAGGTATATCGACAACAGACAGAACTGGTTTGCATATAGTAATGTGTACAATGTCAAGACAGATTCTATTTCCTCTTTCAAGTACTGCGTTTTGATATATATTGTGTTTGTAAACTATTCTTGTTTATGAAATATTTTGATTTCATGATTATTATTTTAAAAAAACGTTTATTTACAATATTGGCTATAGCTTTATATTTGACAATATTACAAATAAACGTTTTAATTGCAGGTGTGATTTTTTCCCTAAGAACTTAGACAAAAAAAAACAATAAATGCTGTGCTAATTGTGGGAAAAGTGTTGATAAAGACCATTTAGTTGAAGTATGTGAAGAGTGTTTTGACGTATAAAAAAGGAAATACTATTGCATGAGTTTGTACATATCTTTTATAGTATAACAAAAATATGTTTAAATATTTTTTTTTATTTATAACATTAAATATTTTACTAATATTTAACTGAAAACTAGTTGGGGTAAAAAATTACACTGCGCGAGGTCTGGTGTAACGGGTATTAGCGCGAGTCCTCTAGGGTTAAACATAACAACTTTTACTTTTAAAAATAGTACATTTAGAGAATCATATGTTAAAAATGATTTAATATTATTAAAAATATTCAAATACAAAATTTTATTTTTCTATATTAATCATATTTACTCGAAATGAATTTTCGACAATATATTTACATTCTAGTAGACCTTTTAGCAAACTGCAAACTATTTTACCAATAAATAAACCAATAATTCCCATTAGGAAACTTCATTAATTTAGATTGTAATATTGGATTTTAACCTGAAATACCCAATATCTAATTATATAAATAATTAGTCTTGCCCTAAGCAAGTCAGACATTGAACCCGTAATGTCTAGCTAAAGTTGCGTTTGCTATAATTACTCAAACCGACGGGATATTAAACATACTGTAACTAAAAATGGTAAAATTATTCCTCCCAGATCAGATACTCTACATTCACTTAAAACTACGGCACAAACTTTGGCATACATCAAAGTAGAATTTGTTGTAAGTAGAAGATGCAGTATAATGCCTTGTAATCAATTTCAAAACTACCATTAATAATGATTTAATATAAAAATCCAAAATCAATATTAAATATTATATATTGAATAAATAAGTGAAATTTTGTATATATATATATATATATATAAAATAATAATAATGAAGATGATTATTTTTTCTTGATTTATTATAATTATTTAATAACTTCAAAGTTTTTCATAATCAAGATGTATATTTCATTCAACACTTACAAATTTGCTGAAGCTTTTCGCTGGTGTACAGTTCCAGCATTCTCAAAGTCTACTATCATGATTTATAAAACTATTCAAACATTACTCTATTTGATTGCACTATCTACATAAACTACTGATAACTTTATCCTTTTAATTTATTTGTTTGACATTAAATAAACTATCTGTTTAGTAAAATCTTAAATTCTATCCAAAGCATGAAAAATTGTGTTGTGTTTAGATTTAAGTTGGGACTGATCTTTAATGAGCATGTTATTTAATTTATATTTGTAGATATATAGGTTTTCCACAACATTCATTTTCAAACCTTTATTAATATTTTTGATTAAATTCATATTTTGTATGTCTGGTAAACTATGGTTATTTGCAATACAATGAGTGGCCATATTCGATTTATATATATCTGGTTTTATGTACGCATTGAGATGTTCCTTGTAGCGATCCTTTATTTTCTTTTTCGTTTGACCTACATAATTTTCTATTGCAATCTTGGCAATTTATACTATATATCCCACATAAATCCAATTTACTAATGTAATTACTTTGATTCAGAATAAGATTATTGATTGTATTGTTTGTATAAAATGCAAATTTAATATTAGTATTTCTGAACAACCTTTTAAGTGATATAACTTCATATCCCGTGTAAATAAATTTAGTCCATTTTGTTTCATTTTTACTTATAATTTGTCTGTTATAATTTAGTAATTTATTCTGAACGTTACTATTCAATTTGTATATAGTCTTCTTTTTATAACCGTTTACTGAAGCTAATTCATATATTATGTTTAATTCAATTTGTCTATTTTGTTTATTTAATGGTATTTTATACATTCTATACAATAGGTTGTAAAAGCACGTCATCTTTTGATTATATGAATGATTGGAATGGTTTGGTATAACATTATCAGTAATCATGGGTTTTCTATACATTGCATAATCTAATTTGTTAATTTGGTTATATATTGTAATATCAAGGTAATTAAGTGTGCTGTTACTATTCAATTTCGTGGGAAAATTTTATACTGTGATGCAAGTTGTTTATTTCTTTAATTATTAAATCTAAATTTATGCCATTATTTGTAGAAATATAAATTCCGTCATCAACATATCCGTACCATATTCCATTTTTGTCATATTTATTTATGATTTCAATTATGTCATTGTCTAAATTTTGTACAAATATTTCGGAGATAATAGATGATAATGGAGTACCCATTACCAAACCATCCATTTGCTTATATATTTTTTGATTATATGTAAAATTATTTTTGTTCCAATATTATTTTTACGGTATTTATTATTTCATGAATTTCTTCTTTGTGTTTCAAATTTAAATTTAATTTATCATGTATTATTTTATATGTGTCCTTTAATGGTATGTTAGTGTACATATATTTAATATTTAAAGAAATTAATTTAGTTTTGTTATCAATTTTTATATCTTTAATTTTTTCAATTAAATCATATGTATTTTTAATAGTATATTTATTTTGTAATTTTATTTTGTCTTTTAATTTGCATGATATAATTTTAGATATTTTATAAGATGGTGCTTGTTTGAAATTAATTAAAGGTCGTATTGGTTTGTCATTTTTATGTAATTTTATGAGTCCATTTAATATTGGTATTTTAGGAGGACCATTTATCATTTCACTAATATTTCATTTCACTAAAACAAATATATATATATATATATATATATATATAAACTTAATTTTTAAAGTTTTTAGCGAACTACAGTACCGGTATCTTCAAACAAACAACCATATTCAATATTGTTAATTTTTTAGAGAAAATATATTATAACATAACGATTTTGCTCATTTATTGCAGTATACTTTACTGCTATTGTTATGCTACGAAATAAAATTGTTAAAAAAACATTAAGTTAATTTTAATATCAAAGTTCCTATGTTATAATTCCTTTGCAGAGTTTATTATTATTAAATTTACTGTTGGACGGCAAACCAGTTTTTTGAACAAATTACATTGTTTTAAATTTTGGATTTAACAAAAAGTTTCACCTATGGCTTATTTAACTAACTTCAAGGTTACTAAACATTTATTACTAATTTACATTTTCAAATTATAGAAATTTATAAATTACCCGTTTCTTAAATTTCAGTTGTAAGATAAACATAAATGCAATTCTTTCAATTTAACAGTTGTTTAGTCTTAATTTTAATATTATCTTAAACAACATTTTATAGTTATAGATAACTTTTGATTTTATCTCTAGGCGTGAGGATACTGCGTTATGGCTTCACCTTGTTGGGTTTTAAATTTAAATTTATAAAAAATTAATTTTAATTACTTGGTACTTAAGTAGAATTGGACGAAGCTTGATCCACTCTCAGCGTGCATTGGCTCGGATTCTACGTGGTCCACTTGATCTTCAAGAAGATGGAGGGACGTCTTTATTATACCTTTAGCCCCTTCATCTTTTTAGGGAGGGACTCCTCTACTTCCAAGTTCAGGGCCAGACTCCTCTCCGGCTCCCAGAACTTCTCTCCGGCTCCACGGACTTCAGCTCACTTCGGCTCGCCGAACCTCACTTCTCGGCTTCCAAACTAAATGGCTTGCTCTCTTCGACTCTTTAGTGCTCTTACCTTCAGTCGCTTCTCCTTTTCTCGTTTTGTATAACAATTATAATCCTTTTCTTATTTCCGTCTTCCATTTGTTGACTTGGTATTCAAAATTTCTTTGTGCTGTCTTTGTATGATCTTGATTTTAGAAATTAAACCTTTCTCTAAAAAAAGATCTACTTTTGTAACTGTAAGTGCTTCAAGGCTTCAAGGGCTTGCCTCATATTAATGTACCTATTTGTCAGTTCATTGTTAAAGTACCCATTTTGATGTTTCAAAAATTTAAATGCTTTCTATCTTTTGTGACTAACGGTACACATAAAATACAGTATTTGGATTATTTACGCTAGATTACCTCTCCAAGCAGGTTCACACAGTTGTTAATTCCTGCCAGCTACTCTCTTTATATTATATACTTATATTCGTACACTGTCAATCGGTAAAAAACATGTAACGCTTCAATATATGAGACTCTTGATAATATCAATGCGTTAAGTTGTAAAAATCTTCGATCAAATCAATTTATAAATATTTTTGCTTATGAAATGCTTATCTACTAATCAGCAGTAAAATAATAAAATAAATTTGACTACAATATGAAATATTAAAACTATAATTTTTACTTCCAAAGTACATTCGTAACACTAAAATTGCCCTAAAATATCATCATGATTGTGTTCGGGGAAGAAAAATACAGCCGGCTCCGGCCCCGGAGCCCTAAGGTTGGAACAGAACCCAATTAGCAACCAGATGCGTGAAGTGATGCCTCATTAATCAGAATCGCGGAGATTAACAATTACCCAGTAAACCATTATTCTTGCCCGGGATATATCATATTACCTCGAGGAATACTTTGCTTCAAGTAAAATTAACAGCCAAGTCAATCCTCGTGAAGAGTGCGTACTTAGAAAAAATGTTTTTTGGAAGCTTAAGCAGTTCACAAACATTAATGTAACGTATTGAAAAATACGCTTTCTGGATGTTAAAATTTGTATGTAGGTTTACGATGTAAAGAAGTTATTATTGTAACATCGCCATTCCTAAGGGAAGATGAATCTCAAAGCATAGAAACAGATGTAAAGGAATTATTAACCTTCCCCCCCTCTCCAGTTCTAAGGGGATAATAATGTCAACGCAAAGAAACAGATGTAAAGGAATTATTAGTTCATCCCCCCCCTCAGTTCTAAGGGGATAATAATGTCAAAGCAAAGAAACAGATGTAAAGGAATTATTAGCCCATTATCATCAGTTCTAAGGGCATAATAATGTCAACGCAAAGAAACAGATATAAAGGAATTACTAGCCTACCCCCCCCCCCAGTTCTAAGGGGATAATAATCTCACAGCAAAAAAACAGATGTAAAGGAATTATTAACCTATCCCCCCCCCAGTAAGGGGATAATAATCTCACAGCAAAGAAACAGATGTAAAGGAATTATTAACCTATCCCCCCTCAGTTCTAAGGGCATAATAATGTCAACGCAAAGAAACAGATGTAAAGGAATTACTAGCCTACCCCCCCCCAGTTCTAAGGGGATAATAATCTCACAGCAAAAAAACAGATGTAAAGGAATTATTAACCTATCCCCCCCCCAGTAAGGGGATAATAATCTCACAGCAAAGAAACAGATGTAAAGGAATTATTAACCTATCCCCCCTCAGTTCTAAGGGGATAATAATGTCAAAGCAAAGAAACAGATGTAAAGGAATTATTAGCCTATTATCCCCAGTTCTAAGGGAATAATAATGTCATAGCAAAGAAACAGATGTAAAGAAATTATTAACCTATTCCCCCCCCCTCCAGTTCTAAGGGGATAATAATGTCAACGCAAAGAAACAGATGTAAAGGAATTATTAGTTTATTCCCCCCCCCCTCCAGTTCTAAAGGCATAATAATGTCAACGCAAAGAAACAGATGTAAAGGAATTATTAGCCCATTATCACCAGTTCTAAGGGCATAATAATGTCAACGCAAAGAAACAGATGTAAAGGAATTACTAGCCTATCCCCCCCCCAGTTCTAAGGGGATAATAATCTCACAGCAAAGAAACAGATGTAAAGGAATTATTAACCTATTCCCCCCTTCAGTTCTAAGGGGATAATAATGACAACTCAAAGAAACAGATGTAAAGGAATTATTAGACTATTATCCCCAGTTCTAAAGGGCTAATAATGTCAAAGCAAAGAAACAGTTGTAAAGGAATTATTAGCCTATTATCCCCAGTTCTAAGGGGCTAATAATGTCAACGCAAAGAAACAGATGTAAAAGAATTATTAGCCTATTATCCCCAGTTCTAAGGGTAAAATAATGTCAAAGCAAAGAAACAGATGTAAAGGAATTATTAGCCTATTATCCCCAGTTCTAAGG
>JBAIZL010000005.1:159139385-159216885 GCA_036971475.1 Prosapia bicincta | reverse complement strand
TGAATGCACGGTCAGAAAATTCGACGGTCACATTTTTAATGTTTAGTTTTTGGCACTCCCAATCGGGCTACAAATATGCCACAACCTTCCCAGGAGTGTGTTCAATAACTTCCTAAAGTTTCATGTGAACGGTTTATATTATACAAGTAGGTAGATTGTTAACTCTATGTATATCTTACGGCAGATTTTTAGCCGGCTCTTTGCGATTTTTATCCTTTAAAATTAAAGGTTTGCTAAATAATTCCTTAGTGCGCACCTACGTAGTATAAGGAAGGTTTCCTCTAAATTTAGGGCCCGTATCATTATTAGTTTCGGCTCTGCGTTGATCATCAATCAGTCAACCATTCAGTCAAGACTTCAATTCTTATATAGAGGGATTATTACTTAAATAAATTTATTGCTGGGTGCCAAATCTTTATTTTGAACTAATTAAAATTGTTGAAAGATTTATTGGGCCAAGGTACAACCAAACTCACTTATTGACCATTAAATTAGAATATAATTTACTAAAATAGTTACATTACAATTTTAAGTAATAAAATTTATTGAATTTACAGCTAGATTCTTCGGTAAAAAAAAAACAGAAAGAACTCTTTACAAATTAACAGTTATTAATCGTAAATATAATATTATCTTACAACTTATATTAAATCTATTTATTTTTTCTAAGCGTGGGGCTACTGTGTAATGGCTTAATAAAATTACTTATACCAGTTTTCTCAATTTATTTGTAGGATTTAAATTTAATTTTACAAGAATTGAATTCAATAATAAATGATTATCTGGTACTTAGTTCAAATTTAATAGCTTAAACAATCTTCAGTGTAGCGTTGGCGACGTGTCCACCTTGAGTCCAAGGTTTCGTTTTTTTTAACCTTTCATCTCCGGAACCCAGGGTTTTACTCATTTTCCAGCGCAGCAAATATTTCCAAGCTCCACCTCTCCGAGCACCTATCCTCAACTCTCAAAACTTAACTGCTCTTTCTTCCGTAACTCCCTGATCACTCCTTCCTTCCATCGATTTCTTTTCTCCTATCTTCTCTACCAATCATTTTCCTTTTTTCTAAATTGCTAATCCTGGGCTGTCTTGCATTTGTTTTGTCGAAGTACTCAAAATATCTTTGCACGTGTTTTTTTTCCACTCACCTAGTTTTGAAAGTGCTCTTTCTCCAACAAAGAATCTACTTTGCTAAGGGCTTATCCGTTTCCCCCTCATCAATTTGTTTATCACCTCATTCTTCTAGTTCCCAGTTTAAAAGTATCTTTAATTTTAAACTTTTAAAACTAATATATTTTAAACACAGTAACACTCAAGTCTATAGATTGACAATAGATCTATTATTTATTCTAGACTGTTACAAGGTAGGTTCAACCAAGGATTTTATTTCTTATAAACTACGAAATAACTCTTTCGTTATATATATATAGGTTAGTTCTACTAGAGCTTAAGGCTTATTCAGGAATTTTTAGACTGACAGACTTACCTATTGGCAATAGTCCAAAACTGCAATCTCTTGGAAACAAATAGACACACATAAGAACAAATTGCACTATTGAGATAATTCGATCATTCAATGATCTTTTTCAATCAAAAAAGAGGAAGAAAAGACTGATATATAAATATATATATATATATATATATATATATGTTTATTTATTTATATGTATTAATAATAATAACAAAAGAATGCTGTTTGGGTTTATGAATGAAATGAAATGCAACAACAAATAGAAGGTGTCACTGAAGATTGATACAAAAGTAGGTGAACAGAAAAAATTATACCAATAAATAAAGTTGAAGTAAGGTACAAAACATTTGAAATAGCTTCATTAAAACTTCACTAAAAACTATCAACTAAACAAATTTAAACAAGTTAAAAAATACTGTAATTTTTCTCTTTCTTTGTAGACTAAATACTATCTCCCAATAGTATTGCTAAGAAGTAGGAAGGAAAGTGAAGGATTGTAAATATAGGTGCAATTATTGTATGGATATAAAAATCCCTGATATAGGGAGAATGTTAGCGTCACGTCTGCGTTCCTGGAGTTGACCTTCTCTCTCTCTCTCTCTCTCTCTCTCTCTCTCTCACACACACACACACACACACACACACACACACACACACACACACACACACACACACACTTTATCACGGGGTCATAAAAAGATGCATTCCTTTACTTCATGAATGAGGAGAGTTAACGAAGTGTATACGGAATTAATAAGGACTAAGTAGAGGATGTAATGGCCATCTGATAATTAAGCCCCTGTTACACGAGCCTTGATCTAGCAGCTAGTTTTCGCTGCGAGATCTAGCAACGCTAGAAGTCCTACCAGAATGAGCTGGGGAATTAGCTCCAGTAATTAGTAGTTGCTGTGCACATAACAATGTCGTATATTGTCATTAGACGTCATATTTTGTACGTCTAATCAGAATGGGAGTGCACGAAGCTTGTTTAAAACTGTTAAGTAAAAAAAGGAGGAAATGGTTGAGATAAAGGATTGAAAGAAGAGATTTGTTAGGAGCATCGTGACTTCTCATTTGTGAGCTTGGAGAAGACCCAAATTCATATCTGAATAAGCTGAGATTACCAGAATTAAAATTTAACTTCCTTGAAACACAGATGTAACACCATTGATACAGAAAATAACACCCACATGAGACAAGTAGTACCTTGTAAAACTAAATTATAAATTACTCTAAGATTGTTGGCCGTGAAAGTTTAAAGTCACTCTAAGACCTCTTTCGACAACACAACACAAAATCAATTCTCTTGCCCCAAGTCTTGGATGCAATTTATACTGCCTTACAGCCATTTATCCAGGCTATAGGCCTATTGATTCACTTTTATTATATATGTAGATTGATCGCTTTTAATGAAGGTGTCAAAAGTCTAATACATTCTCAAGTCTCTCTACAGACAACAGCCAGGAGACGCATGATCTTCTAGTGAAGCTACCAGCGCTAGCAATATTAAACCGTTTAAGCCTTCCAGCGGCTACAGATTCCAGCTGCGTGTGTTCCTAGCTGCTGGAAGAGCAGTCACACGATACTGGCTTACTGCATGTTCTAGCTGCTTGTTACTAGCGGAGGAAAAACCGACTCCGTGTGACGAGGACTATAGGGATAGACAAAAATGATTATGGTAACGCGTGGACAAAGCAAATTAATAGAGGTAGGCCTGTTAAGATGACGAGTGGTATCTGCCCCCTACCCGGAATACAATTATAATTTCAATGAGCATAAACAGTGCGCAGGAATACGGCAACGATAATGTATATATATGGTGAAATAAAATAATTTTCATGAACAAGAATATACGAGTATTACTTCACTTTATTGTTGATTGAAGCTTTTCGCTAATTTACATTATTAGCATTTTCAAAATTTATAAATCACTGTCCAGTTTATGAAAATTATTTTATTTCACCATACATTTTCAACAAAAAAAAATAATTCATCTAAGGATTACAATATATATATATATCTTGTATAATGATAAAAAGACTGATGTTATTCAAATACAAGAAATATTTAATAATTTTTACTCAAAGCTATTCGTTGATAAACAGTACCAACATCATCAGGAATGAATAATACTTGAAAAATCTGGACAAGTAACGAATATGAACGTAGTTAAATTCAAGCCATGCAAAAATTGTAAAATTATCGAAGGATATCTAGACGGTACATTTTAGCCTTAAATTTACAAGTTTTTTCGTTTGTTAATACTCACTGAATTGTGGAAATTTCATTTTCATTTTTACGTGCTTATTTAGACTTAATTTAAGGCATACATATTGAATTAAGTTAAATAAACAAGAGAAAACGACTGAACCGAGGTTTGGTATAATATAAAGTATTAATTTTGTAATTTAGTGTTTCATCGGAATACTAAATTTTTCAGCTGGCAAATTTTCAGCCCGTAATATTTGAGCTGGCGTGTGAATTAGGGTGCTTTATTTATAAAGATGAATTTATTCTCAAACGCGTTTCATTGACTTGTTTCGTCGTCATCAGTGAAACTGCAAACGAAACTGCAACTCGTGCTGTTCCAGTTGTAATTGTACAGTAGTCTCACTGACGATGATGACATAAGTCATTGAAACGCGTATGAGTGTTTATAGTTGTACGTTTTTGTGCATATATTTAATAATCGATAAATATATGTTTAGTAGTTTTCTGTCTTTATTAGCGATTTCATCTTATTTGCAATTTTAGAATTAGAAATAGAAGCTAAAAAATAAAAAAGTTATAAAATATTACTAAACATTTTAAGCATCATCAGAAGGCTGCAATTGAATAATTCCGTTGCGGCCAACGATGATGATATGTACGTGAAGGTTTCTGTTTTTATTTTGTAGCTAGGCCTTAAACTAGGTTAGTGCCCCCTATAATTGTTATTGCAATACTTTGTTGTTGACGCGTTTCGGATATCTTCCATCTACCAGGACTATATGTGTACTCAGCTCAGCTCCAAGAGGATATCAAACAACTGCAGGAGCGGTGCGATTAAATGCAAATTATTCCTGTACTAAATCCTACATCTACATAGATCCGACATATGTAAACGTGTTTATAATTTATATTTCAATTTAAAAAAGAACTGTATGTATGCAACTTAAAGGAACGGATGACCCTTGATGGATCTCCCTTTAACCACTGTTACAACACCGAGCCACTTTCTACAGCTTAAACAGATAACCTGTAATGGACGTACAGTATATGGATTTATACTTAATTATGAACATGAAGTAAATTAAAACTTATCAACTTATACGAAAATTTAGTCTTTTAGTGTATTTATATAGATCTTCGGGAACGCAAAATATTTAATTATTTAAATAATTAATAATTATTTTAAAAGTTGTGGACTTTCTTGGCGATGGTTGAAGAGAAATCTTTTTAAGTAACAGAAATTTAATTCTTTAACGTGTTTTAGACCAAAAAGATACAAAGTAAAAACCTAGCATACAATATGCTTCTTCTCTTTATATTAGAATAAATATTCCACGATTTCCAAAAGAAATAACACGTTAAGAAAATCAAAACTACGCAATATTTTAATATAAAGTGAAAACATTCGTAATATGAATAAATAAATATAAAAAATGTAAAAAATAAGTCATATCCTACTTAAGTCAACAAAGAAATATTTCGTTGAATTAATAGTTTTGTTTGTTACTATTTATACGCTTTCTTTTTTCATTGTTTTTATTGTGTTGTAGTTTCTTTTCGTTTCCCTTTCGCATTGTTGTTGGTGAAGCAAGGATCGATACTGTTAATCCAGTTTGTTTGTTTGTTTTATTCTTTTCATTTATTTTTAATTCTAGAACATTATCTATGTATTGTATAATAATCATGGCAACAATTTAAAGTTGTGCAATAGAGGTTTCGACGACAACCAGAGGGGGGCAAAAGAAAAATTCATTTACATCTTTGTAAACTACATTTTTAAATATGGAAAAGTTGGTTCCATGCCAAAGTGCTATACTTTGAACATGAAGATACATAGTTCGAATCCGAACTAGACACCCTACATTTTTATAATTTAATTATTGAATAAATATTTGAAAAAACTATATTACCATGAATTGTCATCCACTGTAGGCTAAAAGAAATGTATTTGAACTTGACTGGATGAATAAAAACGTATTTCAATAACGATTGAAAATTAGTATAAGATATATATCAGGAGGGTTTGAGCTAATAGAAATAATTGAAAATGTTGAAATTTTAGTTTAATCGACTTTGTTATAACTTTAGGTGTTTCTTTATCACGACAAAGTACAAATTTCAACCCAGCTATCATTAAATTACATACCTATAATTTTTCATTTTACTACAGCTGTAGCCAAATCAGTTTAGCTTGAATATTTTATTAAGCTTGAATTTGATGTACTTCATTTAGGACCTTCTCTAGATTTTTCTTGTGACAAACTAGCTGCCACAACCAGTGCGAGATAATATTGATTTCAAATCACCCACAAAGATAAAGTGTTTGATATTATTATCTCGTCAGTGTTTTTATATCATCATCGATGTGGTGAATCTGATGGTTTCGTTTTTAATACAAAGATACTCTGACTCGAAAATGTTTATATGTACGTGTTTCTGTTGATTGAAATTTGTTTCTGAGACGGCAATGTGTAGGTTTTCCATTCTAAAGCCAAGTGTTTGTCACTGTATGGGTTAGATATTTTTAAACTTTAAACAAATTCTTCTTTAGAACACTTGTAATACTTTTTAGTTTTAAGGCGATCAGTCAGTAAGACTGTTGTTGTATAAGACTGTACAGTATAAGACAGTAATGTGAGTAAGATGGGATTAAGGTAGGACCAGACCCCGTGGTACAGGATATAGGGGAGATATTATATCGTTGGTGCACAAGGGCGTCTACCTGAAACAGTACGTCCTCTCTCTATAGGGATGAAGGTTGCAATTACATTGATTGTAATGATCCAATGGGTATATCGGAAATGTATAGCATCTCCTAGACAGGGTAGCAACCAAAATCAGAAATGCTCTCAACAATAGGGAAGACTGGTGTCTACCCGCAAACCAGGTTTTGTAACGAATAGACGTTTAAAAAAACTGTTAGAAAGACAATATCAAGTAAGAAAAAGAATTGAACAAAAATCACAATGGAGAAACAAGAGATCGTTCAGGCCTAATTAAAAGCAAGTAATATACACATAAGGGGGAAACTAAAGATGCAGGAGAGATGTGTAGCAGGAACTGCAAAAGGTTGGTAATACACTGAAGATCAAACGGACCCATTAACCTCTGGCTGAACGCTAATAGCTGCAGATTGGCTGTCACGTGAGGCGTATAACGTGATATTACTTCGGATGAAAGGGCTGTAGAGTACTTAGAATTAATATGCATATTATTGCCTTGTTAACATGTAATGTGTGCGAGCGTGCGTGTGTGTGTGTGTGTGTACTACCAGCTCCATGATCAAGTGTGGTTGAAAACGGAGAGTTTGGTCATGCTAATACACAATGTATAGTAGTTAAACTTCCAAGTACAACTCAATTAATATATCATAACTGATAAGCTATTGAATCTTTAGAAAGACTGAGGTTTATTCAATAAAGAAAAAACGTTTAACCATTTAAGCAACCTCTACTTGGTACATTACAGTATATTAAGTATATTATTTACTAAGAAATCATTTTGTGTGCCACAATTAAAGGTTTTTATAATGACAATTCAGAAATAAGGTAAAAAACACTCTACTCACACAGACGTCAAATCACGCCAAATACCAGGAATAGCAATTACCTGTAAACAGAGAAATTGTACTGTTCTAAATTATTTCACATACAAAACACACAAAATTTAACTTTAATAATCAATAAGATTAAATTAAAACACCAATGTAGACTTACATTTATATGTTGCCAAATATTTACCTTAAAATAACATTATTTGGTACCGTAATTGCTATTGTGGTGTTCTGTACACAGCTTACACTGATGTGCTAGAGACTTTGAATAATTTACGTTCCAACAACAGTGGCTCATAGTCTTTTGTAATTGCAAGATTGATAAAAATAAATTTTTGTTTTTAAATTACATCTAAAATACGATATTTTCTTGTAAAAATATCATACACACTAACAGTAGATGCTTATAAGTAGTAAACTTAAACATGGTAAAACATCGTTATCAATAAAACGACAATGGGTTATCAATTGTTTAGTAAACTTAAAAAGCACTTATACACTAAGATTCAACTTTCTTAAATGTGTAAAATCCTTTCACAAGCTCCTTAAAACTCCACAAGGTAGTTAACCTAACGCCTTTACAGGTAATTTTACTCAATCCTTATGCAACTATAGAACAGGTACAGAACCCGCCTTAATGCTAAAACCATAAAATATTTTTTCAAAGGAAGTTATTTTTGATACTGTCCCCTGATCTAAAATATATAAATCCCCCTTTAAAACTAATTTTGAATAATAACCCTCACCGGGCCGTAGACGTTGTACAATGAGATGAAGAACTCTAATTAATTTTCAATTAAATAAAATAGAACAATTAATTGGAGTTGTCAGCCTGGTTCTCCGCTGTTAATCTTTATAGGTCTCAAGTAAAACAATTTTCCCACAGAATGCTGTAAGTATTTGATCCGTACACTAGATTTGTTTTTCGACGCTTTAGATGTCTAGGTCAAATTGTTTATTATTGTTAGTCAGTAGCTTAATTATACTTAAATTAAAGAAAAAGGAATGGGTCACCTTCGTCGTGGGTGATCTGTAGGACTTATCGCTGGTGGTTTTTTTGGATCCAATCCGACCAAAAGTAAATGTTAATAGTTCAATTTACATCCGGTTACAATACTTGAAGTTAACAAGTTGAAACATAACAATAATTAATGGTTTGTGAAACTGTTCCGTAGTCCTTATAATATTAACTTTTATCTGTTTATTTTAAAATTTCGACATGGCTACTTGGACTCGTTCCCCCGAATTTGCATTACGGTCCAAAACTTGCAACCTGATCCCACATTTGAAATATGGTCCCGAACTTGAACTCAGATATACTGAGTATTCTTACACCTGACATTTCCTGTATCGTATTGCAATGCAAATATAAAATTTTCAATTATAAGAGATTCTAATATGCGGCTCCAATTTGGTTCTCCAGTAGTTTGTAAGAAGGTTCCTAACAGGAACAACCATAACGAAATAGTTGGCTACTGTGCTGCTCCAGCGTAGCAATAATGGGAACTAAGAATCAAATTGGCAGTTGTATTTGAAATATTGCAAGTTTTAAGTGAATTTTAAAAACACGTTTCACTTGTGTAATAAAAAAACATACTCTATATTAGAATCAAAAGTTTTTCACTAATAATTTTACTTTTTTACCAAATGTTTATAAAATAATAACAGATTATAAAATCCTTTTCATTAGTAATCGACATTAAAAGAAAATGTCATAAAGACCAAGATTCTTACTCACAACAGAAATGATAGCTCTTGTTAAGTGGAACAGGTTGTGATTAGTGTAAAAAAACATGGTATTTAATCGACAAAAATGAAACCACAAATTGTGAGTGTTTTTTAAAGAATATCATCTGTCATTATAACCAAAGAGAACGTTATGCAATTTATACAAATTTTAAATAATTCATTCATTTTTTATTTATTATATGTTCTAATATTGTTTTACTCATTAGAGAAAGTTTTTTGTGCAATTCAAACGCGTCAGGAACTAGATTAAATTTAACTCTTGTCAATGAAACGACATTACACAAAGGACTAATATTTTTGGAGATTTTAATGATCGGAGTATAGTGAGGAATTTGATCAAAAGATATTTACTTGTATAGAATATTTAACCCGAAACAATACTCGAAGAAATGTAAAATTATTAGACGCTATCTTCATAGTTAAATACCATGTTTCAACTCTTATATAGCGAGTAATGTTAGGGCGACATAGATATCATCAGCCATTTTGACTTATGAAACGGCCAGAGTTTAAACATTTCATAAAGTAGTAGCGGACACTCGAGTAGATTTATTTGGAAAAGGGAACTAAATTCTAATTCATATTTGAACCTACCTCATGTTATACTCCGACACTGGTAAATTATACGATGGGCTGCCCCTTCTAATCCTGTATACTCTAGGGCTTGCCGAGCAATATTGCGGTTTGTATTTCACGACGAAAAGGGGCTTAATATGGAACGTCTTTTATATCTGGAAAATATAATTAACATTGGAAACTAACCATTGCTTTACAGTCCTGAATTTCAAGTAGAACAATGCTTTATCAAACTCCAGCAAAACCGTTCCATACCTAAAATATGTAATATTCAGATATGTGACGTGCTTGTGTTTTCATTAGGACTTTGTTACTATTAATGCTTTCTTGAGTAATTACAAAAATGTTTAGTGTTATTATAAACCACTTACAAATAGGATAAGTAAATATTTATTAAAAAAAAGAATATATAATTACATAATTTAACCTACCCTTCAACTAACCCAACCTAACCTAGCCTAATGTAACCAAACCTAATCTATGCGTTTCAACATTATTGAATATTTAATAATAATAATAAAAATAACAATAAAAATAATTTAATATAAAATTATGGTAATTATTTATAAATTGCTGAATAGACCATAGCAACTGTCAATACACATATCACGAAATTAGTATTGTTAATGTTTAACAACGCGTAAATTTCCATATATAGTTACGATCCAAGTCAATTAATTTGAAAAAAGTAATGAAAGTATAAATTAAAGTATAAAAATAATTTAATTAATTCAAATAAAAAAACTTTTTTTTAATTATAAATGATTTTTGTGAGGATAAATTGCTTGAAAGTTGTAGCAAAATCAAATATTCAGTAATTTAGATTGCTTAAACTTCCCCTTATTCCTAGTCTACCATTTTGCCTTTACGTTTTTGTTTACTTCTGCAATCACTAAACCTGTTTCTTTCTTTTTCCATCTTTATCTCTTCCAATTAGGCGTTTCCCATTTTTTTTGTTTTAGTACCTTCATATTATTCCTTTCTAAGACTATGCTACATCTTTGCGTACCAATACATTTCTCTCACTTCAAAGATATTCTGCTCCGTCTGTGCTTCGAAGGACACCACTTGAAAACCTTTTACGGTCCTATGAAATCAGACACACGCAGATCCCGCTAGTACTACGGTAGTGCAGTTTTTCTAGGCTACTTGATTGACCCTGTCAATCCCATTCCCTCATCGAACTTCATATCTCTCTGATATTATACTCACTAATAATGATGTCTTTGGCGTTGAAACGAGCGCAAGAAAATAATTTAACACTTATGAGTTGATGTTGTATGTTTTTTATTAATACAGTCTTTATAACTTATTCTGTTGAGCAACTTTATTGAGGAATACGAGTTAATTAAGTCTAATAACCTTGACTTTTTTTAATTAATTTATTAGCCCGCCTATAAATTCACTCTCTACGTAAATTTCGGTGAACAGGTGGCCATCTTCAGAGGTACTAGTTGAAAAAATATAAAAATATACTTGAATAACATAACTTCTCAACGAAATTATAAATCTTTTAATTACTTTTATTATTAAATAAGTAGATTACCAAACTTGAAGCAATTTACCTAAAAATATACTTTTTATTGAGAAGGAAAATAATGCGAGGACAAATATCTGTTATTGGTACCATGTGAAAAATAACGTAAAACTTTGTAATCATCACTAACATTTTAGTTAATTAAAGTTTAGCTAGTGAGAACTATTCACAAAGGTAAAAGTCAAAATAGTGAACTCAAAATCTCACCAAAAATTAGTTTTTAATAAACAAACAAACAACAAACTAGTTTCGGCGACGATGTCGCCATCTTCAGTGCTTGGCTACTACTCACTGAGTCACATGTTGTTACACAACATTGTTAAAAAAATAAAATAACATACTGTGTAAGTTAAATGTGTATTTTTTTAAAATAATTTTAGAATGTAGAATTTTTTTGTGTTACAGCCAAGTTTTGATATTATACAGAAAAGTTTAATAGTTTAGGCATTGGATTTTAATCAGTTATTAATATGTTTTTTTTGTAAACTAAGCGCCTATAAAAGGTATTTACTTTACTACGTAGGAGGTGTTTACGTAGCAGGCTATACCACATTCAAGATGCACTTGCTCTAACCTTCAGCAGATGTTCATTTAATTAATGAAATGAACTGTACGTGAGGCAAGGACGGGTTAAACAAAAGATTAAAATATTCTGGTTGTGTGAGTCTATTACCCTACAGTGTTTCACTTGCTTGCGCAGATCGCTACAGATACTACACTAATAGTACTTACTAATATTCTCCAATTCCCAGTAACCTACTCGTCTTGAAACCACAAACAAGCACGAAAAATGCAACGAGAGAAAGTAAAAAGTGCCAATTAGCAAAAAAAGACCCTCATCTTCATCTTATTTTAAAGGTTTAGACTTGTAACAGGTTTAAACCTCTTTTAGACTCCGATAGAGAGCAGGCCAACTTCAATGCGTGATCCTGCTCACGGGATGCCATAATGTCTATTTGATAGCCTGAACCAGGGACTTTATGCCCCTAAAGACCCTCATCTTCAACTTATTTTAAAGGTTTAGACTTGTAACAGGTTTAAACCTCTTTAAGACTCCGATAGAGAGCAGGCCAACTTCAATGCGTGATCCTGCTCACGGGATGCCATAATGTCTATTTGATAGCCTGAACCAGGGACTTTATGCCCCTACGTTAACCCTACCTATATTAAAGTATTAGCTTTTATCCACAATACTTTCCTATTTTTCTTAGAAGGTATTAATAGAACTGCCTGATTGCCTTGAAACTTTAACAAAAACAACAATTAACACTATCACTTGAGTCACACAATATGACCTGATATTCATCTTGATATTGCAGGCAGATTTTCAACCCGCATGAGGTTAAATTTCTGTAACATACAAACTCGTATTATAATTAGGGCATTGCTACGATCTACAGTACTCATCCAGAAACTAAAATACTCTATATATTTTTTTTAATTTAAGTGTGCACAGTAGGAGGCCAAGACAATGGTTTTAAAATGCAGCCATAGATTGTCAGAGAAAGTTAATGTTAATTATAAGGCTTGTAAGCAAAAAAGGTTTAAACAAATAAATGTACTGTATACTTTAATATTTTTCGTCCCTGTTTTATTATTACAATTACACATCTCATTTATAATTAGAGATGTTTTAAAACTTTTAATAAGGTCGAATATTTTAACCGGTTTTCAAAACTAAACGTTTGAGCTTACAGTTAATAATAACTCATTTTCGTGTATATCTTATATTGTCTACACTACTGACGATGACGACATTCTCACTATCCTCGTTTCTGGAATAATTTTTTTAGTGTGATTTGGTGTTACTTTTATTCAGAGTTTGCAGTTTTTACTTGTAAAGCATATAATATACTTTATTAATTTAGTTAATTATACTTGACTTTTACCTTTGTTACATTATTCATAGTTTTGTAAAAATCTTTTTGTTTGAGAATAAAATGAAAGAAAAGTTAGGTATAAATGAGGGAAATGAAAAGTACACAGATTGGCGTATTGCATTACCTCCTCAAGAATACCTTTCAAGTGATAAGTAAAATAGCTTTAAAACGTTACTCAAATAAAAGTACAAACATAACTGAATAAAGCAAGAACATTTTGTCTGATGACCTCGAAAAAGGAACTACATTTTTTCAAGACTCTAGTACTAGAAAAATCCTATGTGATTTCCTTAAGCATATCCTTTTATCAGATTACGTTCTATAAGGCTGAATTAAAACTCAATCGAATTATTATAATTTTATAGTTAGGCCTAGTATGTTTTAATAAAAATTCCCTCGTTTCCTTAGACTGTTGGCTTGTGAAATCTTATGTTGCTTCCTCAACCCAGTCAAAATAATTCTCCTTTTATTACATTACGTTTTATGCAGGCGATAACAAATTATTGCTAGATTTAAAACTCAACCGAATTACTACAATTTTATATTTAGACTTCCTATATTTTAATAAAAGTCGTTTTGCTAACTTTTATTATGAATTTAAAACCCCTGTAGCCTGGAAATCGCTCGATTTATGTCGCTAGTCTCGCTCGTAACAATGCGATGAGATCGATGGAGTATTCTATCCTTGCAGTAAACGGACATTTCGTCGCCACAGTTTATGGCTTTCTACTTCACTAACCATGCTTGCATTCGGCATTCACTTCCGGCTTGTGGTTGGGCAACAACTTTATGATTAATAAAGACACGTCATTTATGCTTCAATGACAGTTGCTCGCCAACCAAATTATTCCGTTTCTATCTTCTCTTATCTACAGACTAAAGATTTAGTTTCATATATCTTAAGAAGGGATAATTTTGTCTGTAGGCCTAATGTTATGAATAATCCTGCTATCAAAACGGGTTTGCATATTAAAGGTATAACTGATAAAACTATGAGGTGTATATCTGTTCCTGTAAAAGCTCGTGTGTTCATAAATCTTAAATTTTCCAGTAAAACCTAATGTATACCAACTTCTAGGGGTAAAATTCCTAAGTGTTCTGTGATCATTGCTCATAAAGAGCTTTTACCATCACTCTTTTATTATATAATTTTATATATAAAGTTTTTCCTAAACGAGCTAAACTAACCTAACCTAAACTAATGTAAATGAACTAAACAAATACTATAAAAAAAAAGAATTAAGTTACACATAATAATCCTCAAACAACACCTATCAACCGCCATGAGTAAAACTTTACCATCTTGCACACTCTAATGCTAAAAGTCACACAAATCGTCTTATAAATATAAATACTTTATTCACCTTAACTTAGCTTGCTCACGTTTTCAATATTCCATTCCTTAAAAGAAATATAACAAAGTCTCAAATATTTATATATTTGTGTTTACTTTTATAGGACAAGGTCACTTTGCAATCAACACGTTTCTCTAATTTTCCATTGTTCATATTGACCTAGTTTAGTTCAACTACAGTTATTACACTAAGCTACTGGCTCCAAATACAAAAATGAATACAAAAATGAGATTTATTAGAAGCAACATTTTTTGTGCTGTTTTTTCTAGTAAATAGCAGATAGAATATACAGAATGAAAAATGTAGGACGAACGTAAAATATTTGTCTTTTAGCAAACTAATAATAAAATAGAAAATAATTAGTTTTTCTTTAAATTCTCGGTGACGTTGAATCCATCATTTTCTTTAATTGTTATTTCTTCTCATTTTATACTGTTGTAAAAACAAAAAAAGATTCGTACTTTTATTGGACATTTCTTGCTTATTTTCCAACATAATT
The DNA here is from genome assembly GCA_036971475.1 of Prosapia bicincta. Classification (NCBI taxonomy): domain Eukaryota; kingdom Metazoa; phylum Arthropoda; class Insecta; order Hemiptera; family Cercopidae; genus Prosapia; species Prosapia bicincta. Next base: position 159,202,056 of record JBAIZL010000005.1, on the reverse strand, counting down.
GCATATGACCGTTTCAGAAGCCTTCAATTGTAGAAAGTTAAGAGTACTTGAAACTTTCCTTAAGGATATCCAAATCAATTTCAATACGGAAAACTAACATAGCATAACATAACTTATCATAGCCTAACCTCCAATTACCTTAAAAATCTACCTAATAGGTAGATTACCTATTACCTAATATTACCTAGATAGAGAAAGAGGATAGGTTATAAGAGGAACATAAAATAGTCAGAATAGTTGTATATTGTTTTACAGAAGCATTATTTTCCTATATTTCCAATCATTAGGTGTCAAATAAACAGTAGGGATACTTCTAGTACGCCACCGCACACCCATGATGCCACATCTCCCCTATATGCTCTAACAGAGGGGTTTTATGTTGCTACCTTACCATTACTTATACTCACTCCCCTTTTTTATCATTATACATCGATAAACAGTAGGGATACTTCTAGTACGCCACCGCACACCCATGATGCCACATCTCCCCTATATGCTCTAACAGAGGGGTTTTATGTTGCTACCTTACCATTACTTATACTCACTCCCCTTTTTTATCATTATACATCGATAAACAGTAGGGATACTTCTAGTACGCCACCGCACACCCATGATGCCACATCTCCCCTATATGCTCTAACAGAGGGGTTTTATGTTGCTACCTTACCTTTACTTATACTCACTCCCCTTTCTTATCATTATACATCGATAAACAGTAATGTCTCTTATATGTTCTACTAGATTGGTTTTAGGTTGCTACCTTACTCTTACTTATATTCACAGCCCTTGTGTATCTATTCTACTCGATAAAGACTAGGTATACTTCACCTACGCCACCCTGCACAAATGATGCCTTATCTTCCTTATATGTTGTACCAAAGAGATTTTATGTTTCTACCCTTAATTTACTTTTATTCACAGCTGTTGTTTATCTTTGTTGTTCGATAAAGAGTGGGTATACTTTACCTAAGCCACCCTGCACAAATGATGCCTTATCTTCCTTATATGTTCTACCAATGAGATTTTATGTTTCTGCCCTTAATTTACTTTTATTCACAGCTGTTGTTTATCTTTGTTGTTCGATAAAGAGTAGGTATAATTTACCTACGCCACCCTGCACAAATGATGCCTTATCTTCCCTATATGTTCTTACAAAGAGATTTTATGTTTCTACCCTTAATTTACTTTTATTCACAGCTGTTGTTTATGTATGTTGCTCGATAAGGACTAGGTATACTTTACCTACGCCACCCTGCACAAATGATGCCTTATCTTCCTTATATGTTGTACCAAAGAGATTTTATGTTTCTACCCTTAATTTACTTTTATTCATAGCTGTTGTTTATGTATGTTGCTCGATAAAGACTAGGTATACTTTACCTACGCCACCCTGCACAAATGATGCCTTATCTTCCCTATATGTTCTACCAATGAGATTTTATGTTTCTACCCTTAATTTACTTTTATTCACAGCTGTTGTTTATCTTTGTTGTTCGATAAAGAGTAGGTATACTTTACCTACGCCAGCCTGCACAAATGATGCCTTATCTTCCCTATATGTTCTACCAATGAGATTTTATGTTTCTACCCTTAATTTACTTTTATTCACAGCTGTTGTTTATGTATGTTGCTCGATAAAGTCTAGGTATACTTTACCTACGCCAGCCTGCACAAATGATGCCTTATCTTCCCTATATGTTCTACCAATGAGATTTTATGTTTCTACCCTTAATTTACTTTTATTCACAGCTGTTGTTTATGTATGTTGCTCGATAAAGTCTAGGTATACTTTACCTACGCCAGCCTGCACAAATGATGCCTTATCTTCCCTATATGTTCTACCAATGAGATTTTATGTTTCTACCCTTAATTTACTTTTATTCACAGCTGTTGTTTATGTATGTTGCTCGATAAAGTCTAGGTATACTTTACCTACGCCAGCCTGCACAAATGATGCCTTATCTTCCCTATATGTTCTACCAATGAGATTTTATGTTTCTACCCTTAATTTACTTTTATTCACAGCTGTTGTTTATGTATGTTGCTCGATAAAGTCTAGGTATACTTTACCTACGCCAGCCTGCACAAATGATGCCTTATCTTCCCTATATGTTCTACCAATGAGATTTTATGTTTCTACCCTTAATTTACTTTTATTCACAGCTGTTGTTTATGTATGTTGCTCGATAAAGTCTAGGTATACTTTACCTACGCCAGCCTGCACAAATGATGCCTTATCTTCCCTATATGTTCTACCAATGAGATTTTATGTTTCTACCCTTAATTTACTTTTATTCACAGCTGTTGTTTATCTTTGTTGTTCGATAAAGTCTAGGTATACTTTACCTACGCCAGCCTGCACAAATGATGCCTTATCTTCCCTATATGTTCTACCAATGAGATTTTATGTTTCTACCCTTAATTTACTTTTATTCACAGCTGTTGTTTATCTTTGTTGTTCGATAAAGAGTAGGTATACTTTACCTACGTCACCCTGCACAAATGATGCCTTATCTTCCATATATGTTCTACCAATGAGATTTTATGTTTCTACCCTTAATTTACTTTTATTCACAGCTGTTGGTTATGAATGTTGCTCGATAAAGTCTAGGTATACTTTACCTACGCCAGCCTGCACAAATGATGCCTTATCTTCCCTATATGTTCTACCAATGAGATTTTATGTTTCTACCCTTAATTTACTTTTATTCGCAGCTGTTGTTTATCTTTGTTGTTCGATAAAGAGTAGGTATACTTTACCTACGCCACACTGCACAAATGATGCCTTATCTTCCCTATATGTTCTACCAAAGAGATTTTATGTTTCTACCCTTAATTTACTTTTATTCACAGCTGTTGTTTATGTATGTTGCTCGATAAAGTCTAGGTATACTTTACCTACGCCAGCCTGCACAAATGATGCCTTATCTTCCCTATATGTTCTACCAATGAGATTTTATGTTTCTACCCTAAATTTACTTTTATTCACAGCTGTTGTTTATCTTTGTTGTTCGATAAAGAGTAGGTATACTTTACCTACGCCACCCTGCACAAATGATGCCTTATCTTCCCTATATGTTCTGTCAACGAGATTTTATATTTCTAACCCTAGTTTACTTATATTCACAGCTGTTGTTTATGTATGTTGCTCGATAAAGTCTAGGTATACTTTACCTACGCCAGCCTGCACAAATGATGCCTTATCTTCCCTATATGTTCTACCAATGAGATTTTATGTTTCTACCCTAAATTTACTTTTATTCACAGCTGTTGTTTATCTTTGTTGTTCGATAAAGAGTGGGTATACTTTACCTACGCCAGCCTGCACAAATGATGCCTTATCTTCCCTATATGTTCTACCAATGAGATTTTATGTTTCTACCCTAAATTTACTTTTATTCACAGCTGTTGTTTATCTTTGTTGTTCGATAAAGAGTAGGTATACTTTACCTACGCCACCCTGCACAAATGATGCCTTATCTTCCCTATATGTTCTGTCAACGAGATTTTATATTTCTAACCCTAGTTTACTTATATTCACAGCTGTTGTTTATGTATGTTGCTCGATAAAGTCTAGGTATACTTTACCTACGCCAGCCTGCACAAATGATGCCTTATCTTCCCTATATGTTCTACCAATGAGATTTTATGTTTCTACCCTTAATATACTTTTATTCACAGCTGTTGTTTATGTATGTTGCTCGATAAAGTCTAGGTATACTTTACCTACGCCAGCCTGCACAAATGATGCCTTATCTTCCATATATGTTCTACCAATGAGATTTTATGTTTCTACCCTTAATTTACTTTTATTCACAGCTGTTGTTTATGTATGTTGCTCGATAAAGTCTAGGTATACTTTACCTACGCCAGCCTGCACAAATGATGCCTTATCTTCCCTATATGTTCTACCAATGAGATTTTATGTTTCTACCCTTAATTTACTTTTATTCACAGCTGTTGTTTATCTTTGTTGTTCGATAAAGAGTAGGTATACTTTACCTACGCCACACTGCACAAATGATGCCTTATCTTCCCTATATGTTCTACCAAAGAGATTTTATGTTTCTACCCTTAATTTACTTTTATTCACAGCTGTTGTTTATGTATGTTGCTCGATAAAGTCTAGGTATACTTTACCTACGCCAGCCTGCACAAATGATGCCTTATCTTCCCTATATGTTCTACCAATGAGATTTTATGTTTCTACCCTAAATTTACTTTTATTCACAGCTGTTGTTTATCTTTGTTGTTCGATAAAGAGTAGGTATACTTTACCTACGCCACCCTGCACAAATGATGCCTTATCTTCCCTATATGTTCTGTCAACGAGATTTTATATTTCTAACCCTAGTTTACTTATATTCACAGCTGTTGTTTATGTATGTTGCTCGATAAAGTCTAGGTATACTTTACCTACGCCAGCCTGCACAAATGATGCCTTATCTTCCCTATATGTTCTACCAATGAGATTTTATGTTTCTACCCTTAATTTACTTTTATTCACAGCTGTTGTTTATGTATGTTGCTCGATAAAGTCTAGGTATACTTTACCTACGCCAGCCTGCACAAATGATGCCTTATCTTCCCTATATGTTCTACCAATGAGATTTTATGTTTCTAAACTTAATTTACTTTTATTCACAGCTGTTGTTTATGTATGTTGCTCGATAAAGTCTAGGTATACTTTACCTACGCCAGCCTGCACAAATGATGCCTTATCTTCCCTATATGTTCCACCAATGAGATTTTATGTTTCTACCCTTAATTTACTTTTATTCACAGCTGTTGTTTATGTATGTTGCTCGATAAAGTCTAGGTATACTTTACCTACGCCAGCCTGCACAAATGATGCCTTATCTTCCCTATATGTTCTACCAATGAGATTTTATGTTTCTACCCTTAATTTACTTTTATTCACAGCTGTTGTTTATGTATGTTGCTCGATAAAGTCTAGGTATACTTTACCTACGCCAGCCTGCACAAATGATGCCTTATCTTCCCTATATGTTCTACCAATGAGATTTTATGTTTCTACCCTTAATTTACTTTTATTCACAGGTGTTGTTTATCTTTGTTGTTCGATAAAAAGTAGGTATACTTTACCTACGTCACCCTGCACAAATGATGCCTTATCTTCCATATATGTTCTACCAATGAGATTTTATGTTTCTACCCTTAATTTACTTTTATTCACAGCTGTTGGTTATGAATGTTGCTCGATAAAGTCTAGGTATACTTTACCTACGCCAGCCTTCACAAATGATGCCTTATCTTCCCTATATGTTCTACCAATGAGATTTTATGTTTCTACCCTTAATTTACTTTTATTCGCAGCTGTTGTTTATCTTTGTTGTTCGATAAAGAGTAGGTATACTTTACCTACGCCACACTGCACAAATGATGCCTTATCTTCCCTATATGTTCTACCAAAGAGATTTTATGTTTCTACCCTTAATTTACTTTTATTCACAGCTGTTGTTTATGTATGTTGCTCGATAAAGTCTAGGTATACTTTACCTACGCCAGCCTGCACAAATGATGCCTTATCTTCCCTATATGTTCTACCAATGAGATTTTATGTTTCTACCCTAAATTTACTTTTATTCACAGCTGTTGTTTATCTTTGTTGTTCGATAAAGAGTAGGTATACTTTACCTACGCCACCCTGCACAAATGATGCCTTATCTTCCCTATATGTTCTGTCAACGAGATTTTATATTTCTAACCCTAGTTTACTTATATTCACAGCTGTTGTTTATGTATGTTGCTCGATAAAGTCTAGGTATACTTTACCTACGCCAGCCTGCACAAATGATGCCTTATCTTCCCTATATGTTCTACCAATGAGATTTTATGTTTCTACCCTAAATTTACTTTTATTCACAGCTGTTGTTTATCTTTGTTGTTCGATAAAGAGTGGGTATACTTTACCTACGCCAGCCTGCACAAATGATGCCTTATCTTCCCTATATGTTCTACCAATGAGATTTTATGTTTCTACCCTAAATTTACTTTTATTCACAGCTGTTGTTTATCTTTGTTGTTCGATAAAGAGTAGGTATACTTTACCTACGCCACCCTGCACAAATGATGCCTTATCTTCCCTATATGTTCTGTCAACGAGATTTTATATTTCTAACCCTAGTTTACTTATATTCACAGCTGTTGTTTATGTATGTTGCTCGATAAAGTCTAGGTATACTTTACCTACGCCAGCCTGCACAAATGATGCCTTATCTTCCCTATATGTTCTACCAATGAGATTTTATGTTTCTACCCTTAATATACTTTTATTCACAGCTGTTGTTTATGTATGTTGCTCGATAAAGTCTAGGTATACTTTACCTACGCCAGCCTGCACAAATGATGCCTTATCTTCCATATATGTTCTACCAATGAGATTTTATGTTTCTACCCTTAATTTACTTTTATTCACAGCTGTTGTTTATGTATGTTGCTCGATAAAGTCTAGGTATACTTTACCTACGCCAGCCTGCACAAATGATGCCTTATCTTCCCTATATGTTCTACCAATGAGATTTTATGTTTCTACCCTTAATTTACTTTTATTCACAGCTGTTGTTTATCTTTGTTGTTCGATAAAGAGTAGGTATACTTTACCTACGCCACACTGCACAAATGATGCCTTATCTTCCCTATATGTTCTACCAAAGAGATTTTATGTTTCTACCCTTAATTTACTTTTATTCACAGCTGTTGTTTATGTATGTTGCTCGATAAAGTCTAGGTATACTTTACCTACGCCAGCCTGCACAAATGATGCCTTATCTTCCCTATATGTTCTACCAATGAGATTTTATGTTTCTACCCTAAATTTACTTTTATTCACAGCTGTTGTTTATCTTTGTTGTTCGATAAAGAGTAGGTATACTTTACCTACGCCACCCTGCACAAATGATGCCTTATCTTCCCTATATGTTCTGTCAACGAGATTTTATATTTCTAACCCTAGTTTACTTATATTCACAGCTGTTGTTTATGTATGTTGCTCGATAAAGTCTAGGTATACTTTACCTACGCCAGCCTGCACAAATGATGCCTTATCTTCCCTATATGTTCTACCAATGAGATTTTATGTTTCTACCCTTAATTTACTTTTATTCACAGCTGTTGTTTATGTATGTTGCTCGATAAAGTCTAGGTATACTTTACCTACGCCAGCCTGCACAAATGATGCCTTATCTTCCCTATATGTTCTACCAATGAGATTTTATGTTTCTAAACTTAATTTACTTTTATTCACAGCTGTTGTTTATGTATGTTGCTCGATAAAGTCTAGGTATACTTTACCTACGCCAGCCTGCACAAATGATGCCTTATCTTCCCTATATGTTCCACCAATGAGATTTTATGTTTCTACCCTTAATTTACTTTTATTCACAGCTGTTGTTTATGTATGTTGCTCGATAAAGTCTAGGTATACTTTACCTACGCCAGCCTGCACAAATGATGCCTTATCTTCCCTATATGTTCTACCAATGAGATTTTATGTTTCTACCCTTAATTTACTTTTATTCACAGCTGTTGTTTATGTATGTTGCTCGATAAAGTCTAGGTATACTTTACCTACGCCAGCCTGCACAAATGATGCCTTATCTTCCCTATATGTTCTACCAATGAGATTTTATGTTTCTACCCTTAATTTACTTTTATTCACAGGTGTTGTTTATCTTTGTTGTTCGATAAAAAGTAGGTATACTTTACCTACGCCACCCTGCACAAATGATGCCTTATCTTCCCTATATGTTCTACCAATGAGATTTTATGTTTCTACCCTTAATTTACTTTTATTCACAGCTGTTGTTTATGTATGTTGCTCGATAAAGTCTAGGTATACTTTACCTACGCCAGCCTGCACAAATGATGCCTTATCTTCCCTATATGTTCTACCAATGAGATTTTATGTTTCTACCCTTAATTTACTTTTATTCACAGCTGTTGTTTATCTTTGTTGTTCGATAAAGAGTAGGTATACTTTACCTACGCCACCCTGCACAAATGATGCCTTATCTTCCCTATATGTTCTACCAATGAGATTTTATGTTTCTACCCTTAATTTACTTTTATTCACAGCTGTTGTTTATGTATGTTGCTCGATAAAGTCTAGGTATACTTTACCTACGCCAGCCTGCACAAATGATGCCTTATCTTCCCTATATGTTCTACCAATGAGATTTTATGTTTCTACCCTTAATTTACTTTTATTCACAGCTGTTGTTTATCTTTGTTGTTCGATAAAGAGTAGGTATACTTTACCTACGCCACCCTGCACAAATGATGCCTTATCTTCCCTATATGTTCTACCAAAGAGATTTTATGTTTCTACCCTTAATTTACTTTTATTCACAGCTGTTGTTTATGTATGTTGCTCGATAAAGTCTAGGTATACTTTACCTACGCCAGCCTGCACAAATGATGCCTTATCTTCCCTATATGTTCTACCAATGAGATTTTATGTTTCTACCCTTAATTTACTTTTATTCACAGCTGTTGTTTATCTTTGTTGTTCGATAAAGAGTAGGTATACTTTACCTACGCCACCCTGCACAAATGATGCCTTATCTTCCCTATATGTTCTACCAACGAGATTTTATATTTCTAACCCTAGTTTACTTATATTCACAGCTGTTGTTGATCTATATTTTTCGATAAAGAGTAGGTATACTTCAGGTACGCCACCTCGTACCTATGAAGCCACATCTCCTCTATATGTTTTACCAATGAGATTTTATGTTTCTAGCCTTAATTTACTTATATTTACGGCTGTTGTTTATCCTTATAACTCGATAAAGAGTAGGTATACTTTAGGTAAGCCTACTAGCATCTATGATGCCACATCTTCCCTATATGTTCTACCAATGAGATTTTATGTTTCCACTCTTGATTTATTTATTTTAATAGTTGTTGTGTATCTATGTAACTCGATAAAGAGTAGGTATATTTCAGTTACGGCACCCTACACAAAAGATGCCACGTCTCTCCAATATAATCTGCCAATGATATTTCGTGTTTCTACCATAAATTTACTTATATACACTGCTGTAAATTATTTAAATAATTCGAACAAGAGTGTGTATTTTTAAGTATGCTATCCCGCACCAATGATGAAACAGCTCTACTGCATGTTTTAATAGGGGGTTTTAAGTTGCTATCTTATCCTCACTTATATTCATACCCCTTTATTAACTACATAACTTGATATTGAATACGTATACTTCATGTAGGCAACCCTGCACACTTGATGCAATAGCTCCCTTATATGTTCTACAAGAGAGGTTTTCTGTTGCTACCTCAACCTTCTTTTGTTTACAGCCCTTTCTTAATTTTACAACTTGAAAAAGAGTAGGCATACTTCATTTACGCCACCACACACCCATCACGCTATATCGCCCCTATATGTTCTACCAGAGAGGTTTTAAGTTGCTACCTTACCCTTACTTATATTCACATCCCTTTCTTAACTTTAGAACTCGATAAAGAGTAGGTACATTCAGAACCCATGATACAACATCACCTCTATATGTTCTAGCACAGATGTTTTATGTTGCTACCGCAACATTACTTATAATCACAGCCCTTTTTTATCTATATTAATCGACAAAGAGTAGGTATACTTCAGGTACGCCATCCCGAACCCATGATACAACATCACCTCTATATGTTCTAGCACAGATGTTTTATGTTGCTACCGCAACATTACTTATAATCACAGCCCTTTTTTATCTATATTAATCGACAAAGAGTAGGTATACTTCAGGTACATTACCTCGCATCTATGATTCCACATCTCCCCTATATGCTCTACCAGAGAGGTTTTATGTTTCTACCCTAAATTTACTTATATTCACAGCTGTTGTTTATCTATATAAATCGATAAACATTTGGTTTACTTCAGGTACGTCACCTAGCATTTACGATGCCTTATCTGCCCTATATGCTACACCAATGAGATATTATGTTTCTACCCTTAATTTACTTATATTCCCAACTGCCATTTATCTATATTACTTGATAAAGAATAGGTGTACTTCGGGTACGTTACCTGGTATCTATGATGCCACATCTTTTCTATATGTTCTACCAATGAGATATTATGTTTCTACCCTTAATTTACTTATATTCCCAACTGCCATTTATCTATATTACTTGATAAAGAATAGGTGTACTTCAGGTACGTTACCTGGTATCTATGATGCCACATCTTTTCTATATGTTCTACCAATGAGATATTATGTTTCTACCCTTAATTTACTTATATTCCCAACTGCCATTTATCTATATTACTTGATAAAGAATAGGTGTACTTCGGGTACGTTACCTGGTATCTATGATGCCACATCTTTTCTATATGTTCTACCAATGAGATTTTATGTTTCTACCCTTAATTTACTTATATTCCCAACTGCCATTTATCTATATTACTTGATAAAGAATAGGTGTACTTCAGGTACGTTACCTGGTATCTATGATGCCACATCTTTTCTATATGTTCTACCAATGAGATATTATGTTTCTACCCTTAATTTACTTATATTCCCAACTGCCATTTATCTATATTACTTGATAAAGAATAGGTGTACTTCAGGTACGTTACCTGGTATCTATGATGCCACATCTTTTCTATATGTTCTACCAATGAGATATTATGTTTCTACCCTTAATTTACTTATATTCCCAACTGCCATTTATCTATATTACTTGATAAAGAATAGGTGTACTTCAGGTACGTTACCTGGTATCTATGATGCCACATCTTTTCTATATGTTCTACCAATGAGATATTATGTTTCTACCCTTAATTTACTTATATTCCCAACTGCCATTTATCTATATTACTTGATAGAGAATAGGTGTACTTCAGGTACGTTACCTGGTATCTATGATGCCACATCTTTTCTATATGTTCTACCAATGAGATATTATGTTTCTACCCTTAATTTACTTATATTCCCAACTGCCATTTATCTATATTACTTGATAAAGAATAGGTGTACTTCAGGTACGTTACCTGGTATCTATGATGCCACATCTTTTCTATATGTTCTACCAATGAGATATTATGTTTCTACCCTTAATTTACTTATATTCCCAACTGCCATTTATCTATATTACTTGATAAAGAATAGGTGTACTTCAGGTACGTTACCTGGTATCTATGATGCCACATCTTTTCTATATGTTCTACCAATGAGATATTATGTTTCTACCCTTAATTTACTTATATTCCCAACTGCCATTTATCTATATTACTTGATAAAGAATAGGTGTACTTCAGGTACGTTACCTGGTATCTATGATGCCACATCTTTTCTATATGTTCTACCAATGAGATATTATGTTTCTGCCCTTAATTTACTTATATTCCCAACTGCCATTTATCTATATTACTTGATAAAGAATAGGTTTACTTCAGGTACGTTACCTGGTATCTATGATGCCTTATCTGCCCTATATGCTATACCAATGAGATATTATGTTTCTACCCTTAATTTACTTATATTCCCAACTGCCATTTATCTATATTACTTGATAAAGAGTAGGTGTACTTCAGGTACGTTGCCTGGTATCTATGATGCCACATCTTTTCTATATGTTCTACCAATGAGATTTTATGTTTCTACCCTTAATTTACTTTTATTCACAGCTGTTGTTTATCTATATTAATCTACAAAGAGTAGGTATACTTCAGGTACATTACCTGGCATCGATGATGCCACATCTCTTTTATGTTTTCTAACAAAGAGATTTTATGTTTCTACCCTTAATTTACTTATATTCACAGCTGTTATTTATTTATATAACTCGATAAAGAGTAGGTATACTTCACCTACGCCACCCTCCACAAATGATGTGTTATCTTCCTTATATGTTCTACCAAAGAGATTTTATATTTCTACCCCTAGTTTACTTATATTCACAGCTGTTGTTGATCTATATTTTTCGTTAAGGAATGGGTATACTTCAGGTACGCCACCTCGTACCTATGCTGCCACATCCCTCATATATGTTCTACCAATGAGATTTTATGTTTCTAGCCTTAATTTACTTATATTCACAACTGTGGTTTATCTATGTTACTCTATAAAAAGTAGGTAAACCTTTAGTGCCACCGGTGGTACTTATACTCCTTGTAACTACCTAACAGATTTAAATGTTCGCTACCTCTTTCTACTTCATCAAGAGTGTCATTTCGTAAGTAAAACATAAACTTCACATTAGTTCTGACCAGAGGTATATACATTACCCAATTGCCCTGTTCTTATTGTAATTACTTAACACATTTAGATGGTCGATGCCTTTAAATTCCTAAATTCATTAGGAGTGTCATAGCATACATAAAAGTGGAAGATAACTTTCAGTTCTGTCCGGAAGTACAAATATTTCTTATAACTACTCAACAGATTTAGATGATCAATGCCTCGTCAAATCGTTTACTTCATGAAGATTGCCATCGCGTACATAAAACTGGAATTACATACCAATTCCAAATCTAATTCTGGCCAGGAGATCATAACGAGTCAAGATATTTAAATGTTTAATGTCTCGTAAGCTGGAGGGGGTTTCAAAATTTTTAAAAGTTAAAGAGGCGAATGTTGCTACCAAAACACATTGTCACAAAGCTTTTTGTAAATAAGTTAACGTTTTTGATAACCAATCAATATTTATCTAATCATTACCTCATAGATTATTTTGTGAAGTAATTGATAAAGGATTTTATTTTTTACGTTTAAAACCAGTTCATTACCTGTCACTATTTTTGCAATATTTTAAAATTCATTATTCTATTCGCTAAGAGATGAGACTTGCTCAACTATCCAATTTGTTCTCTATTCACTACCGGCGCGCTGTTTTAAATGGTTATTCAGAGTTATAGCATTGAAGGTTAAAGTATAATTTGCATTTTTTCAACAATTTCCATTTTTATAATGTTGAATGGTCGTTAATAATAATCTGTTTCTATAGTCCGTTATATTCCTATTATTTAAAAACAACAGAACGCAATCAGCTGACAATGAGCGAAGTTATCAGACACCTACAGAGTTTTTCTAAGATTAGGGCATACTCCTTAGCATTGAAACCACTAAAAACAATCTCTAAATTTTTTGTTACAAGACGTTTTGAAAATATTACAAGAACATTTCTTTAGTAAATATAATGATAGAATTATAATTTATTAGGCCTAGTTATTTGAATGTTCAATAATAAATAAAACAGGCAATTGTTTTAATTTCAGCCTTATTTGCTCTATAAATCGTCTAACAATTTTGGCAACAAACAATATAATATATATTATAGGGTTTCTTAAGTTTTTTTTAAAAGACCCACATAATTCTCTCTATTTAATTTTCTTATGTAAAGATTTCATATAAGTTGAGGACAATTCACTTCATGACATCAAATTACTTGGGTTTTGTAGAAAATATTATTTATATCTGATTTAAACATTGTCGTCTATATAAGTGAAAAACAAATATAAGAAGAAAATGCGAATGTAGTAGACTACATAAGTTTACCAAGTGATGTCTTGATTTATCTCTAGGCCCGGACGTAGTGGCTTTTCAATATACCACGGGGCACATGACGTATTTTTTTCAAATAAAATAATTGTTTTATTAAGGTAAGAGATTAATACAGTATGTACTTAACAATTGCACAAGGGACATACCCCTCCCCCAGAGTCAAAATTTACACTAGTTACAACTGAACTGTTTCAAAAAGGTTGAATATTTCAATTTTTGTATTTACTTGAGAAATAAGAGATGACTGTTTAAAGATGATGTGGTTCTTTGAACGTTAGAATATTTCATTACATTTTGTTGTGATAACCAACCGTCACGCCACTTCTTGTGTTCAAAGCTAGACCCCTCGTTTGTGTTACACATGAATTGTGTCCCCCTCCCCAGGATGAATTTCTGGAACCGCCCCAGTTATATATTGTTCATTGACGATGGATAGTTTTCTATTAATTATTTTTTTACTATTCCAATACACTGTTACAATGAGTGCCTTTTCTACAGGGTTCAAAAACTTAAATAAGTGAAATATGTGTGTAGCGAATTTATTATAATTATATTAATAATGTATAATACATTATCCAAGTATTAGCTATGTTATAGTAGCTGATGAAAAAGTTAATTTTTTTTAGTATTTTGTTTGGCTTTTAATGTAATAATGTACATAAAAGCATTACAGAAGTAAAATGCAGTGCTCACCTTATTTTTTCAGGTGGTGTGATTACATTTACCTCAGCTCAATTATATTAATTATTTCAAAAGTTGATATGTTTAAAATTATTTTTTGTCGAAATAATCAATACTTGACCGTTGGTGAAAGGGGGGGGGGCAAAAAACTCATTGCCCAGAGGCAATGACACTTTAAATCCTCAACTGTATTTAGCAACATTTTTAAGGGCTAGGGAACCCTAAACATTTTCGACATAACTCGTTCCCACCGTGAACATTTTTACTCTGGAGCTTGAAGGGCTAGAAAACTGAGCAACGTCTACTTAACTACTGGTTTCCACATGTCATGGACACTATTGATAAACGTATGCGTGAAAATACAAACTAAAACATACGTTCAAAAATCGAGGCTCATATTTTTAAAAATTATAAATTATCTATGTTAATATTTGTAAACAGATGTATAATTTTAATTTTATTACCAAAGTGCTAGAGACATAGTTTCCTAATTTGTTAGTTAACATTTGGTTTTTCACTTGAAGGATCTAAGAACTCTTTAAATGTAATAATGCTTGGAGTTATAAAATATTAAAATCGAAGTTAAATATTAATAATAAAAATAGAATATTATTATAAGGTTGAAATCCAATTCCTTAAATTGAAGATGAATAAAAGTAAATTTAAATAAGATTTCTGATACTAAGTCCAAAAATTTAAAAATACAAGGCAAACATAAGTTTAATTTCCTCACTGATTCTGTCTAACTTTTGATGATTTTCACAAAATAATATTATATTTCAGTGTAGCCGTCGCATTTATCTAATTTCTGAATTCGCAATTTCCCATTTTCCTTCTGTCATTTTAATCTAATGCTTGGAATATATAACACGTCCCAAGTTGAGGCTAACTAAACCCAAGTTATTAATTTGTTCGGTTGGGTAATGCAAACTGTCGACAGAGGAATTCCCTGAAGCGTTCCTTTATTCCTACATGACAGGTGAATATAATATTGTTAAGTGTTATCCTTAGTTCAGGGAAATTACACTGCCGCAAGCTGAGTTTGCCTTTGACCCGGAACTATACATGGGATTATTCGACATCACTTTTCCATTGCAAGTAGAATCTTTTCTACAAGTAAATATCCTGTTTAACATCTATTTAAGAAAATTTCCCTTCAATATGTATTTTAAATAAACTAGATAAGCTATTTTGTTTTACTCGTAGTGTTAAGAGGGTTATACCTAGTATAACTGATATTGCATACTAACAATAGGACAGGATTGTGAATGTAGGTATAGTGCTTGTGGTCATGAAATACCTGTGGAAATACTTTCAGGAATTAAGAGATATAACACTCTCTCGTAGACAAAATAGGGCACATAATTTGAGCAGGGTCGCTTTCTCGATGAACACCTGTCCTCTATCGGGGCCATAAAGAGGTGACTTCGGTAACACCCTTTGGTATAAAATAAAAATAGATAAAAATGATAAAATCAATTCCTACTGTGGTTGACAAAGAAAAATTTTATTTTAGTTACTTTTTATTCAATTAATATAACTATGTATATACATAAGACAGAATCACAATATTAAGTGGTAAAATAGAAAGCGAATTTCTTTGAAATTTTCCAATTTCCTCTCTAAACAGGATATGGTGTTGGACTATTTAATTTTTGTTTGTTACTACCTATTTATTCTCTTTTTTTCGTTTCTAATTTATGAAGTTGATGGCAGTCTATAACTTCTCATTTTATCCACCTCTTTTAATGCTTCACTATTGCAAGGATCCTTTCTTTTATAACTTCATATGCTTCGAAGTAATTGAACTTTAGCTATGGGAAAGTTGGCTCAGTGCCAGAGTG
Organism: Prosapia bicincta; assembly: GCA_036971475.1. Taxonomy (NCBI): domain Eukaryota; kingdom Metazoa; phylum Arthropoda; class Insecta; order Hemiptera; family Cercopidae; genus Prosapia; species Prosapia bicincta. The sequence continues at coordinate 159,185,987 of JBAIZL010000005.1, read as the reverse complement.
CTGGATTTCAAACATGTAGTTTCTCAGTTAGAATCCGATCGTTCTATCAAGTGTTTAAAATTTAATAAATGAATAAGTATCTGAAAAAACTTTGTCATATCCTATATGTTAACAAATATGTATTTGAACTTGAGTTGATGAATATACGTATTTTTATTAACAATTAAAAATTTGTTTAAGATATATGTAAGGTGAGTGTGAGCTAATACAAATTATTGAAAAAATATTCTATATAGAGTTAACAAGGACTAAGAAAACGTCATATCAAACCCTTGAACCCTACCGTATGGTAGTAGATGGAATTACGTAATACTAAGAAAAGCACATAATCCCTAGTGCAGGATATGGGAGGGGGATTTTATGGCATCACGTATGTAATGCAAGGTCGCGTACGTGAAACGTACTTGCTATCTATAGAGGTTTTTAAAAGGTGTCTAATCTGTTCATGACTGTGTAAGGAAAGCTATAAGACGGGTGAATGGAAATTGAAAAGTGCTAGAATTATTACTAAAATATCGGAAATAATTCCCACTACAGGGGTGATAAAATTTATCAAATATTTGAATCAAAAATATCAATAGAAATATTGACAAACCTAGAAATTTATTGTTTCGCCAAGCAAATAACATCTTAGGTGAAAAATTTATTACACATTTAAAAGCTAAGACATTTGTTTAAAAATAAGATATTTTCTTCCTCATTTTGTTTTTACTTTGAAATATTTGGCTTTAATATAACCTTCTACTAGCGAATTTAACGGTCTATAAATTGTTTATTGGCGGAGTTATAGGTGGGCATTACGTGCGAACACACTTTACGTTCCTGCTGTATAGAATAATAAGATGAACCGCTCAGTTCCGATCAGGACTTGTTCAAATGACGTAATACACTTTTTTATATTATGTATTAAAAAAATGTTTGCTCCTTTTAAACTGCACCTTAAAATATTTAATTTGTAATAACATAAACAAACATAGGCAAATACATTTGTGTAAGAAGAAATTCATTACATAGTGTACTAGACAACTAATTAAATTAATCAGCCGGGTTGGCGGGCAGTAGTTGCTCCTTTCATCCCCTTTGAGAGCAAAGTTCTTCGAGTACGCAACCCTACACATGCGATACAATAAACTTTCTATACTCCAAATATCATGGAATCTTTATGTCTTTCCGTACATCTTTCCCAAATTAAGCATCAAGTTTCAAGAAGCTATATAGAACACCTTTTAAAACTTTATTTGAGAATAAATTCATTTTTTTCTTTACGTAAACGACACTCGACACACAATGCAATAACCTCCATCTATTGCCAGTACCAGGGAATAATTATCCTGCCATAACCACCAAGCTATTATAGAGTATAATGAGTGACGCCTTTTTTACTCTAATTGAGAGTAAATCATTCTCACGTAAACAACACTGTACACATGATACATTAACCTCCATCTATTGCCAGTACCAGGGAATCATTATGTCCTTTCTGTATTATTATCCTGCCATAACCACCTAGCTATTATAGAGTATAATGAGTGACGCCTTTTTTACTCTAATTGAGAGTAAATCATTCTCACGTAAACAACACTGTACACATGGTACATTTACCTCCCTCTATTGCCAGTACCAGGAAATCATTATGTCCATTCTGTATTCTTATCCTGCCATAACCACCTAGCTATTATAGAGTATAATGAGTGACACCTTTTTTACTCTAATTGAGAGTAAATCATTCTCACGTAAACAACACTGTACACATGGTACGTTTACCTCCCTCTATTGCCAGTACCAGGGAATAATTATGTCCTTTCTGTATTATTATCCTGCCATAACCACCTAGCTATTATAGAGTATAATGAGTGACACCTTTTTTACTCTAATTGAGAGTAAATCATTCTCACGTAAACAACACTGTACACATGGTACGTTTACCTCCCTCTATTGCCAGTACCAGGGAATAATTATGTCCTTTCTGTATTATTATCCTGCCATAACCACCTAGCTATTATAGAGTATAATGAGTGACACCTTTTTTACTCTAATTGAGAGTAAATCATTCTCACGTAAACAACACTGTACACATGGTACGTTTACCTCCCTCTATTGCCAGTACCAGGGAATAATTATGTCCTTTCTGTATTATTATCCTGCCATAACCACCTATCTATTATAGAGTATAATGAGTGACACCTTTTTTACTCTAATTGAGAGTAAATCATTCTCACGTAAACAACACTGTACACATGATACATTAACCTCCCTCTATTGCCAGTACCAGGAAATCATTATGTCCATTCTGTATTCTTATCCTGCCATAACCACCAAGCTATTATAGAGTATAATGAGTGACACCTTTTTTACTCTAATTGAGAGTAAATCATTCTCACGTAAACAACACTGTACACATGGTACGTTTACCTCCCTCTATTGCCAGTACCAGGGAATAATTATGTCCTTTCTGTATTATTATCCTGCCATAACCACCTAGCTATTATAGAGTATAATGAGTGACACCTTTTTTACTCTAATTGAGAGTAAATCATTCTCACGTAAACAACACTGTACACATGGTACGTTTACCTCCCTCTATTGCCAGTACCAGGGAATAATTATGTCCTTTCTGTATTATTATCCTGCCATAACCACCTAGCTATTATAGAGTATAATGAGTGACACCTTTTTTACTCTAATTGAGAGTAAATCATTCTCACGTAAACAACACTGTACACATGGTACGTTTACCTCCCTCTATTGCCAGTACCAGGGAATAATTATGTCCTTTCTGTATTATTATCCTGCCATAACCACCTAGCTATTATAGAGTATAATGAGTGACACCTTTTTATGGCTATATTTGGAAGTAAATTATTTTTACGTTAATGACACTGTACATGCAATACAATAACTCACTTCGCTCCCAATTCTAGAGAAACGGTATTCCTTATCTTTATTCCTACCTTGCTGCCATTTTTTAAAATTAAAAACGTAATTAAATTTCTAAGGTTCTGGTGAACATTTAGAGGTGTCTACATAACTGAAAATGCTTTTATGTGTAAGCATCGATCTTAGTGGCCCACACATCAGGATTACTCGTGTTTAATGGGAAGGAAATGACGTCAGACCCATTACGGTAAGCTGGAAGGGCGGAAGTGACAATCGAATGTACCGACAAAGCGATAACAGATGGCAGTAAAGGCAGATTTAACGAAGTGAGATAATGTTGTTAGGAAACTGCATAGTGAAGCAGGTATCTATGTGATACACATATAATACGGCTCACTGACAAAACTATGTAATGAGAATTGAGTACAACATCTGTAGTAGACTTGCTTCCAACCGGAGTAACTAGAGGTGTCTACCCGCTAACCAATCATCGTGTAAACGTTTAGCATAAAGTTATGAGACTATTCATAGTTTACCGTAAGCTCAGGTGTGCAAAACATACAACCACCTAATATTAGCTCATTGGGTTAACATGGTTATATAGAGGAAGTGAACTTCAGATGGGTATTAAAACGTCCATACAAGTACCCTTTTTTTAATTAACTTGGGAGCGGGTTTAAACTGCCCGAAGCACTGCTACCTTAGGTATATTGTACTTACCTCCCTTATCTAGTCAAAGAGCCCCTTCCCTCTTACCAGGTTTAGAAGTTTCCTGACTAGTGTTTTACCTTCAGCATCCTCTTCCAGAGCTGTGCTATTACCAAAGAGTGCTTCACATCTATAAATGATGTGTGTGGCGGTCTCCAGTTCTTGCCCGCATAATCTGCACACTGGTTCATCTTTGAAGATACCCGTATTATGCAGATGTTTCCTTAGTCCACAGTCTTCCGTGAGTAGACCTGTGGCTATCCTCAATTCTTGCCTAGACAGATAGATGAGATTCTCCTGCAGCCCCAAGGAAGGTTTCATAAGGGTTAGCTTACTGTATCTCATTCCTTCAGCCCTGACCCAGTGCTCACAGTGTCTTTCAGCCATCCACCTTCGCACTGCAATCTTGACCATGGATTTGGAAATACCTACCGCCGGCTCCGGTCCAATTAGGGGAGTTGAAGACACCTATCTGGCCAGTGCATCTGCGGCTTCATTTCCAAATATTTCCCTATGCCCTGGCACCCAACCTATCTTGATTTGGATGTGCCTTGCCAGGGCTTCTAGGTTATTTAGGAACTCCGGCCGAGGTGACCACATGTCCGTTTAGTGCCTTAATTGCTGCCTGACTGTCAGAGAAAATAGCAATCCGGGTCCTGTGTATTCCCCTTCTCGCTATCTCTCCCAGACAGGCATTTATAGCATATATTTCGACCTGAAAGACAGAGGTATGCCTCCCCAAGGAAAAAACTAGTTTTACCCTTGAGTTTTTACAATACACCCCCGCTCCAGTGCCGAAGGCCATCTTGAAGCCATTTGTGTACCAGATCTGAGCTTCCGATGTTACTGACCCTGACCATTCCATCATAGTTTGGTGGGCCTGGTCAGGTGCAAACGTCCGAGTAAGGTGGTCACTGCCCATCTCCAAGACAGGTTCTTTGACCACGCACTCGATACTCATATGTCCCGAAACATCTGGGAGATTAGCCCAATTGTTCGAGTATGCAATCTCCCTTTATATGGGAGATTAGCCCAGTTGTTCGAGTATGCAATCTCCCTTTATATGGGAGATTAGCCCAGTTGTTCGAGTACGCAATCTCCCTTTATATGGGAGATTAGCCCAGTTGTTCGAGTACGCAATCTCCCTTTATATGGGAAATTAGCCCAGTTGTTCGAGTACGCAATCTCCCTTTATATGGGAGATTAGCCCAGTTGTTCGAGTATGCAATCTCCCTTTATATGGGAGATTAGCCCAGTTGTTCGACTACGCAATCTCCCTTTATATGGGAGATTAGCACAGTTGTTCGAGTACGCAATCTCCCTTTATATGGGAGATTATCCCAGTTGTTCGAGTACGCAATCTCCCTTTATATGGGAGATTAGCCCAGTTGTTCGAGTATGCAATCTCCCTTTATATGGGAGATTAGCCAAGTTGTTCGAGTATGCAATCTCCCTTTATATACTAATAAAGACTAGAAGTGTTATAGCATTTTACTGTATAAAATCTGTCAATACTTACCACTAATATTGTTTAACATATAACACTTAAAGGGCACCTTAAATTCGTGTTAGTTGTGCTAATCAAATTAATCACATTTTCACGGTAACATAGTCCTAATTAAATTATCCCAAACTAGGCATCTTCTCGAGCAACATGGGCGATTAAAGCTTTGCCAATTATACAGAAACCCTCGAGTCAAACTGAATAAGCCCGACGCATTGCGGATAATCAAGGAGATGGGATCAAGCTGCTAATATAATTCCACGTATTTGTTTCTGAATAAAAACACCTTTCTTATGAATGTTTTTTGCTTGTATGAAATTTACTAAAAGATAATATAATAAGCATTTTTTTCAAAGTTAATTTTTAAGTCATTAAATTATCTCTCCAATTGACCTCTGATATAGAGGCCTCCTCTATGTTAAGGCAATCATCTTAATTCTACGCAGCTTGTATTGACTGGGCATGTCTTTGAAGTTGTGTACACATGCTTTTTATGGCCCTACCAGGCTATTTTTTGATGTTTTTATTCGTCCACACGATTCGATTTCCTAATCGCTCAGCACGATTCGTTTTCCTGGCTCGCTCTGCTCAACAAATCAATCTATACTTTAAAACTTGAAACAAACATGATATTTTTCAGGGCCTTATTCCAATTTTTCCGTTTCGATCTATAAGGATCTATAGATCGATCTATTCTATCTCGACCTATTCCAACCATTACTCCCTCCATAGCACATAGAGTACACGATCCCATACCATTCTTTTGAAACTAATTAGTATTTCTCGTTTTCTTACTTTTTTACTAATTTTTAGATTTCATCCAACGAGGCTCTGTCCGACCTATGACTGTTAGTTTCGCTTTGCAATATTGATACAATAAGGAACATAAAACTAGCTATTTAGAATATTTTTTGGATCTCTGTTAATATATATTTTTTTTCAATTGAGTAAAGTAATATTAACCTTACGAAGATTTTTAGCTATGCACGTTTGATTTATAATGTCACCGCACATAAAAATGTATACATGTGAGTGCATCATTAGACTGTTACGTCATTAGATAGAAATCTTAATAAGAATGCGTAGCAACTTCCCCGTGCTAGTTCTCTATATAATTTATACCAGTAGTCTAAGTTTTTTACCTGAATTTCATATTTTCGAAAACCTAACATGAAGAAGGTTAACGTTAACAGCTGTAAACTGTTACATGAGGTTATGTTTAAAGAATTTTCATATTCAATGGCATATATTTATATATAAAGAACTAAGTCAAAATGCAAATACAAGAATTATAATTGAATTTACAATTCAAAGCTTATCGTTGGCTAACAGTACCAACAACATCAGGAATATTAAACTGTTAGCCAACGAAAAGATTTGAATTGTAAATTCAATTATAATTCTTGTATTTGTATTTTGACTTAGTTCTTTATTAATACACAAGAATACATATTGCGATATATATATATATATATATATATATATATATATATATATATATCGGATATATCTTATATTGTGTTAATTGAGTGATGACTTATGACGCCATATAACAGCTGTTTGTATTGCCCTTAGCTATATTACTTTCTATATTGTAGGTTCAAAATGAGGTAAAATTATGATATTTATCAATTTATACTGATTTTAAACTTACATAAAATTATTTTGAATTAAAACCACTCTTAATTTTAAATTTGGATAAAGTAGATCAACACATTTAAAAGTAGCCCAAAGTAAATCAACTGTTTAATTAAATATGTAAATGTAAAATTATAAATTGGGCTGGGTTTTTTTATTTATTTTTTTAACTAACTTTAAACTTTGAATAAATTCTAGAACAGCACCAAAGTACATTTAGGCATACATAGGCCCAAATAATTTATAGGCAACACCAAGTAAAGTAATACTACTAACAATAAAACTATAATGTAAATGTTAATTCTAAATGGTTTATTTTAATATAACTTAATTAAATGTCATATTTCGCTACCTATGCGACGTTTATACTCGTATCTTGTAATCTGTAGTCCAAAATAAAAAGGGATACTACAAAAAAATAACAACAAATTTTGTATATTCGTCTCTTTTGTTTTGCAAAATACGTTCCTTCCAGGAAATAAACTGCTTAGAGAAGTCAATAAGTAGATTTTAACATTTTAATCAAAATTATTTTTATTCAAAATTAAATCCATTATTAAATTCAATAATTACTTGAATGGTTTACAAGACAGATTTAATTTCAATTGGTAAATTGAAAACTTATAATTCTAAAGTTATTAAACGTAAAAAAACAAGCAAAATTTTAAACTGAAAAACAGATTATGTGAGATGAATAATTATTAAGTACTTACATGAAAAACAATTATATTTGAAAAGCAGCTATTTATTTCGAAAACGTTTTTCTCTGTAAGAACATACCAATCACTTTTTTCTTTAAATCGTCTATTTCAGTCTTTATAGAACCAACATGCTCTTTTTGTTGACGTGATTGTAGTTCGAAACTCTATGTAAGCTCTGCAAACCTTCACTTTTGCAGGACCCACGAAAACGCTCCATTATCCCTGGTGCAATAAGACTTTATGATGTCATTTTATGCCTGGAAGCCTAAACTACCTTAAATAATAGTACTGTCTAACGCCTGACAATAAAACCAAGGCATTGTTTGTAGAGCAGTTTTCGACATAGTGTAAAAGAATAGACAATGTAAAATAGGATAAATAAACAGCTTTACACAACTATTATTGCAGATGTAATAATGTCGTGATCTCATTGATGAAAAAGGCCAGTGAAACGGAAACGAATGTATCTTTAAAATTTAAACCAAATCGAGTGTTTATAATTGTGAGTTTGTGAACAGTTATTTATTACCCACCCAAACTCACAAGCCAGCTCAAAATTACTTATAGAGTACATTATAGTTATGAATATAATAATCACATACATTTATGTAATTCATTTTATTAGAGGATTTAATCCAGAGTATGAGATCCAGAGTATGAGTGTGTACGTATGCACGAGTGCTCGTGTGCGTGGGTGCTTGCATGTGTGTGTGTGTGTGTGTGTGTGTGTGTGTGTGTGTGTGTGTGTGTGTGTGTGTGTGTGTGTGTGTGTGTGTGTGTGTGTGTGTGTGTGTGTGTGTGTGTGTGTGTGTGTGTGTGTGTGTGTGTGTGTGTGTGTGTGTGTGTGTGTGTGTGTGTGTGTGTGTGTGTGTGTGTGTGTGTGTGTGTGTGTGTGTGTGTGTGTGTGTGTGTGAGTGTATTGAGTGTGTATATTGTTTAAACATTTTATTCTTTCCTACTACCCACATTTCTCCATTTTTATATTCTCATAAAACCTCAAAATTTTATAATATACATAAAACTCAGGTTTATTTCCGAATTTTTGTTTTTCTTTACCTTTTTTATGCTTTTGTGATAACATCAAGATTATTATTTTTCAAATCTATAAGAGGTTTTGAATAAAAAACATAAGGAGTATGTAGCAGTTTGTATGTGCTCTAGTTACTTAATGTTATTTTAAAAATATAGATATAATATTAACCCATTAATATATTAGATAACTGAATATACTCCAAGATATTAAAAAATTTTACAAGTTAAATTTACTGCCAATGCGTAATACAGAAACTGACATAACATGAGACTAATAAAAACAACTGTTATGTAAAATCAAACAATATCATATACCTTAACCAAACATTCGATACTTCTAATAGTAAAGGAAATTGCATTTGAAATTTATTAAAACCCCTTATTTAATCAATAATTAACTTATTATTTAAATGATGTATGATAACCTTATGTGTAATGTTTCGCCGATGTTTTAATAAGCTACCTAACCTAAACTTTCTACTCGCTTCCGATACAATGAAGTATTTCACAATTACTTAAAAACATTTCTTCTAAAGATTTATATTTTCCAGGCACTGGGGAGTAGAACCGTTGCATTTTACCTGTGTATAAATCAAGAACAAGCGGGTTATTTGAGACATAAATCACTTAACGTGCCAGTAACTACGTACGTATCTACGTCGAAACACAAACTAATATTTCTTCAACAACTAAGGATGCGAAAAGCTGCTTCTAAATCAATTTCTTAGCTTTATTTACATTAAAAATGTTTTCGTTTGCCTACCTCACAATGGACAAAAAACTGCTCTATATTGTTACGTTGTTACAGGGGTTCAATTAATTATAAAGCAGTTTAGAATAGTTACCTATTTTCTTAATTTGTTCACTTTAATGGCTACTATTATTTACACATTTTATATTCATAAAAGGGCTCAAACACCGGTTTAATCTTCTAACAACCAAGTTCGTAAGTTACGCAACTACTAAGTTCGCTCATACTCTATTTACACTTACACTAACAGTCACTCTGTTACTAAACAATTGTAATCAATGATCTCTTTTCACTTAACACAACCTGTATATATCGACTTACCTAGCTACAAGGGTCTAGAACATTCTACCTCTTGTGTCCACACAAGCGTGAAAGGACATGCAGCTACTTGTCATAAATTACAGGCGGGATCTTGCTCATCACAATATGTTTACCCATTTCCACTCACAAATCAGTGGCCATATTATTTTAGTCGAAAATAATATACATTTCATCAACAAAATATTAATTTTAGATTTAAATTGTGATAAAAGGTAATAGAATTCTTATGAATCCTAAACCATACACCGAAGTCGAGCGTATAATGAAAACATCAAATCCAAAGTACTTAGTATCACTTTAGATGCAGAATTCAGATTCCCCAGCTTCCTAGAATCCCTGTGCTTATAGAGCATTGAAAAAACTAAAAATTATCAAAAGTCTTTGCAGTACTGACTGTGGGTCTTTGCTCAGGAATCAGATTACCAGATTAATCTTTAATAAGACCGCCTATGGAGTATGCTTCTTCTATTTAAGCTCATACCTTGGATGTGATCTAAAACGCCTAGAAAATAGGAGGATGTACAACACGATTCACTGTGTTCACGGAAGTTCACTGTCAAGCGAAGATGTCGTGCACCAGATCACATAGCAAGGAGAAGATTACAACAGTCACAGACTGATAAGGTCATCCCCTGTACATTTGACAAAAAAACTAGAGAAACTCTTGGCCTTTAGTACAACAAATTTCATCTATCACGAGCAAATATCACCTATTTATTCACTTCCAACTATAACATTGTGATGAACTTCCTATTGCCATGTATAAAAAAGGAATCGACTGCATCAAAAATACAAATGGGCTGATTAGCATTGGACAGTATACAAGACAGGACTTTGCAAATCCATTTATAGGCGGTTCTTCAGATTAAATAAGAAGTAATGGAAGTTCTGTAGTAGATGTTAACAGTAGTTAACATCTACCTCTTTTGTACCTCTTGGAGTAGGTACAAAATACCAGCGGAAGATTGGTGCCGGAGCTGTGACCTTCAACTTCCCTTGTGAATTTCTGGCGGTGCCCTAAGTACTTGTCACGTCAAATCCCTCCCTACAAAAGAGCAGGCTGATGATCCTAATATTTTATGTGACTCAAGAGCAGACCTTCAATCTATATTGAATAGTTGTTTCTTTGTTACCAATGGGATTCGCTCATGCCTTAACGAAACGCATAAGCTGCATGAAATCTGCAATCTCCAGTGGCTATCAGCACATGTCAACTTAACTGGCAATGAGTGTGGAGATCAAAGGAGGCTAGAGCTGGTAATATTGACACAATTATCTTCATCACCTATTTAAGGCGAATCACGTGGCTAAATTCAAGTTAAGACATAATTTAATTCTAATAAAACAACAGCGTTGTAACATCAATAACAATCGACTCATAACAAAATCCATACTCAGACTAATAACTGGACATCACACAAGAACATTGATAAAGAGGGTGAGAAAACCTACCGAAACTGTCATACCTGCCTGTTTTTGGTTACACATATGTAGAAAGAGGATAATCCAAGATTGGGTTGAATAAAAATATGAATAACAAAGGGCCATAATATACAAGGAATGGGGTAAATTATGTCTCGCAGGCAGGGATTAGTTTGAACATTTTAACTAGATCTGTTCTCTGTAATGTGCCTGCAGGCTGCTTTCTATAAACCAAGTTTAATATTCAACTTTATAAATACGTAAACCAAAAAAACACAAGATAGTAGCCCTGACAACTTCTATGCGTTAGTAATAAATTTACTCTCTTAACTTTGGTTGAAAGTAGCTGACCTTATTGCTTCGAACGGAGCCATTTTATATATTGCTTTAAAATCTAAGGCATAACTTTATAAGTTTAATCGTTACTTCATTTAACACATTTAGGTTAATATTTTTTATTGGTATAAATTATTAATGGCACTGTTTTTCCTCCTGAGCATCTTAAATGAAAATATATTTAATACCATTACGTGTCTTCAAGTATTTTGAAGCGAAGCTTAATTCGAGTGCTTTCAACTGTCATAGTGATCGTGGATTCTATAACTTATATATCCCACAAGTTACTATCTAAAACTGTTTTAATCAAATCCAATATTTATATTGGTAAAACAAATCAGAATCGATGGTGAAAGAGGAATAATGCCCGCAAAAAGCACTCTACTACTGGCATTGTTGTCACTTGTTGCTATCAATTGCTTACAGAGTACAGCTGTGTTCAACTTGAGAACATGTCGATAGTCATTTATCAAGTATACGTTGTGAAACCAATGATTCATGGTGTAAATAAAATACTGCAATTTGTACTACTATGTTGCTATTGGTAGTTGTATGAAAGGTTGTAAAGTGTGTTTCTATATGAAAATATAATGTTGTTCATGTAATTTGAAACTTGTGTATATTAATAATAAAAATGGACGTAACAATGTTATCGAAATATTGAATTTTACTTTTAGATAGAGTGACCCATGGTTTTACGAGGACCATAAACTGTTCCAAATCAATGAAAATAAATGAATATCCGTAATCTTCGGAACAATAACCGTTAACTTGAAAATATTATTATAAGATGACTAATTACTTGGAAAATTTGCTGTGGTTTATTATTAATAAGTAACACAAAAACCTCTAAATACAAACACCTTTATTGAAATTATTATAAGAGAATCTTGCAATAATTGTCAAAAGCGTTGCTTAATATCTCAAATTGCCTTACGCCATGAAACGTTTAGCTGAAAATATTGTTCCAATCCTGTTGAACTTTCTACAATACTTCCTTTAAGCTTACGTTGTTAAGGCAATGCCGACAGGAATACGCGATAAAAACATTCCAAATTAACTTTCTCAAGAACTAATATTGAGGTAAACTTCTGATAAGGCTGCTGGTGTAGACTATGATGATGCACCGATGTAGAGTCTGATAAGTCACCCATTACAAATGTAATGAGGAGTCCAATATAAAGACTAATGAGGCTGTCAGTGTGGACTCTGATCATACGAACGGTCTAGAAATGATGAGGCGCCGATGTAGAAGCTGCTGTAGCTACCGGTGTAGAGTCTGCTGAAGCCTACGGTGTAGAGTCTACTGTGGGTGTTCGTCTAGAAATGAGGTGTAAATGTAGAATATGTTGATGCTGCCGATGTAAAGTCTAATAAGACTGCCTATATAGGGTCAGAAGAAGCTGCCGGTGAAGAGTGTGATGAGATGCTTATGTATAATCTGATGGGTTACCTATTATTAATGTGATGAGGAGTCCGGTGTAAAGCCCAATGCGTGCAGAGTCTGATGACTCTCCCGGTAGAGAGTCTGTTGAGACGCTGATGTAGAATCAGATGAGTCATTGATTATTAATATAATGAGGAGTCAGATATAGAGCTTAGTAAGGTTAACAGTGTAGAGTCTGATAAAGGTGCCGGTCTAGAGTTTGATGAGACGCCGAAGTAGAATCTAATGAGTCATCGATTATTAAAATGCTGAGTAGTCTTGTACTGAGCCTAAAGAGGCTACCAGTGGAGAGTGTAACGAAACTCCGATCTAGAGTCTGATGAGGTTGCCCGTAAAAAGATACTATGAAAAGACAGTGAAAAATTATTGTGTACGTCTTCAATTTCACTATATTTGCGCTTAGGATTCTTCGCAGAACAATATTGCTTTTGTAATCAACACTGAACTGAAATAACTAAAATGTGAATATAAACTTCTATTTTCCTATTTCTGAATTAAGTAAATAAATCTTGTTAAGTTTCTAACGAAGAATTTAGTTTTTTCTTAGTTTGCAAATCGAATTAAAATATTAATGTTTATAGTTTAAAATTATTATTCAAACAACTTCTTAAGCATACCACATTAAACAAAAAATATTGTTTATTATAAATGAACATTTTAAAATTTTGTGTTTTAAAAATATAATTAAATCCCAGAATCGTTAAATTTAAACTATTGTAAAATCTCTTTATTTAAGTTCATTAATTTTAGTTTTATGTTCATTAATGTGTTTTAGAGTTCTGAATAGGCCTAGTTATTTTTTAGAGCGAGACTTGAGTTTATAATCGGTTTTACAAAAACTAAAAGCTATTTCTAAATCAACACAAATTTAGAATGCCTTTCTTTTTCATAGCTTATTATCCCATTGTTACGTTAAAAGCTCTAATGAATTGCCCCAGCCGTATCCTTTAGGACTAGTCTTACTCAAGAGGTGGATTGACATCCGAGGGTGTTCCTACATTTTCACATACACTATCCTGATACTCAAAGTTTTACATTTGTCGCGCGGTATACGCGTAAGGTCATACATCCGTTCTTGAAGACCTAAATGTATAGCAACGTAAGGGGTGATATTTATCCTTCGGTGTAAATAGCCTCTAAGAACAATTAGGTTAGATTAGATGAATTTAAAACTTGAAAATTGAAACAATGCGAGAAAAGGTTTTAAAAAATTAAAAGCGCTGTTAGCGGATTTTAAACACGCCTGAAAGATTAAAAAGCATTTTTTATATCACTTATCGGGTCCAAAGTGTGTCTAGCATCAGAGAGATATCAATCTTAGCTAATAACGTAACTGCAAACATATTTGACAAGAAACTAGCTTCCTGGACACATTCCAAGTCTCTAGTTCCTGGTTAATTCCCTCAGTCACAGATCGGAAATAATATGCACCTTCCAGAGGTAAACACAGGACAGCAACCTCAGTCTCTTACATCCATATTTCCCCTTGCCAGATATTTCACCTTTTCAGATATTCATATTTTCAGGTGGCTATATTAGGTTTTCCCGGCTTTTTCATTTCCCCGGTACTTAAGCGCCTGGCTGGATTATAGCTTGCCCCATTCGGTTATTGTATACTAGCCCTAATACTCCCGCCCCTGCACTTTCAGTAACTATACTTCTTCGCGGTCTGACGCTTCTTCCACTGGTAAATATCAGACGTAGCTCTTGAATATTAAAATCCGCCTTCTATTCATATTCTTTGAGTATGAATATTTCCAACTGTTAGTATAAGTCGGAAATATTAATAGGTTCCTGTCTATAGCCAACAATCAAAACATTCATCGTATATTTTGTAAATGCTAAATTCAAGCTCTTTCAGAGGAAAAGCACATTTTTGATCGAGAATATTTTTAATTCAATCACAAGAGACTTCGAAACAAACTAAATATAATATACTGACGTGAGTCTGAGGTAAAACAAATGTGGCTTGTAAAAGTGTTAAAACCCATCTATTAGAGGCAATCTCTCGAGTCATAGGTGTGAGGCGGAAAATCCTTTTAATCTAAAACACGCGTCAGTTCGAAACTTTGTCTTCACTTTCAAATACGTGAAAATAATCGTATTTTCGCTCGTCTGCTTTTAAATGAGGATGTGAAATCTCAAGAGCGCTATATAAAATATTTCCCCTAATTAATTATAATATTATTAAATGCTTTGTTTTTTTAAAATTTAAACACTTTAAAATAATTGAAATTTTTAATATTTATGTGTTTCCATTGTTGTTGTGATAGAAATGGCTATAAACAAAAATTATAATTTGTCTGACAGAAGAAACCTCATAATACCTCATTTGAAGAATGAATAATAGGAAACCCCTATTAGATGTTGAAAAATGTACTAAATAAAATTTTTATTAAATAAATCTAATTGAAATATGTTCTTAGAAGTCAGTAGCGCCAAAGACAGTCTTCATTTAAAAAAATTCGAATAAATATATATAGATCATTATTATTGTAGTGAACTAAAATAACATTTATTAAAATATAAATGAATGTATTAGTTATTTAATATAAACATTATGAATGATTAAATTTGTATTTGATATACAATAAATAAAGTCACATAACCCACCTGCTAAACTGTTGTTCTACAATATAACCTATAGCAAAAAAAACAGCTGTTGAATCATGTGTTATCAATTAGTTTAACCTAAAATAGTTGGATAAAGCATTTTGTATTAAAACTTTGTCATAGTTTAAGTAACAGTGCAAAGAGAGACGTTTAATGATTTCAAAGAGAAGTGTCCCACATAAGTTGAATGAACATTATAAAATTATTTTTTGAATATAATTTTTTCAACGATCTAAAATGTTATTTAATAAGTGTCCAAACATCCGATTGGATAATTTTATATCTGTGTTTTGGGTTTTTAAGTATGTATTAATTTGTGCAAATACGTGGTTATCCTATAGCATAAATTTAGTTTTTATATTATTGAAAATGTTATTTATGACTACTATTGTATAAAATAATTTGAATTCAATTACAGTGATTAACACAGTGTTTACAACTAATTGACAAAGATTATTATTGGCTTTGATTAATTAAAACGTGTGTCAGAAAATAAATAATTGGTTTTTAATCGTTCTTAGATACTATTTAATTGTAGGTTTTTCTGTCTATCATCGTAAATATGGCCTACGGTCCTTATACTGTGAATAATTTCTATGATACACACTATGTTACACTTTATATATTTTTTTCACTTTTCACTATTTTTCTATAGTATTGTTAGTAATTCATATACTTTACTATCGTGATTAATTTAGTTATGTGTAGTTGGAGCAACCAGTAATGTGTCGGAGCGTTGAGTGTGGGGGAAGTGGTAGTCAAGCCCATGCCGTTCGACTTAGCAACTGATTTGGATAATGCCTCGACAGAGCTCTCCTAGAATTTAGTGATGTGTATTTGGAGCAACCAGTAATGTGTCGGAGCGTTGAGTGTGGGGGAAGTGGTAGTCAAGCCCATGCCGTTCGACTTAGCAACTAATTTGGATAATGCCTCGACAGAGCGCTCCTAGAATTTAGTGATGTGTAGTTGGAGCAACCAGTAATGTGTTGGAGCGTTGAGTGTGGGGGAAGTGGTAGTCAAGCCCATGCCGTTCGACTTAGCAACTAATTTGGATAATGCCTCGACAGAGCGCTCCTAGAATTTAGTGATGTGTAGTTGGAGCAACCAGTAATGTGTTGGAGCGTTGAGTGTGGGGGAAGTGGTAGTCAAGCCCATGCCGTTCGACTTAGCAACTAATTTGGATAATGCCTCGACAGAGCGCTCCTAGAATTTAGTGATGTGTAGTTGGAGCAACCAGTAATGTGTTGGAGCGTTGAGTGTGGGGGAAGTGGTAGTCAAGCCCATGCCGTTTGACTTAGCAACTGATTTGGATAATGACTCGACAGAGCTCTCCTAGAATTTAGTGATGTGTAGTTGAAGCAACCAGTAATGTGTCGGAGCGTTGAGTGTGGGGGGAGTGGTAGTCAAGCCCATGCCGTTCGACTTAGCAACTGATTTGGATAATGCCTCGACAGAGCTCTCCTAGAATTTAGTGATGTGTATTTGGAGCAACCAGTAATGTGTCGGAGCGTTGAGTGTGGGGGAAGTGGTAGTCAAGCCCATGCCGTTCGACTTAGCAACTGATTTGGATAATGCCTCGACAGAGCTCTCCTAGAATTTAGTGATGTGTAGTTGGAGCAACCAGTAATGTGTTGGAGCGTTGAGTGTGGGGGAAGTGGTAGTCAAGCCCATGCCGTTCGACTTAGCAACTAATTTGGATAATGCCTCGACAGAGCGCTCCTAGAATTTAGTGATGTGTAGTTGGAGCAACCAGTAATGTGTTGGAGCGTTGAGTGTGGGGGAAGTGGTAGTCAAGCCCATGCCGTTCGACTTAGCAACTAATTTGGATAATGCCTCGACAGAGCGCTCCTAGAATTTAGTGATGTGTAGTTGGAGCAACCAGTAATGTGTTGGAGCGTTGAGTGTGGGGGAAGTGGTAGTCAAGCCCATGCCGTTCGACTTAGCAACTGATTTGGATAATGACTCGACAGAGCTCTCCTAGAATTTAGTAATGTGTAGTTGAAGCAACCAGTAATGTGTCGGAGCGTTGAGTGTGGGGGAAGTGGTAGTCAAGCCCATGCCGTTCGACTTAGCAACTAATTTGGATAATGCCTCGACAGAGCGCTCCTAGAATTTAGTGATGTGTAGTTGGAGCAACCAGTAATGTGTTGGAGCGTTGAGTGTGGGGGAAGTGGTAGTCAAGCCCATGCCGTTCGACTTAGCAACTAATTTGGATAATGCCTCGACAGAGCGCTCCTAGAATTTAGTGATGTGTAGTTGGAGCAACCAGTAATGTGTTGGAGCGTTGAGTGTGGGGGAAGTGGTAGTCAAGCCCATGCCGTTCGACTTAGCAACTGATTTGGATAATGACTCGACAGAGCTCTCCTAGAATTTAGTGATGTGTAGTTGAAGCAACCAGTAATGTGTCGGAGCGTTGAGTGTGGGGGAAGTGGTAGTCAAGCCCATGCCGTTCGACTTAGCAACTGATTTGGATAATGCCTCGACAGAGCTCTCCTAGAATTTAGTGATGTGTATTTGGAGCAACCAGTAATGTGTCGGAGCGTTGAGTGTGGGGGAAGTGGTAGTCAAGCCCATGCCGTTCGACTTAGCAACTGATTTGGATAATGCCTCGACAGAGCTCTCCTAGAATTTAGTGATGTGTAGTTGGAGCAACCAGTAATGTGTTGGAGCGTTGAGTGTGGGGGAAGTGGTAGTCAAGCCCATGCCGTTCGACTTAGCAACTAATTTGGATAATGCCTCGACAGAGCGCTCCTAGAATTTAGTGATGTGTAGTTGGAGCAACCAGTAATGTGTTGGAGCGTTGAGTGTGGGGGAAGTGGTAGTCAAGCCCATGCCGTTCGACTTAGCAACTAATTTGGATAATGCCTCGACAGAGCGCTCCTAGAATTTAGTGATGTGTAGTTGGAGCAACCAGTAATGTGTTGGAGCGTTGAGTGTGGGGGAAGTGGTAGTCAAGCCCATGCCGTTCGACTTAGCAACTGATTTGGATAATGACTCGACAGAGCTCTCCTAGAATTTAGTGATGTGTAGTTGAAGCAACCAGTAATGTGTCGGAGCATTGAGTGAGGGGGAAGTGGTAGTCAAGCCCATGCCGTTCGACTTAGCAACTGATTTGGATAATGCCTCGACAGAGCTCTCCTAGAATTTAGTGATGTGTAGTTGGAGCAACCCGTAATGTGTTGGAGCGTTGAGTGTGGGGGAAGTGGGAGTCAAGACCATGCCGTTCGACTTAGCAACTGATTTGGATAATGCCTCGACAGAGCTCTCCTAGAATTTAGTGATGTGTATTTGGATCAACCAGTAATGTGTTGGAGCGTTGAGTGTGGGGGAAGTGGTAGTCAAGCCCATGCAGTTCGACTTAGCAACTGATTTGGATAATGCATCGAAAGAGCACTCCTAGAATTTAGTGATGTGTAGTTGGAGCAACCAGTAATGTGTTGGAGCGTTGAGTGTGGGGGAAGTGGTAGTCAAGCCCATGCCGTTCGACTTAGCAACTAATTTGGATAATGCCTCGACAGAGCGCTCCTAGAATTTAGTGATTGAACTAGCGTCAAGACAGTTGCCTTATAACAGCATTACGTCGGAATTCTGTTTTATATTTCTATTTTCCTGTAGTAAAACTGACACTCTAAAAGCCATGCACGCTTGATTTCCTATTAATAACCTCTCTGTATTTACGATACGCGAACCTGTGGGACGTAGTTCACTGTTTACATACCCTTGGGTTATACATTTTGGCAGCCAATTTTCTCCTTTTCTATGTTAACAGGATCAAAGTGTATAAAATGCATACAACGTAAAATATATATTTGTATATTCACTTGTATATTCACTTTGCTTTCTTTTACGGAAATAATTTTATACATATTTTCTTGAATGTATCTCGATCTACCTCAGAGGTAGGTATGATCAAACATTTTCCTACAGCCTATGTTTTCTACCATTTGTGTTAAAAAGTAATAATAATTTGAAATGTTTTGTGTTCTTTACAGACGATGGGCTAGTAAGACAATATTGTACACGAAAGATTTTTTTAAATAATGTAAACATAGACAGCAGAAGATAGGCACGTAAGACCCTCTCGTAGAAGATATAAGGAGGATCTTGGCATCACGAGTACGGGTCGCGCACTTCAAGTAGACGTAGTGTAGAAATACTAGTATTTCTAGATATGAAAATGAAGTAAATAGGATTATATAGTACTAAGAAAATTACGTAATAACCTCATTAAGTGGGATTGAGGGAGAATAATACATTAAGTGGGCAGCGTTGCTTACAATAAGTAGACCTCTCAACCGGAGTGGAGAGAAAGTTCTACTTGCTAACCGGTAATTGTAGGGAATTGTTTGTTGCAGTTAACTTTCTGAAAATATAAATTTAATTCAGTAACTTTTGTAATTTATTGGAACATAATCTAGATCAGAGGTTCCCAAAGATTATGGTACCACGCCCCCACCTCTTGAAATGAAAGCCTCCCACGCCCCCGACAATTTACACTATAAATAAATGGTATGGGCATATGAAAAAAGAAACAAATATTACATATATATATATATATATATATATATATATATATATATATATATATATACAATTTCCACAATATATTTCAAGCTTTAATATCGACAGGCCACATCTTTTAGTGTATTGTTCTGGAGCCCGCTACAAACCTAAATCTCACAAATAGGAGATGCTAATAATCTTTTTACCTGGCCAAATAAACATAAGCTTGGTACTACTCATATAGAACAATAAAACACAATTTCCACAATATATTTCAAGCTTTAATATCGACAGGCCACATCTTTTAGTGTGTTGTTCTGGAGCCCGCTACAAACCTAAATCTCACAAATAGGAGATGCTAATAATCTTTTTACCTGGCCAAATAAACATAAACTTGGTACTACTCATATAGAACAATAAAACACAATTTCCACAATATATTTCAAGCTTTAATATCGACAGGCCACATCTTTTAGTGTATTGTTCTGGAGCCCGCTACAAACGTAAATCTCACAAATAGGAGATGCTAATAACCTTTTTACCTGGCCAAATAAACATAAACTTGGTACTACTCATATAGAACAATAAAACACAATTTCCACAATATATTTCAAGCTTTAATATCGACAGGCCACATCTTTTAGTGTGTTGTTCTGGAGCCCGCTACAAACCTAAATCTCACAAATAGGAGATGCTAATAATCTTTTTACCTGGCCAAATAAACATAAACTTGGTACTACTCATATAGAACAATAAAACACAATTTCCACAATATATTTCAAGCTTTAATATCGACAGGCCACATCTTTTAGTGTATTGTTCTGGAGCCCGCTACAAACGTAAATCTCACAAATAGGAGATGCTAATAATCTTTTTACCTGGCCAAATAAACATAAACTTGGTACTACTCATATAGAACAATAAAACTCAATTTCCACAATATATTTCAAAATTTAATATTTTTTCGACAACCACGATGCCATCAACAGTGAAAATACTATACACTTATGGATTCTTCTTTGACAGAAGCATTAGTAGTAACTTATTTCAACAGATGTGAACATAAACTCAGTTCATCACTGATTATGGCAACATGCTTTTCGAAAAACGTCTGATGACATTTAAGACTTGGAAAATATTGTGACAGTTTTATTGTTTTTTAATTATCGATTACTGTTTATTGATCTCAAAATCAAGTCCAAAACTGAATTATAACTCCTCTTATAAATAAAAATTTTAAAACAAAATGAAGTATATCCAATTGAATATGTTCAAATATGTTATACGTTCGTCTTTTTTATTGGTTTTATGTTTTGCGTTACTGCTTCTAGTGACTAAATATAATTTTGTATTTTTGACGAATTCGGGAAGAGATATAAGCAGGATGAAGTAAATTATAGTACCCATTAAAATAAGGATATATATCTCGCCTAAAACTAAAAGATCAGGTATCAAATTTCGCGGTCATTTATTTCTCTAAAGTCTTGCATCTTTTATTGAACACGTTTTGGTGATGAATAAATAAATCAATACTCCCCTGCCGTCTGAGCCACTAACACCCTCCTACTTGATAGTTTTTTTTCAACATGTTAGCTATATTCTTCCTGCGTAGGAATGTTTCACATAGAGAGCGCAAATTGTTTCTTTTCCCTCTATAATCCATACAGTTATATTTTAAAAGATAAAATCTAATCGAGCATAAATACGAGCAAAATTATAATTGTTCTAGATTTTCCCTAAACACGGGATATGTTCACTCCTAATACAAATTGATATTCTTTCATAAATAAGAGCACCAATCATACACTGTTTTCTAAAAAGTTAAAGAAACTAGTTATATGGTTCTTTTTTTCTTAGTACGATTAATTTAGACCTTAAACTAAAGGAATCAAGTATTACATAATAGTAGGAGAAGCGTAAGACAAGTATTTATTTGTTTGAAACTTTATACGTTTGTTAATCTTTGAGGACAAGAGAAGAAGAAAGGGAAGCCATGAGAGTGTTGGAGGCCGGAGAGAGAGAAGTTAAGTCTTAGCAGCGGAAAGGAGTTGTGTCGGAGAGGGAAGTCTACACTTGGAAGTCCGAGAAAGAGAAGTCTAATGCTGGGAACCGAAAATGAAGTCGTTTAAAGAATAATGTAGACAGTCAGGATCTTAGAATCAAGGAGGCATAAATTTGTGAGTAAAAATATAGTCTTAATGACGTTACCTTTTTTATTATTTTTTTGTTGTTTTTAAATTACTCGTTTTAATGGGTATAACACGAATATCAACTTTTTCCGCGGAAAATACTGAAAGTTACTTTTTTTCACATTTTAAATGTTATGTTGTAATGCCATTTAGGCCTATTGATATTGTTTTTTTAAAAACTTATTTTTAATTACTCATTTCAATGTGAAGAACACTAATATTAACATTTTTCCTCGTAAAATACGAAAAGTTAATTTTTTTCTCATTTTTAATGTTACTCTATAATAGCATATATAGGGTGAACCAGCCGCCCAGTAGCTACAGCGCACTGCAACTACGTCAAAGTAAGTTTATTTTATTACTAAACTTAAAATCTAAATATTTTACTTTTGGTTATAATTTTATACAACATTACTATATACCTACATCAAAATATACCTATGAAGTATTCAGTCAGGATAGATTTGGTTATAATTTTATTGAACTTTAATATCTACCTATATTAAAATATACCTATGAAGTATCCGGTCAGGATACATTTGGTTATAGTTTTATACAACATAACTATATACCTTCATTAAAATATACCTATGAAGTATCAAGTCAGGGTACATTTTCTAATGTACAATTTAGCTAATAATAGAAAATTATACTTCATAAAGTTTAATTCTTAAGGCCAACAAAATAGTTTCAAGGAACGCCCGTTATAATTCAATTTATAATACAATCCATCACACAGTAAACTTACACCTAGAAAAATATTCAATTAATGAAATGTTGTTGATTAAGATGATGTTAGACTTAAGATTGAACAATTGTTAAATGTAAAGACTTCTTTTCCGTCGTTTTGCTACTGAAATTACCCTAGCTGGCAGGGCAAAGTTTTCTATTATAGGACATGCAGGTTAACAATAAAATTCAGGTTTATTGCTAATCGAACTCACTATTAAAATAATAAGAAAATTATGAACAGGTAAATATCACATGTAAAATAAAATTAAAAAGAGCAATCTCAAATAAGAGGAATACATCTTACACACTTCCATGCACACACGACCACACATATCGCGCTTGTGTGTGTGTGTGTGTGTGTGTGTGTTGTGTGTTGCGGCGGGCTGTATTCTGTTGGAATACCTACCGCAAAAAGAAAAAATTTAAAACACAGAGAGTTTAAAATTTTAACGATATAAAACAAACCAAGCCATCTTGGTTTAGTAAAGTTAAATAGGGTCATTTGCCAGGGGAAAACTGTCAAAATCTACCTAGAAATACAATCGACATTTCAAAAGATACAGCGAGACGAAAGAAATCAAAAAACAAGAATAAGAAAACTTCGTAAAAAGCACCAATAAATGAAATTAAAATTCGAAATTAACTAAATAAAATTCAAATTAACTTTGTAAGAAATTTTAAAAAAAATTTGAGTATTAGAAAATGCCCAGCTAGGAACAGTGTTACAAAGGGGCTTAAAGTCAAAATTTTATTAGTATGAATTCTAAATTTAAAGATGTGCCAAATACATAGAAGAAAGAAAATATGACCAGTCGCAGAGAGAGAGAGGGAAGCCAAGCAGAGCTGATCCGTGTCACAAAGGGAAGGTGAAATTCAAAGATGGCGTCAACTCACGTAAAAGCTGGACAGGGAGCAAGCGTCGTTTCAAGAAGAAAGCCAAGCAGGACCTCCCCACCCAGCTGGATAACCAAGCAGCAACAGAAGAGAGGAGGGAAAGGAGTGAACCAGGCCCTATGGAAAAGTTAAGGTCAGATCTGCACGGTTTTCTCTTTGCAAATTAGAAATTTTAATTTGAAAGATTTTTTTAAAAGGGAAAGTGTAAAACAGTTTAAATAAATCTTAAAACCATAAATAGCAAACTTTGAAATTCAAAAACAAGTACTGCTGGCTTTGTTTAAGGGAGGGGTAAGAATTACAAGATGGCGTAGCCTTAAAAGTAGAAAATATGTTGTGTTTTATGAAAATAAGGGAAATAAAAATTTAAGGTTAGAAATGTTATAAAGGGTTAAGGTTTCATTGTAAACAACGCAAATAAAGGTATTTAAATTATTTAAAGGGTCTAAATTTATAGGGGGATAAAGAAATTAAGTAAGATAAAATATGTTATATAAAATTAAATATGATATCACAAAGGTAAGCATGCAAGATGGCTGACAAAGATAAGTTGTTTACTACAGCTGAATCGAAGGCCATGCATTGTTTTCAAAAAGTCCTAACAGTGGGGCGGTATGTTATATAAGTAAATTAAACTGAATTGCTGTTTTATTTAGGAGTTATTTTGTAATTTTTAAAATTGAAACCAATTAACATAAATTGTTCTTTTTAATAAAAAAGAGTTAAATCATTAATTCAAGTTAATTAAATTAAATTGTTGGTTTTATTTAGAAAGGGGTAAAATTATATATAGGTAGCAAATAAATTAAATTAAAATAAAGTTTTGAGTAAAAATAAAGGGTTATGACTTTGATCCGTATGAAATTAAAATATTTTAAATGTGCAACAAAAGGGTTAAGTAAAACAAGAGATGTTTTAAATGAGGTTTTATATATGGATGAATTTTGTAAATTAAAATAAGTTTTTTCAGATTAATTATAGGTTTATTTTGATTATTTCAGGATTTATGTATATATATATATATATATATAAGAAAAATTCATGTTATTGTTGGTGATAGGGAAGACTTAAATAGAAAAATAAAATCTTTAAAAGTTTTGAAATTTAAGTTACATGATTTCTGTAAATGGGTTAATGACCATTCAATAAATGTTAATTAAATCTTAATAAGTATAAATTTTCTTCAGAAATTGCGTTGATAAATTTTCAGTAAATGTTAGTTAATTTCCAGTAGGTATAACTTTCTTGCAGAAAGGGTTAATTAAATTGTAGCCAAAGGGTTAAATATTTTCTATTAAATGGGTTAAATGAATTTTAGTAAATGTGTAGATTTCTTTTTGTAAATGATTAAGGATCTGTCAGAAAGGCTTTTAAACATGTTTCAGTAAACGTCTTAATTAAAATATGTATTAAATATTGTAATTTCCATTCAGTAAATGTTTGTTTTCACTCAGCAGATGTTTTAACAGTTTTTATTAAATACGATTTGTTGTTCAGTAAATATTTTGGATCTCTTGTGGTAGATATATCTATATGTTTTTTAAGTATAATTTCTTGTTCAGTATGTGCTTTGAT
This sequence comes from Prosapia bicincta, assembly GCA_036971475.1. NCBI lineage: Eukaryota > Metazoa > Arthropoda > Insecta > Hemiptera > Cercopidae > Prosapia > Prosapia bicincta. The sequence continues at coordinate 159,160,744 of JBAIZL010000005.1, read as the reverse complement.
ATTTTTCATTTATAAATATAATGTAATTTATGAAATTGTTTTAGGTTGTTTGGTAAAGTTGAATTAATTTCTACCTGTAAAAGGAAGTAGAAAATTCCTTTGAAAGGTCAAATAAAGTTGATAGAGATATAGGAAAAATTTTAACACATACATGGCTATATAGAATGTTGCCATAAATAAGTTGATTTTTAAGAGATTCTAACTAGTTGAACAAAATGTAAAGGTTAGGAAGCTTTCGGAGTGTACTGAAGAGTAAAGCTTTGCCAGAAACAAAAGGGTTAAAACGAAAATTTGTAGAATGTAGCAAATAACTTTTAATTAAAATCCAAGTAAACATAAACAAACATTGACAATTAAAATTTTCAAGGTTACATAACCAGGGATTTTGAAATAAAATTAGGTCAAGCAGTCAAACGTTTTAAATATTCACTTAAGGAAAAAGAGATATTTAAATTGAAGATAGCAACCAAATTTCAGGTTGAAAGGGTTTAATTTTGACAAACAATATTGAGAGTTTAATTGAGTAAAGTTTTACGCTTCTTTATATTCCGATAGTTAGTAAACAAAAATTGTAAAATCTTAATTAAATGTTAAATTTCAAATAGAATAAACAAATATTATGTTTTCTTAAAATTAACAAGATGCAACACAAATGTAATTCAAGGTTAAAGAAATGCATACTGTGCTATGCATATTTAAATTAATAAGTTTTAAAATTATAAAATAAATATTTTTTAACTAACTTGCAAACAAACTGAGTATTTTTTTAAACAAGTTTCTTACACTCTCCTACAATCGATATGGTCATTTCGCCGATTATATGTCTTTCAAAAGAACTCCTTCTCCGGGATGACTCACCCGTTAAGGGTAAAATCCTCAGCAAGTTAGGTTTTTTGTTCTTTAGGTCAAGTGACTTGTTCTCTGGCAGATTTTTGTGAGCACTGCACAGCGTTCGTAGCTTTGGCTACGAACGGCTCGTTTCAAAATTCTTGCTCTGCAGCGGGCGCGCGGTGCTGGTCATGCGCTATAGGGTTGACGGCTGGGTAAGTAAGCGTAAGCTGGTGGTGAGCTGGTGAGTGGGCCCGTTGCAGTGTGTGTGTGTGTGTGTGTGTGTGTGTGTGTGTGTGTGTGTGTGTGTGCGTGTATGTGCGCGCGCGCGCGCGTGTGTGTGTGTGTGTGTATTTAAAGTCAGTGTAATTTGTCGCTTAAAATTAATGGCTTGCACCAGCATGATTTGTTGCAAATTTTAAGAATATTTCAAATAAATGAAATGATTGTTTTTTTGTAATGAAAGCTACAGTTTTCAACATCACAAGCAGGAAACAATTCATTAAAATGTGATTGGGCAGTGAAATATATTATGAACATATTTTTTTAACCAGAATCGTAAAATAAAAGAAATATTGAAAACCTATAGATTATAAGAATAATAAGTGGCAAACAACAAGGTTTTAAAATTGTAAAGTCATAAATAAACAAATTTAATAATTTTTGAAAATTTTAAATTAATTAAATTAATTACAACAATATGATTTCATTTCCGTGGTAGGCAAAGAGACAGTATACAGTGAGACATTTAGAGCTTATGTAATGACAAGCTTTCGGTCGCTCTTATACGCCAACATTTTAAGGCACACTCTACTTTTCTAATACGTAATTACTAGAAGGGTAGCTGGCTGACGACTTTACACTACTAGGCCACTACACACAGATACATCACACAAACACACATAGTTAATGTGCATTAACATAGTTGTTAAGCATAAACTCGCTCCTCATTCAGCTTAGGTACTGACTGATACAGCTCCTATGCCTACAGACGCTTCTTGGGTGCCTATATGGGAGAAGAGATCTGTTTTCAGTTGTATGATTATTAACTACTCAAGTTATTATTTATTACCTTTTTTTCTAGGGCATTAAGAATTTTGTGTTTTTTCACAAGATAGAACCTATCGAGGACTGTTAACAAGTCTCGGAGTGAGCCATCAGCCGGACTACAAAAATATTTGAATTCAGAATGTAATATTTTGTAAATTTATTTTATTGAAATACAAACTTTTGAAAATTTTTGTTTTATTTTAATTACGTATTAAGTATATTTACAATCTTTTCCATAGACACCAAATTGAAAATGATATGATTTAGTTACAGAAATATATATATATATATAGGTAAATACAACATTAGGTTGGATATGCAATGATTTAAATATGGCCTACTTAGAACAAATACTATATCACAGCCATATGTTTATGGGTTTATATTATTTTAATTTTATTAATTTAAAATGTTTTAATCTATTATTTCCAATTATTTTTCCATTATTGGGTAAACGTAGTGCTGGAAATAATTATGATGGATGGCACCTGCACTTAGAATGTCAACTAACTCTTCAGCAATTGGGATGGATTCATCTTAACTTTGACAGGCAACACGAGTTATCAATCTTGTTAAAATTCCTTAAACTGACGTTCACACTCATATTCTTTCATATTACTTAGCTAATTTTTAATTCCTATTTAAATCTTGTTTTTATAAAACTTATAAAATGGCAATAAGGCAAAGAAAAGTGGAAGAGTAAAAGTAAAACCAACGAGCACCCCTTTCTACAGCGATCTCTACGTGATTACACCACCATGATTGAACACGGGTGGTCTCTGTCAGTAATTATACACACGGCTGCCACCCATTATCTTTTAGAGTTATTAGAGCATTGAATTTAAATACAATGTTTCGTGTTTCTTCAACCAATACGTATGAATGCATGTAAAACATCATTTTCAAAACTTTAATTTACAAAATTTGTAACATTTGATATTTGCAGTAACTCAGGTTTCTCATATAAATTTACTTTTATTTAACTATTTCCTACATTTGTTTTGTAGAAACATGTTTCCAAACGGGAGAAATATATGAAGGGTTTAAGGTTCAGACGATGTCCCCAGGTGAGCGCAATTGATACTTAACTAAGAAATGTACAAAGGTTCAAACGACATTCCTTGGTTTATTACTTCCCAGACGAAAAGATAAATAAGGTTATCATCGCCTAACCACATGAAACAACTAATCTAAAACTGAAAATCGTCAAAAACGTATAATTAATAAATATAAATAAGAATAAAAATAATGTAATAAATAGTTCTATAACAATAAGTAAGAACATTCCCTTAAATAACAAAAAAGAAGGAATAACAATATAATAGTATATAACAGAATATTAATAAATAAAAACATAACTATAAATAGCAATAAAACAATAAATAATATTATAATAAAAAATATATATAACGATAAATAATATTTAAAAACAATAAAACACAAAATAATAGTAACGAGCCAACAACTATATGTTTCCAAACTTTTAATAAATAACAAATAAAAACAATGAAATAATAACAAAAATTGTATTTAACAATATTAGTAAAATGTATACACAAAACACACAAAGAAATGTATGGATAAATTATAATTAATAAATATGAGAATAATATCTATTTATAAAAATTTGTTATATTATATTTTAAGTAATAAGTTCAAGTGGCGAAAGAAAGCGATACACGGTCAATGGCGCCGTCCCTTAATATCATCTTTAAACTGCCTTCTATATTAAAACACACGAATATCACTCAAACCAATACAATCCACCAGTATTTGATTGATTTGAAGGAATCTCCACAGAACTGACATAATTATGGTTGCCATTGCCAATCAAGGGTAGAGACTAAGACAAACATTTGAAGTAAAAAATATAAAAATTACATGAACATAACCAATAATTATAGAATAACAGACAAAAAACAATATACAATAAATAAATACTGCTAAATCATAATAATAGAGAAGTAACAGCAAATTATACTGATAAATATATAACAATATAATAATAAATAGATAATATTAAATCTATAAAGTTTAAAACAATAAGGTTTAACACATAATAATTACGAAAAAACTAACAATAAACTAGTATAAATACTCTTTTAACAATAAATAAACACCTACACACACACACACACACACACAAACACAAATAAATATAGTATAATTAATAAATATGGAAATTAATTATCTACTTTAAAAAATCCAAAGTATTAAATTTTAAATAATATATTTACGTGGCGCAAGAAAGCGATGACACGGTCAATGGCATCGTCCTATAACACCACCTTTAAACTGCCTTCTATATTTACGAATATCGATCAAATCAATGCAATACAACAGTATATGTCTGATTGAGAAATCTTCACAGGACTGGCATAATGGCGGATCTTTAAGACCTATCAAGTACCCATGAGTTGCAAAAAAATGACCAACGCGAAGGGATGTAGCCACCACTTCCTCCCTACGTTTTGAACGAATAAAATATCTCCATGATGGACGGTATCCTTAATTCCCCACAGCTTATTGTGATTCACACTATGCCATTCGTCATTTCAAGCTAGCAATAACTGTTGCGTAAAACACACAATCAGATGCCATAATTCGTTTAGTAGTTGGCATCATTCTTGTGGCAATCGTTGCTGCTTCATCAACTTCTGTGTTTGAACATTGACACTAGAAACCCATCATGGTAGTATTACCGCAATACCCCCTAACTGAAGTTTGTCTACTGTACACGAAATCCTAAGAGACATCATAAAGAGCTTGAAGAGCACTTTGTGAATCGGAACAGACAAGGTATTGAGAAGACCAAGATTAAATGACAGTTAGAGCCTTGAGAATGACAAATAGTTCTGCTGTGAAAACACTCCAAGCTGAGGGCAATCCTCACTTGTAGGTACGCTCTGACGCGTAAAATGTACACCCAATACCTTTGTCCAGTTTACACCCAACAGTAAAAATCATTTCGCTATGTTGGTGGGATCTGGAAATTGTCATAAACTCCTGGTAAACCACATCAGGAGTAGTACTCATTCGTTTTTAAAGGGAGATTTAATACAGACCATGTATAAATAAAATTATTTGTAGATAATATAAGTTACGATGTTACATAAACAAAATCTATTTATATATTCTTCCTACACATCATGATATTGCCAAAAAACTTGTGCTTGGTTGTATAAAATGTCCCAACTGATACAGTAAAATAATAAATCTACGATGAAGGCCTAAAAAATCTTTTGAAAGAAAAAAAAACTCACAAACTTAAACACATTTTATTGTCATCACAACAGAGTACTATCGCACATTATATTATAATTTACCTGCAAAATATCCCTTTTCCTAACGTTAGCTAACCGGATGACCGGTGCATTGTTCGTGCATATTATTGTATTACAGCAAGAGGATGGAGGTTCTTTATACATCACTTCACTTATAAACTGGTTATCTTGCTTTAATAAACGTTTTTTAAACCAAATCACCTTACCGGGAATTGTATTTCTATATTATTATAAGTATAATATAACATAGGTACTTATATTGTATTTATCTTACATAAAGCTCTGTTTTTTTAAATGAAATATTGATTTTAAAGTTTAGAAAGTATATTTAAAGTTTAAAGTAGTTTAAAGTTTTGAAGGTATATTTTTACAGTATCTGTGATGTATAAATACCTAACAAAATACCACGTAAAATTGACGGATGAGATGCTGTATCGTGTGTAACTCAATAAAACTCAACACAAATCAATAATTCAGGGATTAAACTCTCCCTCTATTTCTCAAATAATTTAAAAGCTTGTGTTAACGCTTCTAATTTTGATATTAACGTTGTTTATTACGTTAACGTTGTTTATTACATCAACGTTGTTTATTACATTAACCTTGTTTATTATATTGAAGTTTGCATTCTAAGTTGAAAAGAGGGTAGACTTGAGTACTAATGAAATGTCAACCACAAATGTGAACAAGTAATGTGAAAACCTTTAATACCCTTTACAAAGCACAATGGTCTGTTTTTATCTGTTACTCTTGTTGCCAATATACTGGTGTACTAAAATGATCATTGCATTAATAATTATAGCATAATTAACTATATTTTAACCTTCTAATCCATAACTAACTATTAAGCCAAATTAATGTAAAGATATACAACAAAATATAAAGTAAATATAATAGAATATAGGCTAGATAGAGTGAAAAATATTAAAGAAATAGAAAAGAAATAAAAAATTGAGTAATTAGGGTGAAAGGTAGAACAAAGTAAATCATTGAATAAGAAGAATAAAAATTAGAGAACATATAAAGATAATATGGAGTAATTTATAAAGACAGCAAATACCATATGTTATGGTAAATAGATCAAACAAACTATGAAATAAAGTAGCTATTTTAAAAAAATAGAGTAAAATAAGTAAACGTTGGAAAATATTTAGAGTAAATACAGTGCGCGTTATAGTAAATACAATAAAATATAGATCAAACATAGTAAATGACGGCAGGAGCAGATTTTAAAAAAAGAATCGAGTAATAGGGTAAATATAGTAAAATATAGGGTAATAAAATAAAAATTAGAGTAAATACGGGGAATTTTAGAACAGGAGACACCAAGGTAGTTTCTGGTTACGTCTGAGCTGTCACAAAGGTCTGAAAGCTTTAGGCAAAACCAGACCTGGTTCTCCATGTTTAGTCTGGTGGCGGAGATTGTAACAGCTTTATCGAAGTTAAATAAATACACTATCTCAACCTCGCCTGAATTCCGGGTTTTTTTTAGCTGGATAGGCAATATGAGAGGACAAGCAAGGGTGCCGCACTCGAGGCTCGGTGCTGAGCGCAGTAGGTCTCAAGTCTCAAGAAGGACCCAAATGTTCTTTTGACCGATTGACCTACACACTTTGACCGATTGTGCAGGGAAAACAATGTTCGTCCTTATTGCAGCAAGACCAACGCTCTATAGGGATACTCAAGAGACTTGTGTCTTACTCTCCCTAAATAAGTTACAAATCAGGACTATGGTGGAACTGGTTACTGGCCACGGGAATCTATGAGGGTTTCTATACAAAATTGGATGATCTATGTGCAATGAGTGCTTGAGGAGCAACGAGGAACAAGAGGAAAACTCAATCCATGTACCTTGTTAGTGCCTTGCCCTGGGGTTCACTAGAAGGAAGTGGTTTTACAGTAACGTTGGTTCACCAGAGGACACGAGATTCAACATAAGATGGGGACTTAGCTACTGCAAAGTTACTCACTAAGCGAATCCTGTGCTAGTGATGGGAAGAGTAAAAAGGCCACAGCTGAGTGCTTTACATCTTTAAGATCCATCCGAGTTTCAATAATAATAAAAGTACAGCTTTTTGTTTATTGCTAAATGTCTCACACGTTTTATTTATTGTAGTAAATAAAAAGGTTTGTATATGTACATTAGGTAAGAAAGGTGATCATTATAGAGCAGTTACAGCATTATTTCTTTTTAATATAAAGTCATTATATAGCAGTTGAAACCTAAACATTTTCATAGTCACCTTCGCCCAAGGTTTTTTGTTTTAATTTGTTTAACAACAATCTATTGCATTTAAATTACCGGTAGTTATCGTGCGTCCAGACGTCATCGATATTGCCCCCCCCCCCCCAAGTGCCCAATATCCAATGTTAAAAAGCTATTCTCTCTCTCGTTGCTTTCAGAGCTAAGTTTCTGTTTGTACTTTTGGTAGCACAACTTAGGAGACGAGATGTCGAGAACTTTGATTTCAAAATGCTCAGTAATAAAGTTTTGTCGAGAACTGTTACTGGCTAATGGAAGTGCGATGCCTTGTGTTTATGAATACAAAGTAGGTTCGGTTGTAAAAGTTTTCAAATTTTAAAACTCATTTTCACCACTGTACAGCCGTGTTACTCTAGTCAAGGCGATCTAGTTCAGTTAATATCTCACAAATATATATATATATATATATATATATATATATATATATATATATATATATATATATATATATAAGAAAAGAGAGACTTCTCGTTGGCAACAACTATAACATACAAAACAGCCACGCTTTATATGAGACAACGATAACATCAACTCGCATGCTTTATGTTAAGAAATAAACTTATAAAAAAATTATTAGTTAATAATATGAAATATTAATTTATGTTTGGCGCCAAATCTGTATTCTAAACAGATTGCCATTATATTAAATAAGGACATTTTGGATTTAACAAGCAAAAAAATCAATCAATTATTTATTAAATTTACTAAAAGTTTACTACTAATTTACATTTAGATATTAAAATTTTATAATTTCGCCACCTATATTCAACGACCACACAAACAGCAAGAGCTTTTTACAATTTAAGAGTTGTCTTAAATCTAATATAATTCCTAAGTACAACCTATATTAAATTTATTTATCTCTAAGCACGAGATTATTGTGTTATGGCTTGTAATTTAATAAATTGTTTATTTGATAAATAATTTAATAAAATTTGTACCCTTTATTACTTCCAACATAGGCCTACGCAACCCTATATTTGTCGTGACATTATAAATAAATTTTTGTTTCCGTTTTAAAACTAACTATTCCTACTGATATCTAATCTGTATATGTTTAGTTTTATTGAATTTTTTAAACTGCCTTCGCTTACAGCACTAAGACAGTGCATTTTGTGTGAATATATCATTTCATTTAATGAGTATTACGTTGCCATTAAAAACTTGAACAATTGTATATTGTACTTTTTATACTTTATTTGTATGTCTTTATTTCTCTTATGGATCTTGCCACATGTATAATTATTTCCCCAGTAAAAAAATCAATGCCCCTAGGAATTTGCCGCCTTCTCTGGGCGTGCCTGCTCCCAGGGTTGGAACTCCAGCTCTTTGATTTGACTCCAAAGCTTGACTCCTTCCTCCGGAACCTCGAACTCCATCTTCGACTGTCAAAACTTGTAATGTCATTTGTTTGTATTGCCGCTAAACTATTCCCGATAGTAAATAATTATAATTGCCGCCACGAGAGACCGATAGTAGGAAGTGCGTTACTTGAGCGCACCCACCCCTAAACTCGGCCGCTACGTAACCTAGGACTATAGGGGTAGTTTTGGATGATGCTCAAGGTCATCCCGGCCCTGACCCTAGACCAAGGGGTGGTTTCGACCACGTTCAGGGGGGTAGGGGGTAGTTTTTCGAAAAAAAAAAAATCGGCCGCTACGTAACCTAGGACTATAGGGGTAGTTTTGGATGATGCAGGAGGTCATCGCGCACCTGATCCCTGCCTTAGGGGTGGTTTCGACCACGTCTAGAGGGGTAGGGGGTAGTTTTTCGAAAAAATTTATTTCCAACACACTGACCTAAGCCAGCCAAAATGGATCCAACCCAACCTAACCTAAGTGTTGGGGGTGACCTCGGCTACGTTCAGGACCATCACCGGGGGTAGCTCCGGGGGTGGATTGGGGGTGGGGGGTAGTTTTCGAAAAAATTTTGGAAAATCGTGCCTTGACCGATAGGATGAGTCTAGAGTGTATTATTGCGTCGGTAGGGGTAGTTTCACCTAGGGGTAGTTTTTACAAAAAATACGAAATTGCCGAAAATCGATCGGTTGGATCAACAGACAGTACGGGATACGTGTAGAGTCCTTTTTGGACCGTTGCGGGGGCTGTTTCACCTAGGGGTAGTTTTACAAAAAATATGAAATTGCCGAAAATCGATCGGTTGGATCAAATGACCGTACGGGATATGTGTCCATTATGGACGACTGTGGGGGTGGTTTCACCTGTAATCAGATTGCCAAAAATGATCGGTGACCTAGGTAAAAGTCACCACCGAACCCGCGCTTGAGGTAACACCGCCTAAGAGCGGGTAAAGCTAACACGGAGCACGGCCTCGGTTAAAACCAATCCAAGCCTAGCCACCCAGCAGCTATGCCTTAGGTAAAGCTAACACGGAGCAAGGTAAAGCCAACCTAGGTAAAGTAACCCCAGAATCAGGCCATACCTAGAGACACCCAGGAGCCGGGCCTTAGTTAAAGCAGTCAGCCTTTAAGTAAAGCTACTCAAGAGCCGGGCCAAGATGATTGCTATATCAATTACGGCCTATCGACTAAGACAAGTACCTCCACCAAGTCCTAGGTAAAGCCATCACGAGGCCGACCCCTCGGTAAAGCCACCCAGGACTTAGGTAGAGCCAATAAGGAGCAAGGCCACAGGTAAAGCCACCCAGGACTTAGGTAAAGCCAATCCTAAGCTATGCCCTAGGTAAAGTAATCCGGGAACTCGACCTTAGGTAAAGCTACCACGAAGTCGCGGCCTAGGTAAAGCCTCCTCGGAGCAAGACTTTAGGTGAAGCAGTCAGCCCTTAAGTAAAGCTGCCCAAGAGTCGGGCCTTAGGATGGATGCTATATCAAATACAGCCTCTCGACCAAGACAAATACCTCCACCAAGTCTTGGTGAGCGTTCAGCCCCTACAGGCCTAGGTTAAAACCACCCCGAAGCCGGGCCCTAGCTAGAGACACCCTCGAGAAAGGCCCGAGGCAAATTCACACTAGAGCAAGTGGGGGGTTGATTGCCAAAAATGATCGACCAATCACAACACAGGGGCCCTGTAGGTCCACGCAAACGGTCGCTGTAAGACGGAAAGGCTTATATACAGCGTTAAACCAATATATATGATAGCCCACATAATGTGTTAAACAAATATGTAAGCCTACATACATACTATGCTAGGCCAACATACATGGGCCTACTATGTTTGTAAACCACAGGCCAAACCCTTATGACCTGAGCTATTTTCACCTCTTCTATCAGGTTGATCCTCAGGCAGGCGACTGTATAATACGGGAAGTACTATATGGTACATCTACCAATGCATAACCTATCAAGCCCACGTAAAGGTTTAATATATTTGACGACGTATCGGCGTTCGAGCGACTCAGGTATTAGGCCCTCCATAACTAGAGGGGGCAAGGGTTATGATTGTCAAAATTTGTCTATGCTACAAAATAATAAACAAAGCAATAAAGCCCTGTCGTTTCAGGGAATACGCTTGACCGTGTGTTAGACATGTACAGACATGCAGAGATAACGCATTATCTAAAAACCGCAACGGCTGCCGGCGACCACTATAGCAGGCATAAAAATCCGCACGGCTGTGTCGTTGTGAATCTAGGCACGTGTTTATGTTTTGATTACTGTATCGATTTATTATGTACTGTCGGCATACCAAGGCCTACATATATATATAATCAGAAATCAGTGTAAATAATCAAATAGCCTCAATGGACATCTCCTATAGCTGTAAATGTATCTAGATATAAAGGTATATATGGAGAAACACTAATAATGAGGCCTATCACAAAACGTGAATAAATATATGTTATAAAACGATGCTAAGTCAACATGCAAGCTATCATACATGGGCTTGTTAAGCCTACATACATGATAGTACACATAATGTGTTAAACAAACATGCGTGTAAACCTGCATACTATGCCAAGCCGACTTACATGCGCCTACTATGTCGGTAAACCACTGGCCAAGGCCTATATGATCTGAGCTAGTTTCACCTCGTCTATCAGGTAGAACCTGGCAACCGTATAATACGGGAAGTACTATATGGTATAGCTAACAATGCATAACCTATCACGCCCATGACGGTCAACAAATATTACAATATAATTTAAAAAAGTTACTCAACCTATATACACACAATGCTAACCAATATAGGCATATATACTATGTCAAACCAGCATGCAATATACTCTAAATAGCCATATATACGCTGTTAAACCAATATGCAGGTTAACCTATATACATCCTGTATTAGGCAAATATCCCCGTTACCCACATAGACCTATGTTAAGCCAGGATGAATGATAGCTTATATAGTGTGTTAAACAACTATGTTTGTAAACCTACATAAATAATATGCTAAGCCTGTGCTAAACAGATATGCGTGTAAACCCACATAAATACTATGCTAACCAACACGGATGCTATCCTACATAGGCTTATATACTATGTTAGGCCTGCATACGTAATCACCCTATATAGCGTGTTAAATAAATATGCGTGTAAACCAAATAAATACTATGCTAAGCCAACATGCATGCTATCATACTATGTTAAGCCTACATAATGTGTTAAACAAACATGTGTGTAAGCCTGCATAGATATTATGCTAAGAAGACATGGGCCTACAAAGTATAACACATTATATCCAATGCATAGTTTAGCTAAAGGGCTATCACACACTATCCTACAAGCTGCCCACAAATTACCACATAATACCTGATACATAGCCTGGCTAATCGTCAACACATAGTAGGCCCCAACACATATCCGGTGCATAGCCTAGCTAAATAAGCATAAACTCCCCAAAATTGGCATATCAATTATGTATGGTCTAGATTTAGTCACACATGTCATTTCAAAAGTCAGCTGGAAAGAAACACTAGCCTGGCTAATCATTAACACATAGTAGGCCCCAACACATAATCTCCAGTGCATAGCCAGGCTAATGTTCATCATGTAGTACCCAATGCATAGCTTGAGTATGGTTTAACAAACAGTATCCAAAGCATAGCTTGACTATGATTATCACATGAGTAGGTTGATTACAAACTAACACATAATAATCATTGCATAGTCTGGCTAATGGTTATTAAATAGTACCTGTTGCATAGCCGGGCTAATGATTAACACATAGTACCCGATGCATAGTCTGACTAGGGTAAACACATAGTATCCGAACCATAGATTGACTAATGGTTAACACATGGTATCCAAAGCATAGCTAGGCTAGTGAATAACTAGTGGTTAGTTTGACTATGGTTAACACACACAGTATCCGATGCGTGGCTTAGCTAACGGATAACACATAGTAACCTATGCTTAGCCTGACTAGGGCTAACACATATCCGATGAATTGCTCGACTAAGGCTAACACACAGTATCCGGATCGAATATGACGTCATCCAGGGCGGAGATGATGGCTGTGTTGATACCGTGATGGCCAGTGTAGGCTAGATCAAATAACCAAACCACTGCCTTACGCTACGTTTAACCAACCAACATACGCGAAGTTCAAACGAACAACATTTACACCGGGTCCAAATAGGCTATGGTTAGTGAAGGCTAGATCAGCTAATCAACGTTGAAAAACCTACGCTAATCAACCAACATCTACACCGAGGTCAAACGGGCCTATGGTTAGTGAAGGCACAGGCAAAAGCCCTAGGTCTTAGACATAGCTACCAACGCTTACCAAAATATCTATGCAGAAACCGTCAAGGCCTGTCTAGGTATGTTGTATCATTTACAGCATCAAAACTTAGGTAAAGCTACCTTTCAGGTAGGCCCTAGGTAAAGCTACCTTTGAGGTATGCCCCAGGTAAAGCTACCGTCGAGTCAGGTCGTAGGTAAAGACACCCATGTCTCAGGTAAAGCCAACCCGAAGCCTTAGGTAAAGCTAGCTTGGAGTCAACCCTTAACAATAGTTAAGCGGCTACCGATGCCCGCCTTATCATAATAGGTACTTAAGGTGTAAATAAAACTCTGGATATACAGGTAAGACTTTATTAACGAATATTTAAACTATGATATTTTGAACAATTACTCCAGGTTCAGATATAGCCGGTAGCGTCTGTCTACGTGTTTCCTACATATGGGGCACATCTGCACCTTTTCAGCACACTCGTTGCAATAAACGTGACCGCAGGGTATGATGACGGTGCATGGTGGTTTTCCCAAGCATACAACGCAGTCCGCTATACGATAGCCGCCTCCTTCAATCTGCTCTCCCGAACTTCTCTGTTTCAACACACGTACAAAGTGGATAATTTATATTATTGTACACGAACAGTATAAATATAGGTATCGCTACAAAATGTAACACTTACGACCGTGTATGGAGGGTCTCGCTCGACCGTTACTGCCTTCGCTTCAGCGACAGCCACTCTTCTTCTGCCCTCTTCAACTAGCTTGTCCAGCTCGCCAATCATAATCCTCCATACGCCGACTGCGTAGAAGCTATCCTCACACGTGTCTTTACGCAACGCCGCCTCTAGGTCCGATACAAGCCGTCTTAGCATATGTAGTGCATCAGTCGTTACGCTACGTGCTGCAGCTGCACGTGCATACTCCACAACAGTCTAGAAAAGGATTAAATAGAAATTAAAAAAAATCTTGTATAAGCCTATACTACTACTATCACTGTTCAATAAAACTTACCGCATATTGAGGAGGATATCGTATCCTGCGTCCTAAACAAAGTAAACAGTCAATACGGGCGTGCTCGACTCCTTGTATGTGCTTCAGTTCCTCCTCTAATACGCTTGAATAGAAAATTCGATTTCCGACCCTGATTATAGCGTGATTTATTGGTCCAGCCTATGAAATACAATTTATTAGTAATGAAAAATACAAAGATGACAGTAATAACGCAATAGGAATACAATAATCACCAGTGTTGGATGGTTGGTAGACTCGGGTCCTTTGGCTGGAGTGTTTGTCCCCTGAAAGAAACATATCATTATTAGATATGAAAATGAGCCTCTGATAATAGTCTAAATTGTATATAATTACCTGTGATGTGGTACCAGAGGTACTCGGTTCGGCTTCCATCGAATTGCGGCTATAGTACGGTGTCCTTGGGCCACGTCTGCTATCATCCCAAATACCCGTTTCATCGTCGTTGTTTGTTGGCTGGAAAACCAATGGAAAAATTGGAATAACGAAAAATAGAAAGTATTTAGGAAAAAAAAGAACACACTATTTCATACTCACCTCTGACTGAATACTTTTATCGGTCATCGTTAATCTTAACACACTTAATTGCAAAAACGCCGAAGACTGGTGCTCTCTGTATGAAATTCCCGGCATATATATCTACTTCACCCCTCCCCGCGTAATTGCTCATCACAAGCCGAAAAACTGTATATAATTACCTCTATGACCGACGGTAATAGAGTAACGTTTCATTGCAAGTGTAGATCATACTCACAGAGCTCGACAATGCTTCTTTAAAACCTATACATTAATACTGTTATGACCGCTATATCAACATAACCGCAGCAAATGACGTCAAAAAAAATGTCGGTCAAGATGGCATCCGGACCATCGGCTGGTCATCTGTATAGGTTTAACTGTTGCTTGCCAAAACACTAGTCCATCTGCAGGAGAAATCGGCCTATTGCTGAGCATAAATCTGAACGAGTTCAACATGCCTCTGATCAACCCTGACGTAATCATCCCCTAACCAAGAGAACAATATAAGTACGGACAGCACAGACCCAAGTCCTCAGACAACACCATGGTAGGTGTCTACTACTGGACAGATACTCTCACAATCGAGAAGAAAGCCTTCCCCAAACTATCACCGTATCGTCGTAGATTACGATCGTTTCGTACTTGGAAAGGAGTGTCAAACGATACTGTCAACCCCGGGCGTCTCAGCAAAGCAGGATTCTTTTACACCGGCCAAGAAGATCAAACATTGTGCTTTACATGCGCCGGAGGCCTTAAAGACTGGTCAGCGAATGATGATCCGTTACAGGAACATGCAAAGTGGTTTCCTAAATGTAAATACATAGTGGGTATAAGTGCTAAACAGGCCCAGATGGGGGAAGACATCTGTACAACAGACGATGAAGACTACTCGGACGATGACGGTGTAAACAATCAGGATGGTCGTACGCTGTGCAAGATTTGCTGCATCGATGAAATACAGGTTGCCCTTCTACCCTGCGGACATGTGTTTGCCTGTCTGGGGTGTGCATTGAACCTTCAAGAGTGTAGCATATGCAGAGTACAGACATCCGCTACGATAAGAGTATATCTATCGTAGCTAAGCCTAATGTAAATAATACTACTATGTGATCAATAAAATGATTTTGTTTACATGTGTTTGTACTTATTGAAACTATTAAAACAAACTATATAGGTAGAGGTCAACATAGGATAAGGTAATAAGTACTAGTGTCTTGATAATAATATGATTTGAACAATAAACAAAATTAAACATTCAGTGTTAAATCTAGTTACAGCTGCATTATACACATTACAATCTGCTTGACAGGTCGAAACCCGCATGAGACACATTACTAGATATCTAGTAAACTAGGCCTCTAGACAAGTTTAACACTAACTTAGACATATCTCTGTAAAAATTCCAATCATCCGGCATAACTTAGGCTAAATATAACTTCGCAAAAACATGTAAACTCATGCTAAATCTAACAAAAATATAAACTGTCGTTAAAATCTGATTAGGGCAAAACACGGGCCCTTCTCCAGGATTGCTTTACCTAAGACCTGGGTGTCTTTACCTACGACCTGACTCGACGGTAGCTTTACCTGGGGCATACCTCAAAGGTAGCTTTACCTAGGGCCTACCTGAAAGGTAGCTTTACCTAAGTTTTGATGCTGTAAATGATACAACATACCTAGACAGGCCTTGACGGTTTCTGCATAGATATTTTGGTAAGCGTTGGTAGCTATGTCTAAGACCTAGGGCTTTTGCCTGTGCCTTCACTAACCATAGGCCCGTTTGACCTCGGTGTAGATGTTGGTTGATTAGCGTAGGTTTTTCAACGTTGATTAGCTGATCTAGCCTTCACTAACCATAGCCTATTTGGACCCGGTGTAAATGTTGTTCGTTTGAACTTCGCGTATGTTGGTTGGTTAAACGTAGCGTAAAGCAGTGGTTTGGTTATTTGATCTAGCCTACACTGGCCATCACGGTATCAACACAGCCATCATCTCCGCCCTGGATGACGTCATATTCGATCCGGATACTGTGTGTTAGCCTTAGTCGAGCAATTCATCGGATATGTGTTAGCCCTAGTCAGGCTAAGCATAGGTTACTATGTGTTATCCGTTAGCTAAGCCACGCATCGGATACTGTGTGTGTTAACCATAGTCAAACTAACCACTAGTTATTCACTAGCCTAGCTATGCTTTGGATACCATGTGTTAACCATTAGTCAATCTATGGTTCGGATACTATGTGTTTACCCTAGTCAGACTATGCATCGGGTACTATGTGTTAATCATTAGCCCGGCTATGCAACAGGTACTATTTAATAACCATTAGCCAGACTATGCAATGATTATTATGTGTTAGTTTGTAATCAACCTACTCATGTGATAATCATAGTCAAGCTATGCTTTGGATACTGTTTGTTAAACCATACTCAAGCTATGCATTGGGTACTACATGATGAACATTAGCCTGGCTATGCACTGGAGATTATGTGTTGGGGCCTACTATGTGTTAATGATTAGCCAGGCTAGTGTTTCTTTCCAGCTGACTTTTGAAATGACATGTGTGACTAAATCTAGACCATACATAATTGATATGCCAATTTTGGGGAGTTTATGCTTATTTAGCTAGGCTATGCACCGGATATGTGTTGGGGCCTACTATGTGTTGACGATTAGCCAGGCTATGTATCAGGTATTATGTGGTAATTTGTGGGCAGCTTGTAGGATAGTGTGTGATAGCCCTTTAGCTAAACTATGCATTGGATATAATGTGTTATACTTTGTAGGCCCATGTCTTCTTAGCATAATATCTATGCAGGCTTACACACATGTTTGTTTAACACATTATGTAGGCTTAACATAGTATGATAGCATGCATGTTGGCTTAGCATAGTATTTATTTGGTTTACACGCATATTTATTTAACACGCTATATAGGGTGATTACGTATGCAGGCCTAACATAGTATATAAGCCTATGTAGGATAGCATCCGTGTTGGTTAGCATAGTATTTATGTGGGTTTACACGCATATCTGTTTAGCACAGGCTTAGCATATTATTTATGTAGGTTTACAAACATAGTTGTTTAACACACTATATAAGCTATCATTCATCCTGGCTTAACATAGGTCTATGTGGGTAACGGGGATATTTGCCTAATACAGGATGTATATAGGTTAACCTGCATATTGGTTTAACAGCGTATATATGGCTATTTAGAGTATATTGCATGCTGGTTTGACATAGTATATATGCCTATATTGGTTAGCATTGTGTGTATATAGGTTGAGTAACTTTTTTAAATTATATTGTAATATTTGTTGACCGTCATGGGCGTGATAGGTTATGCATTGTTAGCTATACCATATAGTACTTCCCGTATTATACGGTTGCCAGGTTCTACCTGATAGACGAGGTGAAACTAGCTCAGATCATATAGGCCTTGGCCAGTGGTTTACCGACATAGTAGGCGCATGTAAGTCGGCTTGGCATAGTATGCAGGTTTACACGCATGTTTGTTTAACACATTATGTGTACTATCATGTATGTAGGCTTAACAAGCCCATGTATGATAGCTTGCATGTTGACTTAGCATCGTTTTATAACATATATTTATTCACGTTTTGTGATAGGCCTCATTATTAGTGTTTCTCCATATATACCTTTATATCTAGATACATTTACAGCTATAGGAGATGTCCATTGAGGCTATTTGATTATTTACACTGATTTCTGATTATATATATATGTAGGCCTTGGTATGCCGACAGTACATAATAAATCGATACAGTAATCAAAACATAAACACGTGCCTAGATTCACAACGACACAGCCGTGCGGATTTTTATGCCTGCTATAGTGGTCGCCGGCAGCCGTTGCGGTTTTTAGATAATGCGTTATCTCTGCATGTCTGTACATGTCTAACACACGGTCAAGCGTATTCCCTGAAACGACAGGGCTTTATTGCTTTGTTTATTATTTTGTAGCATAGACAAATTTTGACAATCATAACCCTTGCCCCCTCTAGTTATGGAGGGCCTAATACCTGAGTCGCTCGAACGCCGATACGTCGTCAAATATATTAAACCTTTACGTGGGCTTGATAGGTTATGCATTGGTAGATGTACCATATAGTACTTCCCGTATTATACAGTCGCCTGCCTGAGGATCAACCTGATAGAAGAGGTGAAAATAGCTCAGGTCATAAGGGTTTGGCCTGTGGTTTACAAACATAGTAGGCCCATGTATGTTGGCCTAGCATAGTATGTATGTAGGCTTACATATTTGTTTAACACATTATGTGGGCTATCATATATATTGGTTTAACGCTGTATATAAGCCTTTCCGTCTTACAGCGACCGTTTGCGTGGACCTACAGGGCCCCTGTGTTGTGATTGGTCGATCATTTTTGGCAATCAACCCCCCACTTGCTCTAGTGTGAATTTGCCTCGGGCCTTTCTCGAGGGTGTCTCTAGCTAGGGCCCGGCTTCGGGGTGGTTTTAACCTAGGCCTGTAGGGGCTGAACGCTCACCAAGACTTGGTGGAGGTATTTGTCTTGGTCGAGAGGCTGTATTTGATATAGCATCCATCCTAAGGCCCGACTCTTGGGCAGCTTTACTTAAGGGCTGACTGCTTCACCTAAAGTCTTGCTCCGAGGAGGCTTTACCTAGGCCGCGACTTCGTGGTAGCTTTACCTAAGGTCGAGTTCCCGGATTACTTTACCTAGGGCATAGCTTAGGATTGGCTTTACCTAAGTCCTGGGTGGCTTTACCTGTGGCCTTGCTCCTTATTGGCTCTACCTAAGTCCTGGGTGGCTTTACCGAGGGGTCGGCCTCGTGATGGCTTTACCTAGGACTTGGTGGAGGTACTTGTCTTAGTCGATAGGCCGTAATTGATATAGCAATCATCTTGGCCCGGCTCTTGAGTAGCTTTACTTAAAGGCTGACTGCTTTAACTAAGGCCCGGCTCCTGGGTGTCTCTAGGTATGGCCTGATTCTGGGGTTACTTTACCTAGGTTGGCTTTACCTTGCTCCGTGTTAGCTTTACCTAAGGCATAGCTGCTGGGTGGCTAGGCTTGGATTGGTTTTAACCGAGGCCGTGCTCCGTGTTAGCTTTACCCGCTCTTAGGCGGTGTTACCTCAAGCGCGGGTTCGGTGGTGACTTTTACCTAGGTCACCGATCATTTTTGGCAATCTGATTACAGGTGAAACCACCCCCACAGTCGTCCATAATGGACACATATCCCGTACGGTCATTTGATCCAACCGATCGATTTTCGGCAATTTCATATTTTTTGTAAAACTACCCCTAGGTGAAACAGCCCCCGCAACGGTCCAAAAAGGACTCTACACGTATCCCGTACTGTCTGTTGATCCAACCGATCGATTTTCGGCAATTTCGTATTTTTTGTAAAAACTACCCCTAGGTGAAACTACCCCTACCGACGCAATAATACACTCTAGACTCATCCTATCGGTCAAGGCACGATTTTCCAAAATTTTTTCGAAAACTACCCCCCACCCCCAATCCACCCCCGGAGCTACCCCCGGTGATGGTCCTGAACGTAGCCGAGGTCACCCCCAACACTTAGGTTAGGTTGGGTTGGATCCATTTTGGCTGGCTTAGGTCAGTGTGTTGGAAATAAATTTTTTCGAAAAACTACCCCCTACCCCTCTAGACGTGGTCGAAACCACCCCTAAGGCAGGGATCAGGTGCGCGATGACCTCCTGCATCATCCAAAACTACCCCTATAGTCCTAGGTTACGTAGCGGCCGATTTTTTTTTTTTCGAAAAACTACCCCCTACCCCCCTGAACGTGGTCGAAACCACCCCTTGGTCTAGGGTCAGGGCCGGGATGACCTTGAGCATCATCCAAAACTACCCCTATAGTCCTAGGTTACGTAGCGGCCGAGTTTAGGGGTGGGTGCGCTCAAGTAACGCACTTCCTACTACCGATAGCAAAATATCTGTGCTGGCAAAGGTTGATTTTTCCGGTATAGTTTGAATTAAGTCAAAGTTAGTCGTCGAGTAGAGTCTGATAGAGAGAGGAATCGAGAGAGGACTCGTCTTCCTGGTGAACAAAGGATTACATCCCGCGGCATGCTATCTTCCTGAGGGAATCAGAGAGAGAGAGAGAGAGAGAGAGAGGTAACTCATAGTCCTAATGACGACTCATAACAGGTAAACGACTTATATATTCATTAGTAATAAAATTTATTTGAACGCACTGTTCACGGCCCGTAGAGGGTTATTTATGTCAATTAGTGTTCTAAATGGTATTTTTAAATTAATATGGATGATTTCTCGTTTTATCAAATCCTCCAACAGCAGTGCGATTTCAAACTAAACTCTCCTCGACTCGTAAGTAGTTCCGTCATTCCATCGCTTCCCTTTCTCCTATCTTACTCACCAATCATGCCCTGTCTTGATTTTCTTTGATTTATTGATTTAATTAATTTCACCGACAAAGACTCTACTATTGGTTTATTGGTGCTATTGGTTTACCCTCACCACTCAACTTGTCAGTCAGTCTATTGTTCTAATTCCACGTTTAGAAATGTTTATACTTTTGAAACGACCCGTTTATCTTTTCAACTAACGGTATCTTTATCACACAGTAAGCTTATAGCCTATAGATTTACAATATCTACAATTTCTCCCTTCCTATCACCTATGGACATATGTTTCGTTATATATATAAACTAGTGTGTACATATATATATATA
>JBAIZL010000005.1:159116885-159136885 GCA_036971475.1 Prosapia bicincta | reverse complement strand
ATTTATGGCCGACGCGAAGTTTCTCATGAAACGAGTAATTATAGAGCGAACGTAGAAGGTTTCCGTTACAAACGATGGGAGAAAATGCTGAGTTATTTACTAACAAATAATTTACGTTCAGCTCAAACACCTCAGTTCAACGGCATGTTTTGGCGCAAAACTAATGTCATACATTATTTCTGCATTTGTTTACAACTGAAATGTAGCAAATTGGTTTACTAACATTTATTTTGATTGTTTTGTTTAATAAAATAAATTCCGCATGATAATCTTCTTCTTCTTCTACTACCTTGTTCCTTACAACGTTGGCTGTGACAGTAATTTTAAATTTCTTTGCCACAGTCCTGAATAATTGGACTGATGTAAATCCAAAGAACCGGCATAAGCTGTATACTCACAAAAGTCTTCTTCTCGGTTGCGTTTATTCTCTTCAATGGACTACTAGTTGTATTAGACGGCAGTTATCATGCCTCATCAGACGACCAAAATATACAAAGCTGCCTTGTTATACTTGTTGTATTAGACGACACTTATTGTGTCTCGTCAGATGACCAAGATATTCAACCCTGCCTTGTTATACTAGTTGTAGTAGACGGCATTTATCATGTCTCGTCACATGACCAAGATATACAACCCTGCCTTATTATACTTGTTGCATTAGACGCCATTTATTGTGCCTCGCAGATGACCAAGATATACAGCCCTCCCTTGTTACACTAGTTGTATTAGACGGCAATTATCATCTCTCATCAGTTGACCAAGATATTCAACCCTGCCTTGTTATACTTGTTGTATTAGACGGCATTTATCATGTCTCGTCAAATGACCAAGATATACAACCCTGCCTTGTTATACTTATTGTATTAGACGGCAATTATCATGTCTCATCAGTTGATCAAGATATTCAACCCTGCCTTGTTTTACTTGTTGTATTAGACGACACTTGTTGTGTCTCGTCAGATGAACAAGATATACAATCCTGCCTTATTATACTTGTTGTATTGGACAACATTTATTGTGTCACGTCAAATGACCAAGATATTCAACCCTGCCTTGTTATACTTATTATATTAGACGGCAATTATCATGTCTCATCAGTTGACCAAGATATTCAACCCTGCCTTGTTTTACTTGTTGCATTAGACGACATTTATTGTGTCTCGTCAGATGACCAAGATATACAACCCTCCTTTGTTATACTAGTTGTAATAGATGGCATTTATCATGTCTCATCAGATGACCAAGATATACAACCTTGCCTTATTATACTTCTTGTATTGGACAACATTTATTGTGTCACGTCAGATGACCAAGATATACAACCCTGCCTTATTATACTTGTTGTATTCGACAACATTTATTGTGTCACGTCAGATGACCAAGATATTCAACCCTGCCTTGTTTTACTTGTTGTATTGGACAACATTTATTGTGTCACGTCAGATGACCAAGGTATTCAACCCTGCCTTGTTATACTTATTGTATTAGACGGCATTTATCATGTCTCATCAGTTGACCAAGATATTCAACCCTGCCCTTGAATACTAGTTGTATTAGACGGCAATTATCATGTCTCATCAGTTGACCAAGATATTCAACCCTGCCTTGCTATACTTGTTGTATTAGACGGCATTTATCATGTCTCATCAGTTGACCAAGATATTCAACCCTGCCCTTGAATACTAGTTGTATTAGACGGCAATTATCATGTCTCATCAGTTGACCAAGATATTCAACCCTGCCTTGTTATACTTGTTGTATTAGACGGCATTTATCATGTCTCATCAGTTGACCAAGATATTCAACCCTGCCCTTGAATACTAGTTGTATTAGACGGCAATTATCATGTCTCATCAGTTGACCAAGATATTCAACCCTGTCTTGTTATACTTGTTGTATTAGACGGCAATTATCATGTCTCATCAGTTGACCAAGATATTCAACCCTGCCTTGTTATACTTGTTGTATTAGACGGCATTTAGCATGCCTCGTCAGGTGACCAAGATATACAACCCTGCCCTGGAGTACTAGTAGTAGTAGACAGCATTTATCATGTTTCGTCATGTAACCAAGATATTCAACCCTGCCCTCGACTTCTAGTTCTAGTAATAGTAGACAGTATTATCATGTCTCAACAGTTCACTAATATATTCTATTTTTCTCAGGACAACTAGTTATATTAGACGTCATTTGTCTTGTCTCGTCAAATGAACAAGATACTAAACCCTGCCCTGAACTAGTAATTGCAGTAGACAGTATTCTTAAACCTAACTCACAAAATAACACAATATAATATCTGATTACCGAAGAGATGTCATCAGACGAAGCCGAATAAAATATCACGCAAGTGTGTCGATACAGAAAAAAGAAATATACAGGGAGTATCGAGAAGAATGTGAAAGTAAACATTAAAAATATGAAACTTTGGGACAAATATGATGCTGATAGAGCAAGTAAGTAATTTAGAAAAATTATACAACCAAAGTATCTTTAAAAACATACAGGAAATACTATAAGTATAAACAAAAACAACAAGTTTTTTTCTATCGGTAATATTGATCTGACAATAACAAAATGAATATATAATGTGAAGGTAACAGCATTATAGATGACACTTTTTTTTAATACGGTGCCGAGTTCTTTTATGAACGAGTTTGATTTCAAAATAGTTACAATAAAAAAATAGTTTCGAAACAAAAAAAATTATTTGAGTTTATTTTAAAACGAATATAACGTACATTCAATAAAGCCGCAATAATAATGTCCATTGTTTAGGTGTTCATTCATCATTGTGTGAATAGCGCGACCCACTTTCAGTGATTTGTTTTCATCTGTGTGCATAAAACAAGTGTTTATAATTGTCGCAACATAGATTCGCTAGAAACAGCTATGTAACACCATTCCATGTAATATGTCTCCAACTTATTTCGAAACATAGTTCAAAATTAGCGAGGCGAAATATTAATTAATACAAGTACTTTATATACTACTCGTCACATACGGCGTGACTAACTACAAACTCTAACTGCTTGTCAAATAATATAAGCAGGTATGATTCTCAACGTATGATGATAACAAGGTTTTGCCCAGTGTTTACCATTATCAGGGGATAATTTCAACTTTATACCCAGATTCCATCGAATCGAAAATGTTTCGACACATACACTCTCTCTCTCTCTCCCCCTCTCTCTCAAACGCTTTTAAATCAAATTTAATGTTGTACTAGAGATGAATTCTTATATTACAAACCACTGGTTTTAATTAAATTGTGATAATTTTTAGAATATTTCTGAAGATAAAATTTATAAAAATGCTGACATTTTAAATTTCTATCATAACAAAATAATTTAATCAAGAGTAAAAATATCTGTTGTACATTTGCAGTTTGTAAGGCAATCCGAAGCTGTTTGCAATTGTCTCTTATGTCATGATAAGAGTTTCGACGAAGCCAAAAATCCGGCGTAATAATGCAGGTTGCCCCTGATGATTTTTGCGTCACCCCTAAGTAGAGGCTGTTACGTGAACAGGAACCGTACACCATGTGAAATATGTCTAATCATGAAACGTTAATTCTCCTCCTGAACCTCTTTATATATATATATATATATATATATATATATATATATATACACATAATAAATTAAAAATATTTCAAAAACAAGAATACTTTTAATGTATATATTATTTTAAAAAAGTATTCTTAAAAGTATTTTTGTTTCTGAAATATTTGTAATTTATTAACTATAATACAAGAAAACATATCACCATATTTAACATATATATATATATATATATATATATATATATATAAAGGGTCAGAGTGAGAATTAACTTACTAAGAACTTATAAAAACATCCTTGCACAATAGACGCTGCTAGATACATAGTTATAAAATTCTTTACAAGAAAAAAAACTGCTAAACGTATGCGAGGAAAAGGTGTAGGAGGAAAGAGAGAATTAGAGGAGATATTTTGGGGGAGGGTTATAATAGGATTTACTGGTGTTTCTCAAATCATTGAACAATCCACTGATATAGAATTATCCTAAGTCAGAAATAACAGTATGTTATTCGTATAGATCAAGATTTTTATAAGACAATAGTAACAACGCGTTGGTGTTTATAGCAAAGTAGTATGCAGTTAGCTGAATTCGTTTGTCTGTTACTTTAGGAATCATGCATTTTTATACGAAACTGTAGCAGTTCTGAGGTTTAACTTTCCTTGACATTAGTTGAAGTTTCAGCTAACAGGAGACATTTAACCGATTTAAAAGCCAGACGCAAGTATTACGCTAATATTTTACATTAAACCCTCTCCTATTGTTGGTGGTGCAATTTACTGTGTCATGAATTACAAATGGTCACGAGAGAATTGGCCAATGACGTGCTTGCCTGGGCATAGAACGACAATCTGTGATCCCAGGAGGGAACAGAGAAATAGATTTACCTGAACATTGGTTCGCTGTTTTGGAACTCGTGGAAATGTTCTGTTCCTCTTTTGCTTAAATGTGGCTTCCTGATCATTTGAAGTAACATAATGTGGATGGTTACAATACGAAACCTGTAGTTCGACTCTGCCAAATAAATTTATATTAATTGGTTTGTTGAAATACTTTTGCTTAAATGTGGCTTCCTGATCATTTGAAGTAACATAATGTGGATGGTTACAATATGAAACCTGTAGTTCGACTCTGCCAAATAAATTTATATTAATTGGTTTGTTGAAATACTTTTGCTTAAATGTGGCTTCCTGATCATGTGAAGTAACATAGTGTGGATGGTTACAATACGAAACCTGTAGTTCGACTCTGCCAAATAAATTTATATTAATTGGTTTGTTGTAATACTTTTGCTTAAATGTGGCTTCCTGATCATGTGAAGTAACATAATGTGGATGGTTACAATACGAAACCTGTAGTTCGACTCTGCCAAATAAATTTATATTAATTGGTTTGTTGAAATACTTTTGCTTAAATGTGGCTTCCTGATCATGTGAAGTAACATAATGTGGATGGTTACAATACGAAACCTGTAGTTCGACTCTGCCAAATAAATTTATATTAATTGGTTTGTTGAAATACTTTTGCTTAAATGTGGCTTCCTGATCATGTGAAGTAACATAATGTGGATGGTTACAATACGAAACCTGTAGTTCGACTCTGCCAAATAAATTTATATTAATTGGTTTGTTGAAATACTTTTGCTTAAATGTGGCTTCCTGATCATGTGAAGTAACATAATGTGGATGGTTACAATACGAAACCTGTAGTTCGACTCTGCCAAATAAATTTATATTAATTGGTTTGTTGAAATACTTTTGCTTAAATGTGGCTTCCTGATCATGTGAAGTAACATAATGTGGATGGTTACAATACGAAACCTGTAGTTCGACTCTGCCAAATAAATTTATATTAATTGGTTTGTTGTAATACTTTTGCTTAAATGTGGCTTCCTGATCATGTGAAGTAAACATAATGTGGATGGTTACAATACGAAACCTGTAGTTCGACTCTGCCAAATAAATTTATATTAATTGGTTTGTTGTAATACTTTTGCTTAAATGTGGCTTCCTGATCATGTGAAGTAACATAATGTGGATGGTTACAATACGAAACCTGTAGTTCGACTCTGCCAAATAAATTTATATTAATTGGTTTGTTGTAATACTTTTGCTTAAATGTGGCTTCCTGATCATGTGAAGTAACATAATGTGGATGGTTACAATACGAAACCTGTAGTTCGACTCTGCCAAATAAATTTATATTAATTGGTTTGTTGAAATACTTTTGCTTAAATGTGGCTTCCTGATCATGTGAAGTAACATAATGTGGATGGTTACAATACGAAACCTGTAGTTCGACTCTGCCAAATAAATTTATATTAATTGGTTTGTTGTAATACTTTTGCTTAAATGTGGCTTCCTGATCATGTGAAGTAACATAATGTGGATGGTTACAATACGAAACCTGTAGTTCGACTCTGCCAAATAAATTTATATTAATTGGTTTGTTGTAATACTTTTGCTTAAATGTGGCTTCCTGATCATGTGAAGTAAACATAATGTGGATGGTTACAATACGAAACCTGTAGTTCGACTCTGCCAAATAAATTTATATTAATTGGTTTGTTGTAATACTTTTGCTTAAATGTGGCTTCCTGATCATGTGAAGTAACATAATGTGGATGGTTACAATACGAAACCTGTAGTTCGACTCTGCCAAATAAATTTATATTAATTGGTTTGTTGAAATAATTTTGGTTTCACTGATTAAACCATGAGTAAGGTAAAATTACCAACTTGCTATAATTACACATTTTGAAACCGTCACGTAGTTTTATTGACGATAATGAATCTCAATGTTAAATTTGTCTGTGATTTGATTGAAACCTTTTTATTAAAAATGATAATAGCAGTCTCTAAAAGTGATAGATTTAAAAAATTACAATTAAAATATTCTAGTTTATTCGTGTATGTTTAACATAACATTTCAAGTAGTATATTTTCTTATGAAATAAACAAATTTGTAAATATATACAACAAAATCAGTATAAGAACAAAATTATAGCATTCTTTTTATCCAATATGTTTTGCTTAAAATTGGAATGGGAGATTTTTGAAGGGCCATCTTAACATTATTATTAAACTAATGGGGTATACCAAACTATTGCTTTAAGGCGAGAAGTCTATATAGATCTA
The DNA here is from genome assembly GCA_036971475.1 of Prosapia bicincta. Classification (NCBI taxonomy): domain Eukaryota; kingdom Metazoa; phylum Arthropoda; class Insecta; order Hemiptera; family Cercopidae; genus Prosapia; species Prosapia bicincta. The sequence continues at coordinate 159,130,190 of JBAIZL010000005.1, read as the reverse complement.
ATCTATTTCATCATGGTACAACATGGAAGAGCCATGGAAGAACCATGGTAGGATAAAAGAAATGACACTGATGCAGTTAACAGTGATGAAGCTAAGGTAGAATGTATAGCTTCATTTACTATTTGGTTTGTAAAGAAGTGGTACACTATTATCTTCTATTTAGTTTAATTGGCTACAAATATCTGTTTCAGTATCCACGGCATATTCACAAATGAACACGGCATTTTTCTCAGTTTTTACCCACCTCTCTCTCTCTCTCTATATATATATATACATATATATATATATATATATATATATATATATATATATATATATATATATATATTTAATAAACAAGAATATTTATACACTGTTAACAAGTAAAGAACACTGGACCTATATTCGATGCACAACGATTGCGTAAAACAAGAAATTTTCTTTTTGTGTAGCAAGAAATTTTTAGGCTTAATATAACTCATTTTGTAACATCAAGCTAAATATATATATATATATATATATATATATATGTTAGATAGATAGATATAGTATTTATACCCTTTCTTTTATTCGTCGCTTGTAGTATCATTCTGTTGTAGTAACATTTACTTTCCTTTCTCAATAACAGTTTGTGAAGCAAAGTTCGATACCATTAATCCAGTTTGTTTTATAATTTTATTCTTATCGTTCATTTTTAATCCTAGATCATTATTTATGATATTGTTTGGTAACCAATGCAACAATATAAGGTTGTACAATAAAAGTTACGACAAGCAGATGGTGGCAAAAAAAAACTCATATACATCTTTGAGAAGTACATTTCTAGCTATGGAAAGTTAACTCAGTGCCAAAAAGCTAGACTTCGAACATGAAGATATTCGGTCCGAATCCGTCCTAGACCTCCCAAATTTTTATAATTTAATTATTGAATAAATATTTAAAAAAGGCATCAATTGTCATCCACTATATGTTAAAAAAATTTATTTTAACTTGATTGGATGAATAAAAATGTATTTTATTAATGATTGAAAATTTGTACAAGATATATATCAGGAGAGTGTGCTCTAATAGAAGGAATTGAAATAATTAGATATAATGTTTTTCCTCAAAATTAAAAGAAAAGTATCATAAGCACATATAAATTGAAAGAGTTCCAATTGCGCGCGCAAACTTCAGATTAGGATTTTTTAGAAACTTTATTCTATAGAACGATTTATATGAAAAATACTAAAATTTAAACTAAGAAGTAAGGAAACATAGATTTCGGCTGTTGTAAAAAATATTTTCATTATATATGGAAGACATCTACATTTGGTTCTAAATAAACATATTAAATACTATTATTTATCATAATATAATATTACTGTACCATCAAGACGTCATGAAAACATATCCCACTCTAATAGAAATAATGGTTAAAGATTAAAGAAATACGGACATGTAAGTAGATTCAGGAACTGTAAATGAAAAGTAGAATGACGAAATGGAGCCCTGTGAGGAGAAGAAAGACAGCACGACCCCGAAGATGTTGAGAAAATGACGGCATGAGCGCCGGAGAACTGAACAATTCCTTATCAAGAAATCACTCAATAATGAACTACAGTCCGTAATATCATATAATATAACTACTCTCTAAAAGAGGCTTTTCAGGATAGGTTTTGTAAACCTTTACCAATCGTTGGTTCACGAGTGTCAATCGTGGGGTACTCAGTAATTTCATTTCTGTTTATAACTGTAAGCACACAAACAAGATAATATTTCTCTCTACAACATTCTGTCAAGTGAACGAAACACGCACTTTAACAAAATTTATATTTTGCAAATTCAAGAACCGTAAAAAACACACCATGACACACCAAACAAGATTCTGAAAAAGTGGAGAGATGAAAGAAGCTTTAGGTCAGCCTGGCTGGTGTATGGGTATTATCATTATTTAATCAGAAACTGAAGAAATTAGTTAATTTCGGACAATCATGGCCTTGAACACAATAGAAGGGATAAATATTGTCCTTAACTTTTCAACGCCAACCTAAATCTCCACTCTGCGTGGCTTTCTTTGTTTGGGTTTTGTATGATGAAATAATGAAAGACAAACAATTCAAATACCTTACTTACTTCTTATTACGAGCTTCCAAGGTTGGCCTCGATGGCTCGAAAATTCAAATACCTAGGTTGGTAGTAAAACCTGAAATGTTGAAATTGTAAATATGTTTTCCCAGAAAACCTCTAAATAATGCAGTCGCTATTTCTCATATTTAGTATTTTTAATTGAATTCTTCAATTGGCTTTTAATTCTGAATTAGTTTACACCTGTTTCATTCTGAAATCTGTTTCGGTTTTACTGTTTTGGCTTTTTCTAACTCTGAAATATCAAGCCTCAAGTCTTCATGCTAAGCCTAATTTTTACAGGTCGTTATAAAACTCTTGAAGCTAAATTAGATTTAAGACTTTTTGTTCGAGAAATAAAAACCCGCATTTCATATTTTGAATCCATGACTTGTCCTCTTTTGCAATCCCATTTCTAATGATCGAGTGTTTTCCTATTTCCGTACGATTTTCTTCCAGTAACTGAAGCATAGAATAGACGTTCCCTTCGGCCAGCTTCCTTTTTTAACATCAAAGGGTTTCCACATTCCTTCATGAATTCCACTTTCTTCAGTTCCTTTCAGAGCTTCTTTGTAGTGTCTCGTTTTCTTTTCTAGATTCACTTCCTTTTGGGTCACCCTTTAAAAGGGTTTCGCGTTTTATTTTGTCGTTTATTCCTTTCTCACTTGGAAATATAATGGCAATGTTATCAACATAAACAGAAAATTAAAAACAGATATTATCAAATGTTTGCCGAGTTTTATGGCACATTCCTCCAGTTGATCATGAAATAAGAAAGAAAATAATTACAAAACCATGTTTCAGGCGATACAGTTGTGTTGAACAACTACCTACCGTCTTAGGTGAACGCGTCACAACAAAAACCAAAAGTGACACAACTTAAAAATTACCTTTTTGGAAAAAAGCTATTAACTCCAGTAAGGACCCAAAGAAGAAAACTATTGAGAAAAACTATAAGCGAAAGAAAGAGGTTGAGAAGTGAATTAAAAATAATCAAGACAATAAGAAACCGATACTATCCTTGGCGGCCCGACTAAACGGAGGTATTAGACTGGCTAGTCCCTCAAAGAAAATGAAGATCCAGATGAAGCAAATGAAACATTAAGAGAGGGTGAGTGATAGAGGTTGCACGAGGCGATATTCAGATCAGAGCAAGTGAAGGGGGTTTGTGCTATATGGAGGTGGTGGCCACAGCAGGCTGCTTAGCGAAGCCGCTTTAAAATTGCACGGGCAACTAAATGTCTATTATGTCAAATAACTGTTGTTTGTAATTGTTGAGAAAATGGTTTTATTGTTTTTAATTATGAAGCTTTTTCTCGAGTCATGTATCGTATTAAGTACAGGTTATACATAAAACTTGATCACCCAATCATAAATTCGTAAATGCAGTATAGAAAATGCTGTTTTTGAAAGAAAGAAAGAAAGAAAATTATGTAAATCAATTTTTAAATTTTCTTGCCACAAATATCCAGTTGCCATAGGCTATTCTATCATTTTATACAAACAACCTGATAATAATAATAATAACCAAATTATGACTATAACTGTTATAATTATGACACCTTCATGCCAATAATGTAAATAACTAAATATTTTATTAAAGGGCTGATTACGGATATACTCAATATAAAATAATAATAATAATAATAATAATAAGACTAATTATATATTCTACTCAAAACTCTTTTCACCTTACGTTTTTTTAATGGCTGATTTCTTTTCATACTGAACTCTTCATAGGAACTACCCTGCCCAGCTGATTAACTAATTAATTTTAAACTGAAGTATTCTAAGCTAAAGTTCTTTTCAACAAACATACTTCAGTACTGCAATCACTCAATCAGGAATGAAGCAATAAAAAGTTTGAAGTTTCGCCATAGGAAAAAAATAATAAAAAAGAATCTATGTACTGTAAAAAAAAGTAAGGTGGATCCAATACCAAAATTGTGAATATAAAACACTGCATGTCTCAACCGGTGAAGGTAAGGTCAAATGATGTGCTACAAACAATTTTCAATTGTTTCTCTAAAACTGTAGGTAATTCACCCACACACCGAGGAAAATGAAACATAAATTAGATTAAAAAAGCAATGGAATTCTTAAAACTTATGAAAATACAGATTTTATTAATGTAGATGAAGACAAGTGTTTAAATGCTCAAACGACAAATCTAGCAATAGTTTCTGAAGAAGTGAATTGTAACACTGTTTTATTTAATAAAATAATATTAATATTAATGAGTTGCATTCTAAAACGAATCGAGAAAATTACTTTAAAATAATTTTGTTTTTAATGGAGAATTTGTTCACTCATAATATGTATATGTAAACAGAATGGTAAAGATATAAAGTTTTGTAGGAAAGCGTTCAATGTGGAATGAGTAGAGCGATGCGCGGAAGATTAATACTAACATGACTAATTTGTCGTCCCCACTTGGCCTTTAACTTTTGGAGCGAGATAATCTTTTTTTTAAATGAAATAGATTAAAAGGATATAGGATAATGCACATTTGATGCATAGAAGTTTCTTTTTAAAAAAACCCGAAGTAATGTTTAATTACGTTTTTTATATATAATTTTATTTAAAAAATCAGTTCTGTAAGTAATCTTTTTATTTCTGAATGAATTAACTTAAACGATCAAAACAGGAACCTGGCGAATCGAACAGACAAAAATGGTCAACTGTACATAAATTTTTCAGATAAGTGACACACACAATGATCTTCTACTTCAAAATTAATTCAAATAAATAAAATTTTACGTAATTAACAGTTTTAGCCGGTCAAACATTGAGATATCTAAATTTTCTGTGTTACTTTCAAAGTGTTTTAAATGAGTGTTTAAGCCACGTGATGGTAATATTTTATGTTTCAAGTAACAATTTTTAAATTTATAGCATGTCTAATAATTAAAAAATTATTGAAACAATCTTGCAAGTAGATATCTCATGTCTATACCACAATTTAATTAATTGCATAATTGTTCTAATTTGTTAACTTCCCGGCCAAAAAGATAAAATATTTTAACAATAGTGTAATTAGCAAATAGTTTTCATTTGTTTAATATTTCTTCATTTTTGAACACATGGCTAATTGAATTCTTGATTTATTAATTTCTCAAAATATGTCTTCCTTTGAGGTATACCTCTTATTAATTCAATTAGAATGCACATAAGACGGATAACTATAAATTACGTAACATCTAACTGCAATATTCAACATTTATCACAAATAGTGTTACAGGATAATAACTATTTCGATAAAAGACAAGAAAAGATTTCACTGAACGAAATCTTCTTGCAATAGTTTGCAAGAATTAGAAATTAACAGACTAAAATTTCCACTGAACGACGCGACGGTGTACCAAACAACGTTTTGTATTGTTTGAATAATAACCAAAATTCATTAAAAATCATGTTTATACATAAAAAGTAACAAAGTTGTAAAATTCATTTTTTAAAGGTCTTTATGCAAATACAGATTTTACTTACAAATACCTTTTCTATTTTTGTAGGCGGTTCAAATTCTTCTGTATTCTTTCAACTTAGACTTCTTCAAAACTACTGCGGTATATAACTACGTATTTATATATATATATATATATATATATATATATATATATATATATATATATATATATATATATTTCGTAAGGATAAATATATTCATTAAAAGTATTCTTGTTTTTGAAATATTTCTAATTTATTAACTATAAATTACAAGAAAACATATCACCATATTTAATATTATATATATATATATATATATATATATATATATATATATATATATATGTGTGTGTGTGTGTGTGTGTACACACCACACACACACAATACACACACACACACACACACACACACACACACAAAACACACACACACACACACACACACACAAATAAACAAACAAGATATTAGCGTACCTATATGCAGTGTTGTAACTCTTTGACTCTACAAAAATAATACAAAACGTTATCTTTAATCAGAATATGCAAATTGCAAGGACTATTCACTGATTTTATAAATTTGAACACAGGATTAACAATAACTTATAATCCTGTGTTGTCAAATTATAAAAAAATAGTTTCATGAATTTTATATTACACTATTTATTTTTATAAAATTTGTATACTCAACTACGGCCTTTAAAATCTAATTTATACTCGAGATTGCCAATAAAAGAAATAAAAACAACAATATCCCAGGAGTACGTTCTACAAGATTACAAAAATTACATTATTTTATCGTATTTACTGTACATAATTAAATCGTATTTATGGTGCATTATTATATCGTATTTATTGTATATCATTATATCATATTTATGTTACATTATTATATCATATTTATGTTACATTATTATATCATATTTATGGTACATTATTATATGGTTTTAGATGTTTGATATTGAACAAAAATATATATTTCAAATGAAAAAAGTAAACATATTATCTATATTAAACAAAATACAAACGTGAAAATAGTATACATAAATTAAATAATCCAGCGACAAAAAAACTAAAAGATCGCCCAAAATTATGAGTACAAAAATTATTCTAATTTATAAAAGGTAAAACCACTTTAACACATTACGAGAAGACGCTTAAAATCAATCAAGGTTTTACTTAAATTACACATGATTTTACAAAAACCTTGGTCGTATAAAAACAAAAAACGCCTAAAACTTGAAGAATTTTTATCCCAGTCATAAACAGACTACAAAATGAATGGAAGTGAAACAAGGCACTGAAATCTCTATCCCGCTATTTGTACAACGAACAAGCTGTGTTAAGAGCGCTCCATCGTATAATTTCATAACAACTATGTTTGTTACAATAAGCAAATGTACCTTGAATGTACCTTGCAATGATGCTGTTAAATTGTCTGGTCGGTGATATCACTAAGTGACTCACATTTAATAATACAACTTAGTCAAAAAAGCAATCACTTTTCATTGATTTACAAATTAATGCGGAAGAGTTATACAATACTATGGATAAGCAACACCAACGTTCAATCGCACTTTTACAACCGTATATCCCTAAATGTTGCTGAAAAATCGGTATTTTTACAAATTGGTTGTTGGTTTTTGATGAGCCATTTTGTAGTTTCGAGTGATCAGATTTGAAACTAAATAAAATTAATTTAATGTTTTTGTTTTAATGAAATTTCTACCATTTTTGTGTAAACGTCTTTCGTTTTGGTAAAAAAAACACGAGATTAAAAATAATACTTTAAAACCGATAACCAGCACCCGTGTGAGAGGGTTATAGAAGGTTACTACCTATAAACCGTAATTTAGAATCGCCCTTTTAAAAGAAATTTCGTCATAGTCCTCTACGATCCTTGAGTGGTGGACACAATACATTTTTCTTCGTCATGTGCCTTGTAAGTTACAAACGTCGGCCATCATCAGTGTGATTTTAACTTTGCCACTTCCTAAACAATTGAACTGGTGCAAATCCGAACCACTGGCGAACGTTGTGGAGCAACGAATGTTTTCTTGGTCCTGCTACGCGTTTACTTTCTGTCTTCTCTCGAACAGTTGACTCCTCCTGTTGTTGGGTTCACCTCGCCAATGCTAGATGAGATTCTAGCGAAACGTCGGAACTGCTATTTTATTCATTGCAGAATGAATGGATGTACTCCAGATAATGACTATTCATCATATTTTTCCATCCGTAAAGGAATACGTATATGGATATAGATATAATATTGCGATATATATATATATATATATATATATATATATATATATATATATATATATATATCTAATATACTTTTTCTTTGAAAAAATTATACTTTTACAATTGTTGTATATATATATATATATTCCTGATGTTGGTACTGTTTAACAACGAAAAGCTTTAAATAAAAATTGATGAATAATTCTTATATTTGAATAACCCCAATTGTTTTTTATTACTATAGAAGAAAACATATTATATATATATATATATATATATATATATATATATATATATATATATATATATATACAACAATTGTAAAAGTATAATTTTTTCAAAGAAAAATAATAACTGTTTAATTTAAAAAATACTTTTTATAGTAGTTTTACTCATAGCTTGCTCTTATTAGTACAAATCAGGTTACAAGAATGATTTTGATTAATTTCTTTTAAATAGAGAAAGACTGCAACGTATTGTACACGTTTAGCGTGGATCACCGAATTGAAATACAATGTTACCTCTCTACCCCAAACAGGCGGCTTCCTTCATGACAAAACTGTGTCCTCTTAACGGGGTTATACGCGTTGATTTATAAAATATACTTAGGCCGGCCGCACACTGCAGCAAACAAAACGTTTGCAAGCGGGGCAACATGGTTACAACCAAACCAGTCATGATTGTTTGCCTTCAGTCTCTCCGCACACTTGCGCAAACACAACAAAACATTTTCGATGGGATTATGAATTTCTTGGAAGTGCTCTTTAAAATGTTTTCTCAAAAACGACCGTACTGTTTACTTTCCTACCCTAGCAATGCATTTTCAGTTTGACTCAAAATGTCATCTGATGACGAGATAGACAAGAATCGTTCCTCCTTTGTGGCAAACCTTTTTATTTTTAAACCATCCATCATGTACCACTTCTTTCTTTTAGTTACTTTACTCCCAGATGGCTAGCATTCGTTCTCGCGCAAAGCCCTATTACAGGAATTGCGGATTTTGTCTTGCAATCAGCAACTGGAAATAAATTTCCTTTTGCAACTAAATTTCTGTTTTTGTACTCTTTCAATTTGAAATTGTAGATGACAGGGCGGGCTTCGACGGCAGCGACTAATTTTTCGGCATCACAATCCATCTATACAATATTACGCATCATTAAATTCGCGTTATAATTTATGCAAAATTGATTAACTATTGAAAATAGAGAGGAAAATGATAAAATCGTACTTACGTTGTTTGCTTCAAACAAGAAGGAGCCAAACACGGACGAACACTGACTGGCGGTCGGTTTGTTTGGCAAACAGATGCCCGACTAGGTGTGCGCCCCCACAACTTACTTCCACGTATTCCCGAACTTTTCAGCCTGCCGCAAACAAAATGTTTCGTTTGAACATGATTGTTTGTAGCAGTGTGCGGCCGGCCTTATATGGCTGAAGGTATGAAGTAATAAGAAGAAAAGGCACGAATGTTTTCAAAATAAGAAATTAATGTTGAAACTCAAATCACGCCCATCATTGTAGAAACGTTCAATAAAATGTTATCCATGATAAAACATTCCAATTACGGTTTTAAATGGAGTATTTTCTTGCAGTAAATAACTAATTGAGCAAATATTTATTGAAAATTTACTGAACACTTAATGATGACGACAAACTGAACGTGACTGCATAGGGAGCTCTGAAGCTCAGATATTTTCATACATCCTTGTTAAGCATTTAAAAAAAAGATTTGTAAACTCATTTTAATGACGTCCTTTATGAAACATCGCAAATAGAAATTAAAATAATCGTCTTATGTTTATGGGAATTTTGTAAATGTGTGTTATTTTCTAATTCGCCCCAAACCTGTAAATGACTCATGCATTAAAGTATAGGTCTATTAGTTTTGTAAACAATTCTTCACCCCTTGATGCAAAAATCAAGCTATCTTTTACAATGTTAGCTGTCATCCTGCATTTTTTGTAAACCAAAATTACACCGATAAAAGTATTGAAAAAAAACCCAATACCACAAAAATAATCAAAAATAAAAACTAAAACAAGTTACTTACGATTAAACCCTTATGTACATTTCGATGACCATGTCATCATCATCTCAGGGTCTTATTACAATCTATCAAACAAGAAGTTACAAACTATAGTGACAAAATTCTTGTTGGCTAGATTGTTTTTTTGTAATAAGACCCTATGATAATGATGATATGGTCTTCGAAATGTACATAAGGGTTTAATCTTAATTAACTTGTTTTATTTCTTATTTTTGATTCGTAATTACCTATTCGTAATTATATTAAGGCTGCAAACAATTCTTCATTTTTTGGATAAAAAATCAAGTAATGTTTTCCAACATTAGTTGTGGTTCCGCCTCAAGTGTAGGTTTATAGCTTAATTGTGAACGAATAGTTCAAGTTGAAGACGGAATCAAATAATATTAAATTAAATCTTACTTTTGTATCTCCCAAGTAGTTGTTTGGCGGAAGTAGAGCCGGCTGGTTTCCGGAAATGAAATCAATCGGAGTTTCCGTGTTTCTTTGAACAATGTGCACTTCCTATTGTACAAATTAAAATTTGACGACTGAACTGAAGTGAAATTTCTAAGATTGATTTATTAACAGACATAGGAATTCTCTGCGAAGACGTTTTAAGACCAATACATACTTTGGAACAGTAATTTTTCTAAAAATATAAAAGAACTGATATGAAAGCAAAGTATGTAAAAGCTGTTTAACTATTCTATAAAACGTACATATTTCACTATAAATATTTCAGAAAAACAATTTGTATTGAATGAAAGAAGTGAGTAGATCTATTCTGTCAGTCAATATGTTCACACCATTCTTTCGTAGCGTAGTATGATTGCTTTCAGATTTGCAACATATGGTACGGCACAGTGACAGTTCTGTATTGCTTTCGAAATCATGTAGACCAAAAGTAAGAAATAAACATCGGGGCACAATTTTAGTACAGAATGACGTAAAATCGTTTGTAATATAAAATTTAAAGTGTTTAACTCAATAAAAAACATTTTCTTGAAAAATTAAAATTGTTTGGCAAAGGAGATAAAAAAATATTTTAAAACAAAATGTTACACTTTTTCTCAAGATTAAATTTAGTAAAACTATAACACTTAATCTAATTGAACAGTAAAATTCTGTAGTTACTTGTTAGGCCTGATTAGAGAAATTTAATTTGTCCATGCCTTATTCTCATTTCTAATTGTAAGTACTAAATTATAATTAAAATTTAATACTTGATGCCGCAAAACAAAACTAAATAGAAATTCTCCACCACATTTCGGGAAATTTTATATTGTTTTGTGCCAAATGCGGGCCTGTATAAATTATTTATTTACACGTTTCGAAACCGTATGGTTTCAATTATGTACAGCCTAAAGCAAATTTGCGATATTTAAAAACCGGAAATCATAAATTTCCAATAATGGTGGTTTGCGTGTATATTTGTGGAGGGATATGTAGTATTAATATATGCCTCGTCACCGTTTGACAGCAGACCGCAAGAGATATCTGATCAGTAGATGTAGCCAACATAATAATGTGGTATTTCGTAATAGAAACAATTTTGTAATTGGGGAGTAGTCTGCACTAAAATTCATCTGTTATTGCCAAACCCTTTGGCCTTATTTAAAGTTATTTAGGCCTAGGTAACTAGCTTACCCGTTACAGTTGCTTCGATATACCAAGAAAGGAATTTCAAAGATACACGCTATGAAAAATTCCATTTAAACTGTGTCATTTTTATTGGATATACTTTCTTTTAAATTTTTATATCATTTCAAGGTCTCGTTTTATATCTATTTAAATATTTTAGTGCTCTTGGATTCAGTATTCGATTCAATTGCATTGTTTTGTATAGGCCTACACTCGCGTCACCTGTCGAAGGATAAATCTACTATGGCAGGAATATCGCAGGGTGTGCAACAAAATAATACAACCTGAAGTTATTTGACGTAGTATTTTGTTTAGTTTTTTGAATACAACAGTAACACCTTAAAATTCTTAAACAAGTTTGTATTTACATTTCTAGGTTATCCAATATCAGATACAAAATAATAACCGGATACTGTTCATTGTAAAATAATAAACAAAAGTGAATGAATTCGGACTTGAATATTTGTTAGAATTAAAATTGTTAGGCCTAAATTAATTTAATATTCAATTGAACCAAATATCTTTGAATACACGCTCGCCGCCTATCGCAGGATGGATGTAATGTGGCAGAAAACGATGCAGGACTTTTGTAAACAACTTCCCATGGTTTCATTTCGATCGGAATAATAATGCATAAGGGACAATACATTCGTCTATATAAATATAGTATAATCCTCAAAATAGAAACAGTCACTATTAGAAATCTTACATTATCACGCTAGTAGAATCCACGATGGCAATCTTGCTTCGCCTTATGTATAGGCCCCCATGTATTGATTACATCTCTTCAACAAAAGTTCTCAAGAATTTTAAAATTACTTTCCCTTGAGTCAAGAAAAAATGGTAACTTTTTTAATAAATAAAAGGTCTTGAGTTTAGAAGCTGGCCCAGCCAAAGGTAAAAGGAAACATTAATAATGAAGTTAAAATAAAGATTTATTGTTATAATAAATAATATCAAAAGTAAATAATATTCGATTAAACAACACACAAATATAACGTTGAGAACTCATAGCCCAACGTTTCGATATTAGGAAAATGTCCACTTCAGAAGCATATGATTCACAATTCATATTAATCTTTTTCAACAGAGGTTTACTCGGAAATTTATGTAAAAGCAATGAAGATTGCAAAATAGTTGCTATATTTTGTTACATGAATTCCCCTAACGATGACACTGTTTAGGTGTCGAAACGTTGGGCGAAAAAGTTTCAATCTTTAAATTAACTGTGATTTGATTGAAACGTTTCTACTGCTCATTAATTATAAAATATACTACAAAATAACATTCTTGTGTTGCTTTATAATTGTCCATCTCCTCCCTCTTATCTCGACAGATGACCAAGCAGTGTTTGCCATGTCCTTTGAAAGGTGAATAAATAGTTAACGCCTTCCGACTTTTAGGCTGCAGAAAGCAACTGGTGATCGCAATGCAATATAAACTTAAGTTGCTATTAGTAAAGTTGCTTGTTGGTTTACAGGATTGTTCATATAAAGTTGCTAGTTTAGTTATAAGTTATGTCGTCGTCAGAAGAAGATGGAGTCCTTGTCTATATTTTAAAAAAGATGGAGAAATAAATTTCGGCTCGAGAAAGATTAATAATAACACTCAGCTAAAGTTAATTGCTCATTTATGTATTTCGTTTTATGTATAACTGCAGAACTTAAAATAACATAACATTACGACGAAATAATAATTGAAGTTGCTTGATGTATTCATCTTGAATTCACTGATTAAACTAATTTTAAAAAAACTTAACTAAATGAATACATGGTTGCTTACTCTTGCTGACGCTTTTCAAAACATTCGTTCCTTTTACGAACCGTTAGTTTCGAAATAGGAACGAATGTTTTGAAACGCGTCCGC
>JBAIZL010000005.1:159086885-159111885 GCA_036971475.1 Prosapia bicincta | reverse complement strand
ATTACTTTATAAAAAAACGTTAGACTTTTCCCGATTGATGTGAACCCACGAGTTCAGTTAAATTACGTTGTACAATAAGTATATCAATAACGATTTCCATTTGAATTAGTTGATAAAAATATATAAATATGTGTTACAGGCTGTGCAAAGTTGTTCACACAATTTATAATTTATAAATATTTCCTTTATTCAACAATTAACTAAATTATTGAAAATTATTACATAACATTTCTGAAGCATTTACAAGTTTCAATTTATGATATGTCTACAGAGTTTTATTTATTAAGATCCTATGAAATTAATTTACCTGACTTTTCGATTAGTAAGCTTAAGGAATGTTATTGAAAGTTGAAGACAAGGAGCAGAAGTAAGCCACGTTAATGTACATAGAAACTGATTTAATTTAACAGAGAATAAATTTTTCTTCAGATTATGTTTATGCTAATGTACAATTAGGGTATATAATTACAATAGTATGATTAGGTTTTTAAATAATTTAAAATATGGTTTTCAATTGAATATGAGTAAGATAAAAAGACAATACTGAAAAACATAATAAAGAGTAATGAAAAAGTTCATAAAAGATTAATAAAACAGAAGGTAAAGCAATTAAGACAATTAGGCAATAAGACGTTAAATATGCTGAACGAAAACAATTGCAGGAATATTAAATATTACAAGAAAAATTATAAACATAAATGATAATTCTGGAACTGATCTTTTAGAATATTTTGTTAATGTAAATTTAAAGAGAAACAAATTGAAATGTTTTATTGCTAGGAAAATATATATAGTTTTGTTCTACTTGAAGGATGAAAAGTAACGGATAATATGTAAATTTGAATGAAATTGAATTTAAGAATTGATTCTTATATATATAAGTATTGCAAAATACATTTTTTAAATTTTGCAGAAATTATTCAAAATGGAATTCATTGTACATCTTTTTTCCAATTAGCATTGTATTATATATTAAATAATACCTTGTTCCACATGCTTTACACACAGAAAAGATTCTTTAAAACGAAATCGCTTCCAACCCCGAGATGGCAGATTGCTAGAGGGCAACTGCTATACTAATTGTTTTCTTTTCTTCACTGGAAAGAACAGGAGACCTGACAGATTCTCTGTGGAAGGGGCCAAACAATTTGTTTTTGTTGTCAGGGAATCACTCCTTTCTTTGAAATTAAGGATAATTATTGATATTAATTAAAATAATATCCAGGTTATTAAAAAAAATACATCCCTTTAGGGAAAGACAAATATGTAGTAAAGTGAGTTATTTTAAAAGAGATTAAAGGGTACTAAAGATTAAACGAAGTTGTGTAGCCTAAAATAGGTAACCCAAAATATAAGTAACTTTAGAAATATGAACAATATTTTGTAGAGTAGGGAAAAATAAGAAATTAATTATTGAACTGTAGTAATTCCCATATTATAAGCAACTAATTACAGAACCAGGCTTTAAAAAAATCTTTATTTTAAAGGCTTCTATATTTATTTAAATTAGGAAGACAAAATATAGGCCTATTGAAAAAAATATATAACGAACATACACTCCAGCACGAGCATGCTGGAAATAAAAAATTAAAAAATAAATAAACACATAAATAAATAAAAAAAATTGCTTTGGTACAGTAAATTGAAGTGCCCGCGAGAGCGTAGTGTGGTTATCTGTAGCGACGAAACTACTACATATAGTCTATATTGTACCGCCGCGGCTCCGGTAAGAGGGTTAATCTTCAAAGCCAGTAGCAATCATCATTGCAGGGGCGTCAGGCTCTGTTGACTCTGTTAGGATAATGCCAGGTCTCTGGTAAAACAATATTAAAATATTTTTTGCTATTCGTATATTTATTGATTATTAGTTTACGATGATGCATTATATAGCTGGTATCAAGATTTGTAACAATGCTGTATTTATTTAGCTAACACTTAAGTACAGGGAAGAGTTCCTTTGTTCCATAAAAGATTTATTCCTTAAATAAGTCAGTTTTAATTAAATTGGATTGTTAAGCATTTTGCTGTACTTGTATTAAATGCAAGATAATAGGTAGGTCGTATTTACAACGGACAGTCTGCAGGTTATTTTCTTGAGAATTTTAAAAAGAAATTATTCTAATTTATTCTACTTTATATCTGATAGAAAACGAATTTATTCAGCTAAACTATTAAATAATATTTAGTTAAACAAAATAGGCATGTATTAGGTAATATTTAAAAAACAAAAAATTATTTGCGTGTTAAAGATTGAGCAGTTGAATATTGTAAACGTTACTATAAACTAATTTATCCATATAAGTCAGCGTCATGGCTTTTTAAGGCCGTCGCACGGTTTTCTACTCTAGCTGCTGGACCTCCCACATTGATAACTAAAACGATTTTTGGAATAGAAATAATTTACACAATTACACAAATACACGTTGTAAGGCTTTCTCATTAATGGCTCAACCTTTCGTCGACTGGAAGTTATCGCTATATCTCCCTTATGCAGTAACCAGTAACCAGACCATATGCCGAACAATGTTAAGATGATGAACTCTTCGGGCAAATGTTGGTCACCATGTATTCCTGCATAATACGTGACCAGCCTATGGGGAGCGCAGTGATCATGGTTAACCCTTCATCCGAAAGCTGGCAGCCCTGTTTTCCTACATAGTACGTCACCAGCCTATGGGGAGGGGTATAGTGATGATGGTTAACTCTTCGGCCGAAAGCTGGTCGTCCTGTTTTTCTACATAGTACGTCACCAGCCTATGGGGGCACAGGGATGATGCCTTAACTCTTCGGCCAAAGGTAGGTGGCCCTGTTTTCCTAAATAATACGTGACCAGCTTATGGGGAGCAGAGGAAAGATGGTTAACTCTTCGGCCGAAAGCTGGTCGCCCTGTTTTCCTGAATAGTACGTCACCAGTCTATGGAGAGGAGTACAGAGGTGATGTTTAACTCTTCGGCCGAAAGTTGGTCGCCATGTTTTCCTATATAGTACGTCTCCAGCCCATGGAGAGGAGTACAGTGATGATGGTTAACTCTTCGGCCGGAAGCTGGTCGCCCTGTTTTCCTGCATAGTTTTCCTGACCAACGCATCAGCAGTGCGGTGCTAGACGACCAACCCTTCAGCCGAGCACGATTTGTGTGGCAACACTTAACGGGTAAAATTTGTAATATGGAGCATAATTTAAAAGTTACATTTTAAAGTGAAACAAATTTACCAAAATATAAGAAGACAGTACTTGAATAATAGACAGGTCTTATAATTCATGTTTATTTAGGCACTTAGGTACTCCTATGGAGTTTTTTATGAAGGAAAATGCAGTTGATAAAAGAGTAAACAAATTTTGTTTAATTACAGCAACTTGTATGTTTGCCTTATTAAACATGAATATGTTTTGGTATATAAACATAGTCCTTACATTTAACAATATTAAACCTTCATTTTACTTACCTTCCTTTACTAAACCTTCCTAGTCCTTTACTAAACCTTCCCTCTCCCTGTGAGGAGATGGGATAAAATCGATGTGGTATATTTTAACTAACGTGCAGTCGTACAGGATGGATTGGTAGTTCGTACTTAATTATTTTCATTAATACTCACACTCTGAATGACAGCATTATACTTGAAGTTACAGCGCCATACTGTAACTCAGATATACTGTTGAAGGAATGGCAACTTTAGTGACCTGTAGTGCGTTTGAAATAATGTAGGAGTTATAAAATAATACTTTAAGAGATTCGATCTATCCAGCCAGTTTACGACAACAATTTTCGAACTATGTTGAAACAATTTAGATCATCGAAGTAATCTCAATTTAACATTAATCAAATATTATAAATTGCTTCACCTGAATTCTTATGGGTGCCCTTTATAGTCACCAGATGCAAGCTAAACATTTTAATTATAAAGAATATTTCATGAGAAGTGAACGAGCCAATCTGGTGTTTTGTGAGGATCTGGCCTTTTTAAGATAATGAAATATTAGCGATAAATAAAATTAAGGTAGGTGGTATAGAGTGTCGCTATACAGTACTGCATTTTCTGATTAACTTTACTTCTTAGGTTATGTTTTAAATAAATTTTTAAAATAATCAATATACTATATATTTGAGTACAGCTCTCTACCATTTCGAACGTTTCAATATTGTTTTCTGTTGACGCGTTTCGGAGTACCTCCGTTTTCAAAACTTCAATCGTACTCAATCAACAGAAGAGAGTACGATTGAAGTTTTGAAAATGGAGTAACCCCGAAACGCGTCAACAAAGGAGAATATTGAATCGTTAGGATTGGCAGAAAACTGTACTCAAATATATAGAAATATTCCTAACAGAAATGAAGATGAGTATATTAATAATTTTAATCAATATACATTACATAAACAAGAGTATTCCTAAAATTAATGACAGGAAGCTTTTTATCATTCACAATATTGACATTATCAAGAGACTCCTTCACTAGTCAACAAGTAAAACAATACAACTAAAACAGACAATTAAAGGAAGACGAATAAAAGAAAGGAGTCGCGTTTTAACTCTTGACTGGTGAATGAGGAGGCTTCTTTTAATACTAATATGTTTAATTTATGAAAAACATGTAGGCATAATGTTTACATTATTCTTATTTATGACGTAAATATTGATATTTAACGACATTAAAAAATGTAACATTCTATATATAATTTTTTTAATCTAAAATTTCAAATTATTTTAAATATCGATTAGTCATATTACTTCTTTTTAATCATATTATTCAGTAGTAAAAAAGGGATCATTTTATATACATGAAATATAACAGGAAAAATTACAGGCACAGGCAAAGTTTGACTAATGAATAATTTTCTCAGATCTCTTGTCTAACCAACTACATATTGTAAGTAAAACTGTCGCGCATGATTTAAACACTCAATAAGCTAACAACTGCTCTTGTCAATGCCATTCCAATACAAATACAGTTTCTCTCTAGCAAAATACAGAAAATAATTAGAACTACAATTATACGTGATCAAGATAACGCTGACAACTAATTTTCTGTTTGACTACAGCATACAAACTCGGGTAAGGGAAATCCAGCGGCAGGGATAAATACAGCTTGATGACTAGACAATCCAATAGGCGGTGGATTTATTGCCGCTATTTGTGAAATTGGCGGACCGTACAATTGAATTATTACAAAGCATTCAATAACTAGTTTTTATTAATGTGTACAATACAGCTGCCGATAAATTTAACACGGTGTTTGTTCACAATTATGTTCGGTAAAGGTCTGTAAATAACATTTTTATAAAATCAAATAAATAATATATATATATATATACACACATACACACACGAATATAAATGTAAGGTCATGTCCACGATCATTTTCGCTTACGTACCACATCTCTTGAATTATTCCTATTAGAACAGCACCCACATAGTATATTTTTTTCTACAAGTTTCGAGTCCGTATTGTCTAATTTTTATATAATTGTTTTTTTTTATCAACATGGTATTTCTTCATTCTACCAAGGGGTAGTTAAAAAGTTTACTTTGTACCACATTTTACGTAATCGATAATTAGCTTCTTTGGCACTTTATTTAGAATGTTTTTCCTAAATTGTTTTATTTAAAATCTTTTAATTTGTAATTAAAATGGCATATTAAATTCATCTTACCCTTTTTTTCTCTTAATAGCAACTGCTAAAGTCCATCGAAGCTATATTGTATTAAACATCCAAGCTATTTGTCACTAAACCTTCAAGCTACAGTCCATTAAACCTCCAAGCTACAGTCTAATAAACGTATAAGCTATAGCCCATTAAATTTTCAAGCTATAGGCCACTAAACCTCCAAACTATAGTCCATTAAGCCTCCAAGGTATAGTCCATTACATTTCGAAGCTATATTGTATTAAACATCCAAGCTATTGGTTACTAAACCTTCAAGCTACAGCCCTTTAAATCTCCAAGCTACAGTCTAATAAACGTATAAGCTATAGCCCATTAAATTTCCAAGTTATATGCCACTAAACCTCCAAACTATAGTCCATTAAACCTCCAAGGTATAGTCCATTACATTTCGAAGCTACATTGCATTAAACATCCAAGCTATTGGTCACTAAACCTTCAAGCTACAGTCCATTAAACCTCCAAGCTACAGTCTAATAAACGTATAAGCTATAGCACACTAAATTTTCAAGCTATAGGCCACTAAACCTCCAAACTATAGTCCGTTAAACCTCCAAGGTATAGTCCATTACATTTCGAAGCTATATTGTATTAAACATCCAAGCTATTGGTTACTAAACCTTCAAGCTACAGCCCTTTAAATCTCCAAGCTACAGTCTAATAAACGTATAAGCTATAGCCCATTAAATTTCCAAGCTATATACCACTAAACCTCCAAACTATAGTCCATTAAACCTCCAATGTATAGTCCATTACATTTCGAAGCTACATTGCATTAAACATCCAAGCTATTGGTCACTAAACCTTCAAGCTACAGTCCATTAAACCTCCAAGCTACAGTCTAATAAACGTATAAGCTATAGCACATTAAATTTTCAAGCTATAGGCCACTAAACCTCCAAACTATAGTCCATTAAACCTCCAAGGTATAGTCCATTACATTTCGAAGCTATATTGTATTAAACATCCAAGCTATTGGTAACTAAACCTTCAAGCTACAGCCCTTTAAATCTCCAAGCTACAGTCTAATAAACGTATAAGCTATAGCCCATTAAATTTTCAAGCTATAGGCCACTAAACCTCCAAACTATAGTCCATTAAACCTCCAAGGTATAGTCCATTACATTTCGAAGCTATATTGTATTAAACATCCAAGCTATTGGTTACTAAACCTTCAAGCTACAGCCCTTTAAATCTCCAAGCTACAGTCTAATAAACGTATAAGCTATAGCCCATTAAATTTCCAAGTTGTATGCCACTAAACCTCCAAACTATAATCCATTAAACCTCCAAGGTATAGTCCATTACATTTCGAAGCTATATTGTATTAAACATCCAAGCTATTGGTCACTAAACCTTCAAGCTACAGTCCTTTAAATCGCAAGCTATAGTTATTAAACCTCCAAACAGATATTGATTACGACGGATACTAAAGATCCTTATAAGATAATTCCTTTATCTAATGCCTTATAGGTAAGCTGGGGCACTCAGCTACTCTGCTACTCGACGCCGAGCATCACAGTAAAGGCAAGTCGAAGCCAGTTAGTCGGTCTGTCAGGGCTTGGAAGCCTGGCAGGTGGTCGGCTGTAACCTCTCGCACTGTTGCAAATAGGGGAAGTACTGGGTCAGGCAAACCTGTGCCAATTTGCTTGTATATAGGGATGGTCGATCCAGTGACTTTAACGTATCGGTGATTTTAGTGACACCGCCATGCTTGGATCAGGGACTTTTGAAGGTGATTTTAGTACCGGTGAGAAGGGATACTGAGACAGATCAAGCCTCTCTATAGGATTTACAGCATAGTAGCTCGTGTTACTGTATTACTGTGTCGATCTTCAAATCCTTATAACGTAACGGTCCTATTTAATCTCACACAAGATTTGAAAAATAAAGGATTCACTTTATTCTGACAAATTTTCTCTACTGGCGTGTTTCTTGATGTTACAATAACACTTTGTATATTTTGAAAGTTTTATGTCTTTCTGATTTAATGTTATTTTCTATCTAAAATTAAACTTTAAGACGGTTTTTTATGCTTTTGTTTTATTAATTCTGAACTTATTTGAAAACACGTTTTTTAAAGATATTTTTCAAAGATAACAAACCCTTCCTTATTTAAAACTTTTCTTAATTTTTGTTCTCATGTTACACTAATCCTTTATAAGTCCAACTGCAGGCGATAAGATTTTTAAAACATAATTTTTTCTTCAAGCTAGTTTTCTTAGCAATAAAAGCCAGGCAATGTGTCAAATTTGTGCTGGAAACAAACGCATAGTATCCCATATGTTTCAAAATAGATGGGTTTTCTTACTATAGGGATTTCTTTGTGAGTATTTGTAGTGAACTGATAGATAATATAATAATTTTATTTATATGCTTTAAATTCTTAATATACTCATCTTTACTTCTGTTAGAAATATTTTCATATATTTGAATACATTTCCTGCCTTTCCTAACACTAAAGCCTTTTTCTTTGTTGACGCATTTCGGAATAACTCCATTCTCAAATTTTAAATTGTACTCCTTAAACTGTTTTCATTTAAAAACTAAACATTACTAAAACAAAAATATTATAATGTTAGGAAAGGGAGAAAAATCTACTCAAATGCATATCCTTTAAATTTAATAACCTTTAGGCGTTTGTATTCAAACACCGTATACACTGCACTTTACAACATACATAAAGCTAGTTTGTACTTGCTGTTATCTATCGCTCATATGCGATTATGAAGATGGGTGAGTTTGCTAGAGTTCTGTATTTAACTAAAGCTGGATTAGCGATGAACGTAATACACAATATGGAATTGTTAAATTATGGATTCGGTAATCATAAGATGTTGAAACTCAAACAGTAACTCGACATGCAATCTCGAGCTGCGAGTTTGTCAAAAAATTACAAGTAAATTCCCTTTACGGTCACATATGTCACTTTTGACGTATAAAACAGGTTTTTGTAAACCATACTCTTGTTACTGAAGGATTTACCTTTTTAAAACGTTTCTTAAAAAAATAACATTTATTTAACCATTTATCTGACCAATCTATATATTATTATCTCGAAACCTCGTTATTAAGTGACCAGGATATATTTGATCGTTTCCACATATTTTCATCTTTATTTGATCGTGTAATCTTGTAAAAGTTGAACACTAGCTATACAAAACACCTTTAAATTGAAGTATTTTAAGTATGACAAATACTGTGTTTTGTATGCTTATCATGGTATAAAGTTTTATCTAAAAACCCGTTTTGTTGTATGAAACGACCTAGCTACAGCCTTCGTGAGACTGTATTGAAGTGGATTAATTATGGACGGCCGGTACGGCGCGCCTTTTTTTCTGAGATGTAATTTTCCGTTTATTAAGCCCAGTTTGAACAGTGTTGGAATCAGTTACGCATTCTAAGCAGAGCGCGGCGATTACCCAACAATCAACAAGCTCCAATGCCCAGCCTCCCACAAGCATTAGCAGCTTGAACTTTGTACAGAAATTACCATGGCAACTAGAGAAGAATTGCTTCTCTCGCGTCTTAATAAACTCCAAGGTTTCTTGCCTCACTTGCAAACTCAAAATACAAAACAAAATTATTCATTTTAGAATTTTAGCGAACACGGAAATCTACCTTGATGTATCTTCACCTATCAGGTGATGGAAGAACTCTGTATTAAATTTCGTGTAATATATTTAGACATGGTAAAGAGGCGGTGATACAGTCAATGAATACATCATCTCCCAAAGTCACCTCATAACAGAGGTCACCAAATCATCCATCGAGAGCTACAGGTAAATAGCGAGGAAATGTTTTGTAGTTCGAGGACATAATCACCAAAAGAACTGCCATATTTCTCATCGTACTTGATTTTAAACGCAAATAATTTTGTTCTAAAATTTCTTGTTATATTGTAATATACAAATTTCTTAGTTGGATGTAATATTAGAAATTTAGGTACTTACGCCTACTTATGAATTTTCAATGTGCTATGTCTAAAAATTCCAATTTTACCTATTTTATTTAATTTTATTTTATTATTATTATATTTGCTTCAATCATTGCTTAAAACTTTGGCCAACACGATTTTAGAACTTCCGGAAACATATTTGCTACTAATTTTGCTCAGCTTCTCACAATCAAACATTGTAACGCTTTATTCTGTCGTTGGGCACCAAGAAACTGACAACCTTCTCTCCGCGATACTGGCCTTTAGTATTATAAATCTATTTGAGGATTGTGGTAGTATCCTTTGGAATCGCCCGCTTGACCGTGTTCGCTTTCAGCGCATATAATTACATAAAACGTGGGTGTTGATTGCGCCCGATCATCTCAGCATAGGCTCCCAATGCTACCATGGATTGTTGGTATTAAATAAAAAAATTTTAAAATTAAAAACAATATGCTATTCGCTTCCCAAACACATACTGGGCTATTAGAAAAGGGTATATATGTAATTCTTGTGTTTCGAAGCTTCTTGTTATATCTGCTAAGGGTTCCGAAGTAGAAAACACTGATTAATTCGACAGCATTGTTGGCTTTTTATTCCTAGCCCCCTATTAACCTTACTTAACAAATGCATCAGCTTTTTTTTAACCAATCAGCAATGTCTGAATACTTAAATGGATTTACTTAGGACGAGGAAATGTAATTATAAAGTGATTTCACAGAGGGTTAATAAATAACGACGTTAAATTTGCCTTTGATGGATTTGTTTTCAAGTTTATCCTGAGTTAATAGATTAATAATTGTATCAACAAATTTTCTGAAGAAACTTTTTTAATAACTACATCATTTTGAGAGAGTACCAGATACATCATTTCGCAAAAAAAAATATAAAGAGAGGTTAATGTCATTTAGCTTAAGTACGAAAAACAATGTCCATTCGAACATTATCCTCATCATACTATTAAAAACCTCATTTACTCCTTTTTCCTCAACATACAATTCTTACTGCGGAATCAAACCTGGTATTATGGCCAGATAATAACCTCGATTTTTTTCTTCTAAAATAATTTACTATAATATAGGTTCTAAAAATAAAAATAATTATTTGATGTGTTGGAAATATTAAATAATACTTAAAACTTAGATAAAGTGTGTTCGAAACATAACCGCACTTTACAAACGTATCCCCCTATGAAATAATTCTTTACATATAACAACACTGTTATACTACACTAATATAATTTACTCTTGTAACTGTATAAAACAACTCTGGCGTAATGTTTAACATAAATAAATGAAACCTCTATACCACAAATATCTTTTTTCTTTTATTTAAAACCTTATGTACATTTCAATTGCATAGCAATTATCCTCAGAGGTAATACTTTAGTATTTTTATTGTAAATTACCTCTGAGGATGATTGCTATGCAATCGAAATGTACATAAGGTTTTAAAGAAAAGAAAATCATTTGTGGTATAGAGGTGTCATTTATGTATGTTAAATTTACTCTTGTACTTAAATACAGGGGCAAAATATCTGAATTAGTAGTCAGAGGTTGTGAGTAATATTTACCAACGTATCTGGTTAAAATTTGGTTATAAAAAACTAAAACGTAAACTATCTAAAGGTAAACCCTATCTAAACGCCTAAACACTTGGGCTTCTTTACCGGACATGCGTGAATAAACAACAGCCTTATTGTCGTACTATCAAGGTAGCCGTGACGAAAGCCTGTACAATGAAGTCCGTCTGTTACTCTGCGTAAACGTTTACACGTATTGAACCATTTCCGATTTCAACGTCACAGTTAGTTGAGTTAACATTTTTTATAAGACCGTCTAATCTAACTGAATACTTTGTACTTATATTGTATTATCCGTGTATAGTAATGTAATAAAATGAAAAAAAACATTCTCCTTATGCTGTTTGGTGTTTTCCAAATTTCAACTCACCTATTTCTTGTTTTCTACGTATATTAGGTAACACATGTATAATTTCATGTTAAGATTTTTCTCTCATTTCTTTCATTTAAAACATGCATAGAGACATTAATAAAAAGGTAATTACATAAGAAATCAAAAAAATGCGATAGTTAATTAATGTTTAGCTATAAGAGTAGGGTCTATATATAATTTTTTAAGAGAATATCTGATGTTAGCAACAGCAATACAGAACCATAAACGATTACCGTTCCTTGACCTTTTCGAACGGTTATCCTACCGTATGCTAAAAATGCAGGGAGTATATTGAAACCAACTTGAATTATATATAGTCTAACTCATAATTCAGGAGGGAAAGTCCACTTACGACACGGAATGAGTTAGAGTTCTTTAACATTAAAAGTTATAAGTTTGATCATACTTACTTATAGTATTAAGGGTGCATACTCTCTTCTCATTAAAAAAAAATAATGCCTATAAAATTATGCATTGATGTGTATATATATATATATATATATATATATATATATATATATATATATAATTTCTTAATAAAATGTGTTTAACTTTAAAAACCTATTTATTAACCATTTTTATCAAGACATTTATCGTCTTTAACTAAATATTCTTTACATTAAACTTTGTATATAGTCAAACAAATACTGTATATCATTATGTACTAACACTACGTCATTATGATTTGCTAATGCAGTAGGTATCTTCAAAAAATTCGAAATAATCATTACATACTGATACTACCCCATTATGATGTGCTAATGCAGTAGGTTTATCGAACACTTAGAAAGAAAAGTACAAAGTAATACTACGCCATTATGATTTGTTATTACAGTAGGTCTCTCTAACTCTTCGAAAGAATCATTACGTACTAATACTACGCCATTATTTTTTGCTAATGCAGTAAGTCTCTCGAACACTTCGAAAGAATCATTACATATTAATACCACGTCATTATGTTTTGCTAATGCAGTAGGTCTCTCGAACACTTCGAAAGAATCATTACGTACTAATACTACGCCATTATTTTTTGCTAATGCAGTAAATCTCTCGAACACTTCGAAAGAATCATTACATATTAATACCACGGCATTATGTTTTGCTAATACAGTAAGTCTCCCGAACACTTCGAAAGAATCATTACATAATAATACTACCTCATTATGTTTTGCTAATGCAGTAAGTCTCTCCAACACTTCGAAAGAATCATTACATAATAATACTACCTCATTATGTTTTGCTAATGCAGTGAGTCTCCCGAACACTTCGAAAGAATCATTACATAATAATACTACCTCATTATGTTTTGCTAATACAGTAAGTCTCCCGAACACTTCGAAAGAATCATTACATAATAATACTACCTCATTATGTTTTGCTAATGCAGTAAGTCTCTCCAACACTTCGAAAGAATCATTACATAATAATACTACCTCATTATGTTTTGCTAATGCAGTAAGTCTCTCCAACACTTCGAAAGAATCATTACATAATAATACTACGCCATTATGATTTGCCATTACAGTAGGTCTCCCGAACACTTCGAAAGAATCATTACATATTAATACTACTTCATTATGTTTTGCTAATACAGTAGGTCTCCCGAACACTTCGAAAGGAAATAAACGGTGGGTATCTACAAACTTTCATACATTTACAAACAATAAATGATATTACAAAACCATAAACATAAAAAAATTTCATCAGCCTACTAAAGTTATATGCTATTACAAAAACAATAAAATGGCTGCCTGAAATTAAGTTTATTACAAAAATGTTGATAAAATGGCACCTTAAAATTAAATACTAGACAATTAGAAAACGTTAAACAAATTGATCCCCTCAAACTAAATGCTATTACAATAAACTAAATTAAATGGCTGCTTATAATTAGTTAATATTATAAAAACTTTAGCGAAAAGAACGCATAACTTTAAATATTATCACACAAACGTTAACAAAAGGTTGGCTTTTAATTAAATACGATTAAAAAAAGTTTAACTAAATGACTCTCAAACGTATTTATAAAATACAAAAACATCATCTTCTGCAATCGTGAAAGATAATTGCAGTATAGAAGAAAGGAACATCCGCATTCTTACAGGAAATTATTTTTGTCTTTTCAAAATATCAGAAGATATTTTTAATAATATTCACAGTATAAATGGTATAGTAAAAGGTATATTTAAAGTACTATATTTTACAACGTCCTTGTTTGTTCACTTATATAGCATCGATTTGGGTTTAACGGCAAGATTGCTCGATCAGCACTCACTTCCTGCAGTCCAAACTTGGATGCTGTGCATACTCCTTACTCTGCAAGATGACAAGTCTGGCGTTATGGACTGCATCATTGCAGCCAATAAAACATTAAGTGGTTCTAAGAATCCGTATCGTTACTACGAACGCGTTATAATATTCACAGGTAGTTATACTTCATTATAAATCTCTCAATGTGGGTAATTTATATAATCTGAAATTCGTACGATAATGTCAGATTATGATGGTTTGCCTCTAGATCTGTATATTTCCATGTTATTTATGGTAATTACCCATTAGTCAGAGAAAGAGCGAGTTTAGTTACCCCCTGTTTTTAACGTGGCTGTACGCAGGTTACTGGATCAGGGATGTTGGTATTTGACTGGTAATAAGGAAGGGAGTTTCCATTTGGAAGGACGTGCATTTCTTTGGGACGTTGATGTAAAGCTGGGGGGCTGTTTTATTTAAACAGGAAGGACTGATCGTAGTTTTCTTTAATTTTTTTCTTTATTACGTCAGAGGATACCTACTGCAACGACTCAACGCCCGCAACCGTTTTGCGAAACGCTGCCGCCAGCCCTTGTATCCGTTGCTAGGTAAACATTTTGAAACGAGCCGGTCCTGCCACGGCCAGAGCCCTGTGCAATGATCACCAAAATCTGCCAGAAACCAGTCACTAGACTTCATTAAAAACCCTAACTCGCTGAGATTTAACCCTTTGGGTATCCGTTTCTGAGAAATGAGTTCATTTGAAGGTATATTATGGCTAACTGACCATCTGGTTTAGGATTGTGTAAGAAATTTGTTTAAATAAATATAATCACTGTTTTGTTGCAAGTTAGTAAAAAACTTCGCTTTTTATTCATTTTAGAGTTAAGTTACGTTACAGCACAGTTTGTAAACATTTTTATATCTTTAAAACTCTACTTAATCATCTAACATTTCTTTAACCTTTTGAATATATATATATATATATATATATATAAACCTGTTGTATAACTTCTTTAGTAAACAAATAATTTTTGTATCAACTTCTTCTTATCTTACTTCTTTTTCAAAAACTTACAATAGTTTATATTTACTTTAAGATCAAGATTTACCCTTTCTACGTTAATTATTTAAATTCTTAAAATTTATTTTAAATTTTTTCTTCAATTTAAAACATCTTGTTTAATCGCAAAAATTACTTCAAATTTATCTATTAGATTTTAATATAGTTTCCCAACTTCATTATAATTTATTTATTTAGTCAATCCTTTCATTTGACTTTGGTATCTTAACCCAACTATAAAAAACAACACATATTTACAAAACACAAAACAAAATTCTTTTCCTTCATTATAAACTTTGTAACTTCCTTTGAAAACTAACACGTTTTATATCACCTTGTCTTATCTTCAATTGTTTTCTAAAATTTTAAACTAGAATTAAAATCTAAACTAATCCTTTCTTTGTTAATATTTAAAACTCATTCTTTATTATTTAACGGATTCTTCAATTGAAAACTTCTAATTTACTTGGCAAAAATTCTTTTTTACTTTTCTGTACAAGATTTTACTTTGTTTTCTAAGACTTCATTACAATTTAACTTATTTTCACAACCCTTTCATTGTCCCATGAAATCTCTTGATATCTGGTTTTATCATATTAAATCAAATATAAAAAACAACAGATTTAAAAACCCAAATTTTTTCTAACAAACATTTTGAAATATTTTATATCTTCATTTAAATTCCACAACAAAAATAATTTTAAACCCATATTAGAACAATTTAAATTTCTCACTGTCTTTATCTCTAACATAGCTTATTCTATTACTTGAAATTTATTTACACTTTTTATGACCTAAATTGACTTCATAGGATCCACATATTCTTTTTCCAAAATTTTACTTTCTTATTTCAACTTTCAAAAATTTATTCGTAAACATTTTGATTTGTGCTTTTTCAATCTACAAATGGAGAGTTCGAAAATCTAAGTTTGAAGAAGCTACCACAAAGTAACGCTATCCCAAATTAACACTGTCTTTATAATGTTCGAACTTAATTTTCCTCCCGGTGTTGATCTACTTGTTTTTTTCATTGCACGGTTCAAATTTAAATTTTAAAGGTGAATTTGGTTACTTTTTACCCTAAATTATTTAACCACTTTAATTTTAGGTACCTGTTCATTTTTTCATATTAGCACTGCTCAAAACTTTTATTCGACCTATTTTTCTGCAAACATTTTCTTGAGGACGCTACGATATTGCTGTTTAACTACGCAAACCACTTTTGGAGAGTTTCCTCCCCAAAAGGGTTTTAAAACACACGACACTATATTTTAGCAATCTTTCTCGCTCTTAGCCCTGCATTTTTACTATTTACTTATCGGTTGAAACACTGTAAGAGTGGAACAAAACGGAGCGCACTCGCACACGACAGATCCCTTCGTGGTCTCCAGATACACTACTATTTTTTTTTACAATCTCAGGCTTTGTCAACCCCTCCTGGCTGCTTTAGACAAATAACAAGTTTTCCACTCTTTGTGTGACCGGATTTACGTCCTGCTTGCTCTTCTCACGAGCTGTCAGTCTGTTGTCGAGGTATTCACTAATTTTTTTAATTTTACTTCAACGCCTTTGTGAGGCTGCGTATCTGGTTTTTCGTCTCTTCACTTTGTTCTTACCTCATTTTGCGTCCCCTCAAATGTCGATGGTCTCTCCAGGTGGATTTTAAACTTTTCCCCCCTTTCAAATCTGGAAAAAATTCCCTTATCTCTAAAATGGCTCTATTTCTATCCCTTAAACTTTTTAATTAAACTTACATTATGCGTAAGGCATTTTTATTTTGTTTTGACTTTGCTATTTTGACTGCAAAACCTCTTAAAATATATGGAACTTACAATTGCACTTGCAAC
Source organism: Prosapia bicincta (assembly GCA_036971475.1). NCBI lineage: Eukaryota > Metazoa > Arthropoda > Insecta > Hemiptera > Cercopidae > Prosapia > Prosapia bicincta. Next base: position 159,095,176 of record JBAIZL010000005.1, on the reverse strand, counting down.
GGTAATATATGACATTTTAGCCCATTGCAATACACATAAAACCTTATAACTTAAAAACTACCTATTTAATTTTTTAAAAAATTGCATTCAATAACCATACTTACAAATAATTTAGGATAGTATACAAAATGACTTAAGGTTAATTTCGTACAGAGAACAGGAAGGGCACTTAAAACGTTAAAGTCATTAGGGTGTCTTTCTATGGCGACGTTTTCACTTGGTATGAGAAGTAAATACTAAATTGCCAATCGTCTTTATCCTCGCTATTATAGTCCTTGAAACAAGTATTCACTTACTTTTAATGGTACTCAGAGACCCTTGACTATTATATAATAAATTACATCACTTAGTCTAATACGATCGAAAGCCTTTCTCAAATCTATAAAACAAAGGAATGCCGCTAAGATGAATTCTAAGGCCGTTACAGCTTTGTCTGTGATAAATTATTAAGTTATATCTGTTCATAATCTTCCTCATCAAATGCCTTGTTCTAGCTTAATATGAACGCTAAATCGATTAGTTATTAGTTGAGTAGTTACATTTAGTGAATTATTGAGAAAATTAAGTTATCTATAATTTTTCTTCTCGACCTTTTTAAACAACGAAATATATGTGTGTATATATATATATATATATATATATATATGTGTGTGTGTGTGTGTGTGTGTGTGTATATATATATATATATATATATATATATATATATATATATATATATACACATATATACAGAGTAGAATGTTGATAATTTGAGTTAGATGGGACAAACCCTGCCAGATTACCGAAAACTAGGATTACACGGAAATACGTTCCTGTGCATTAGAAAAAAAAGGTGTTTTAATAAACCCTAATACAATACTATAAATAAGAATGTACAAAATCAGTTTATAGAACTTTATATGAACATTTATTAAAAGCCCAAATCATTTTTTTGTATATCGTATTAATGTATAAACATATCTTGGAAGCACGACTCATTCCATTGCATACCGTACTGATATGAACATTTCTTAGAAGCCCGACTCTTTTGCATTGCACACCGTATTGATATGAACATTTCTTAGAAGCCCGACTCATTTCCATTGAACACAGTATTGATATAAACATTTCTTAGATGCCCAACTCATGCCATTGCATACCGTACTAATATGAACATTTCTTAGAAGCCCGACTTATTTCCATTGCACACCGTATTGATATGAACATTCCTTAGAAGCCCGACTCATTTACATTGCACACCGTATTGATATGAACATTTATTGAAAGTCCGATTCATTATTTTCTTTCAAAAAGATAAAATAGCCTCACATAGATATAGCCAAGAATTAACGGAATATCGAGACACTCTGTATATATATATATATATATATATATATATATATATATATATATATATATATATATATATATATATATATAGCGCAACGAACCTTTCTAAACGTAATTAACATTAGTTTGGTTTATCAAGAGTAATTATAGACAAAACAATGAAATAAACCTCTAATTAGTACAAATCATTTTTCAAAGATTCGATTTCTAATTGGAATCCTCTTCAGAAGCTAAAATTTTATTTTTAATACTACTCATTAAATAGCACATAAATTCACTTATTAAAAAACAACAAAAATCACAATAAAATGAAAAGTACATCATATAAAATCATATGCTTGAAAAACTCACTGTACGAAAAATCTAATCAATTTTATTTTGAGCAACATTTGAATAACAACTAAATAAACACAACGTATTTATATGAAAATTTCTTACAAGCCCGACTCATTTCCATTGCAAACCGTACTGATATGAACATTTCTTAGAAGCCCGACTCATTTACATAGCACACCGTATTGATATAAACATTTATTGAAAGTCCGACTCACATAGATATAGCCAAGAATTAACGGGATATTGAGACACTCTGTATATATATATATATATATATATATATATATATATATATATATGAAGTTAATATATTACTATGTGAGTAATTTTATCCACCATTACGTGCAATAATTTTACCTTGAGTGATGAGGCACCTTTCGGTCGTTGACCATTGTCGAATCACTGATTTTTCTCTGCTGTGGATGCTCGGTCCGTGAAGCCGGTGTTTGTTGACGTTACGCGCACTTTTTCTTGATCTGTGTGTATGATATTTCTGTATAGTATGTCTTCTGTATATGTTGTTTGTAGATTCATTAAGTTGTTGTGTATGTTTTTATAAATGTGGTATTTTTCTAGTGAGTTTAGTTCTATTGGGTTGTTATTTATTTCCAGTATGGTTAGGTTATTTTCGTAATTTGTTATTTCGTGTTTATGGAATATTAGGTGTGCTGCAACATTTGATACTTTAGAATTTTTGTTTTTGAATGCTCTATAATGTTCTTCAAATCTTATTTTAAATGTTCTGGTTGTTTTTCCTATGTAAAAAGCGTTACAGTTGTTGCATGTGATTTTGTAAATTCCTGATAGGTTATGTTTTTCTGAATTTGTTATGTGGTTTGTGTTATTAAGATATTTTATTATTTTGTTGTTTGGTTTGTAAGTTGGAGTGTAGTATTCTTTGTTGTATATATTTGTTATTTTTTCTATTTTGTTATTGGTGTATTTATATTTTAGGTAGATTTTTTTATTTTCATTATTTTCGTGTTCCGGTTGTAGTGTTGTGTTGAGGTTAGGTTTTTTTGTGAATTTATTGTATATATTTTTTATAATGTGTTTGTTGTATCCATTTTCTATTGCTATTTTTGTAATGTTATCTAATTCTCCATTTAATTTTTGTTTGTTATCCTGTGTGTATTTTATTGCTTTATTTATCATGTTACTGTAAGTGTTAATTTTGTGTGTCCAGGGGTGGTTAGATTTGTAGTGTATTGTGGTGTTGTTGGAAGTAGGTTTCCTGTATACTGTAGTTTCTATTTTATTATCATTTATATTTAAAGTAATGTCGAGGAAGTTGATTGTTCTATTTGTTTCTGTTTCAACGGTGAATTGTATGTTTTCGTTGTATGTATTTAGTTTGTTTAATATTATGACGTGTTCGTTGTGAATGGTAGGTTGGTATATTACAAGTATATCGTCTACATATCTTGTCCATAGTGAGATATTGTGTGTGTTTATTATAGGTTTAATTATTATTTGTTCAAAGTGTTGTAAATATATTTCTGACATGACAGATGATATGGGTGAACCCATGGGGAGTCCTGTTGTTTGTTTATAAAATTTATTGTTAAATTGGAAGTAATTTTGGTTACAAATGTGTTTGGTTAGCGTAATGATACTATCTATTATGTTTCTTTTTTCGTTATTGTGTATCAGTTTGTTTTTTATTATTTCTATGGTTTCTTCTATTGGGATACTAGGGTACATGTTAGTTATGTCATAACTTATTATTTTTGTGTTGCTGTTTGTTTTTATCGTTTTTATTTTATTAATTAATTCGTATCCATTTTTTATATTGTATGTGTTGTTGATATGTATTTTAGATCTTAGGATTTTGTCTAGAATTTTTGCAATTATGTAAGATGGTGCTGTTGTGAAATTTATTAGTGGTCTAAATGGTGTGTTGGGTTTGTGGATTTTAGGTATTCCTGATAATACTGGTGCGCATGGTTTGAATGGGTATAATCTTGTGTGGTATTTTAATTTATTGTTATAGTTTAGGGTGTTACGGTGAGTGACTATTAAGTTTTTTATTGTCAGGAATACCTAAAATCCACAAACCCAACACACCATTTAGACCACTAATAAATTTCACAACAGCACCATCTTACATAATCGCAAAAATTCTAGACAAAATCCTAAGATGTAAAATACATATCAACAACACATACAATATAAAAAATGGATACGAATTAACTAATAAAATAAAAACGATAAAAACAAACAGCAACACAAAAATAATAAGTTATGACATAACTAACATGTACCCTAGTATCCCAATAGAAGAAACCATAGAAATAATAAAAAACAAACTGATACACAATAACGAAAAAAGAAACATAATAGATAGTATCATTACGCTAACCAAACACATTTGTAACCAAAATTACTTCCAATTTAACAATAAATTTTATAAACAAACAACAGGACTCCCCATGGGTTCACCCATATCATCTGTCATGTCAGAAATATATTTACAACACTTTGAACAAATAATAATTAAACCTATAATAAACACACACAATATCTCACTATGGACAAGATATGTAGACGATATACTTGTAATATACCAACCTACCATTCACAACGAACACGTCATAATATTAAACAAACTAAATACATACAACGAAAACATACAATTCACCGTTGAAACAGAAACAAATAGAACAATCAACTTCCTCGACATTACTTTAAATATAAATGATAATAAAATAGAAACTACAGTATACAGGAAACCTACTTCCAACAACACCACAATACACTACAAATCTAACCACCCCTGGACACACAAAATTTACACTTACAGTAACATGATAAATAAAGCAATAAAATACACACAGGATAACAAACAAAAATTAAATGGAGAATTAGATAACATTACAAAAATAGCAATAGAAAATGGATACAACAAACACATTATAAAAAATATATACAATAAATTCACAAAAAAACCTAACCTCAACACAACACTACAACCGGAACACGAAAATAATGAAAATAAAAAAATCTACCTAAAATATAAATACACCAATAACAAAATAGAAAAAATAACAAATATATACAACAAAGAATACTCCAACTTACAAACCAAACAACAAAATAATAAAATATCTTAATAACACAAACCACATAACAAATTCAGAAAAACATAACCTATCAGGAATTTACAAAATCACATGCAACAACTGTAACGCTTTTTACATAGGAAAAACAACCAGAACATTTAAAATAAGATTTGAAGAACATTATAGAGCATTCAAAAACAAAAATTCTAAAGTATCAAATGTTGCAGCACACCTAATATTCCATAAACACGAAATAACAAATTACGAAAATAACCTAACCATACTGGAAATAAATAACAACCCAATAGAACTAAACTCACTAGAAAAATACCACATTTATAAAAACATACACAACAACTTAATGAATCTACAAACAACATATACAGAAGACATACTATACAGAAATATCATACACACAGATCAAGAAAAAGTGCGCGTAACGTCAACAAACACCGGCTTCACGGACCGAGCATCCACAACAGAGAAAAATCAGTGATTCGACAATGGTCAACGACCGAAAGGTGCCTCATCACTCAAGGTAAAATTATTGCACTTAATGGTGGATAAAATTACTCACATAGTAATATATTAACTTCATAAAGTCAGTGCAACGGAAAAACAATGGATAATGTTAAATATCAAGAATATATATATATATATATATATATATATATATATATATCGCAATATGTATTCTTGTGTATTAATAAAGAACATAAGTCAAAATACAAATACAAGAATTATAATTCTTGTATATATATATATATATATATATATACATATAGCGCAACGAACTTTTCTAAACGTAATTAACATTAGTTTGGTTTATCAGGAGTAATTAAAGACAAAACAATGAAATAAACCTCTAATTAGTTAAAATCATTTTTCAAAGATACGATTTCTAATTGGAATCCTCTTCAGAAGCTAAAATTTTATTTTTAATACTACTCATTAAATAGCACATAAATTCACTTATTAAAAAACAACAAAAATCACAATAAAATGAAAAGTACATCATATAAAATCATATGCTTGAAAAACTCACTGTACGAAAAATCTAATCAATTTTATTTTGAGCAACAGTTGAATAAGAACTAAATAAACACAACGTATTTATATGAACATTTCTTAGAAGCCCGACTCTTTCCATTGCATACCGTACTGATATGAACATTTCTTATAAGCCCGACTCATTTCCATTGCAAACCGTACTAATATGAAAATTTCTTAGAAGCCCGACTCATTTCCATTGCAAACCGTACTGATATGAACATTTCTTAGAAGCCCGACTCATTTCCATTGCACACCGTATTGATATGATTATTTATTGAAAGTCCGATTCATTATTTTCTTTCAAAAAGATAAAATAGCCTCACATAGATATAGCCAAGAATTAACGGGATATTGAGACACTCTGTATATATATATATATATATATATATATATATATATATATATATATATATATATATGTATATATATATATATATATATATATATATATATATATATATGTATATATATATATATATATGTATATATATATATATATATATATATATATATATATATATCGCAATATGTATTCTTGTGTATTAATAAAGAACATAAGTCAAAATACAAATACAAGAATTATAATTCTTGTATATATATACATATAGCGCAACGAACTTTTCTAAACGTAATTAACATTAGTTTGGTTTATCAGGAGTAATTAAAGACAAAACAATGAAATAAACCTCTAATTAGTTAAAATCATTTTTCAAAGATACGATTTCTAATTGGAATCCTCTTCAGAAGCTAAAATTTTATTTTTAATACTACTCATTAAATAGCACATAAATTCACTTATTAAAAACAACGAAAATCACAATCAAATGAAAAGTACATCATAAAAAATCATATGCTTGAAAAACTCACTGTACGAAAAATCTAAATAATTTTATTTTGAGCAACAGTTGAATAAGAACTAAATAAACACAATAAAAATCAAAACCCAATAACAAAAATATAACTAATATATTCATTGTAAATCAACATAGGGCGCCTCAAGAGAATTGAAAAGCTAATGAATACATTAATAATAAGATTAGGCGTTACAGTGGATCAATCTATTAATGGAAATGAGGAAGCTGATTCTACGAGGAGTCAACATTTAGATATCTGGAATTAATTTCTATTGTAATTACTATAAACAACGATTGGAAAAGCAAAAAGTAGGTTTAAGGGCAAATTGATTTTAATAATGGAGGTATCTTTATTATTAAATTTCGTCAAAAAAAATACCCAATTGAATTCTTTTGAAACATGACAAAAATTAGCACTAGCTATACCAAACAAATTATCCCTTAATAAATCATTTTACTTCAATCCGATTCATAATTAATATTATTGTCTCTACCTATGAAAGTATTTTTTTCAAATTATTGCCCTGCGTTATTACCATACTTTTCATATTTTAAAACCCCATATTTTATATAGCACATTAAAGAAAAAAAAATATTATAGGTTTTAACTCACGAGATATAGTAAGAGACCTGAAATGGGCAGGAGGGGAATTTACTTAACAGTAAACGTGGGAGGCCAGGTAGTTATCTAACTCTCTTTCTCATCTAGGCATAGTGTTTGAAGGGAACCGATACGAATTATAAAGTTCCAGAAAAACTAACTTGGTTAGTGTCCCTCTAAATAGGAAGAAGGCAAATGCGAATCGATCGGCCTCTTTCTGTCTCGGGGATTATACTTAATTTCATATTTTCAAAGCATATTTCATCTAAAGTTGGGTACATGGTGAATCCAGAAATATGTTCATACTAAATATTAATATGTAATATTCGGTTATTTAATTTTAACAAGTAATTAACAATCTAACCTGCAGACTATGAAAAACCAGATAGCTTGACCCGTCCCACGCTCCTGTAACACAAAGAACAGGAAATTTATTGCAATATTATACACAAAACTATTAAATTTCATAAATTATTTACAAATCGTTTACTTTAATTCATATAGGTGTAAGAATAGTTAATGATTTCTTAAGAAATTATTGATAAATTCATTTAAACAATTTGTTGAATGTTACAAGGAACTTCATTTAACTGTAACTTGACAATATGAAACAAGAAAATTAATCTTTTATATGAAACCTACAACAGATTTTATTTTTTGTTTTCTTTGTAATTCTTTGGTATTTCAAGGCAAAATAACTTATGCTGGATTGGTTGTTTGTTTGTGTCAGCTATAAACTTTGGCATTTCACATTCAAACAATAGAACGATTACAACAAATACTGAAATAATAGACATCACTCAACACACTATCTTAAATATATATTGGAGTCAAGGCAGCAGAAAGTACGTCTACCTTCCTTTAGCTCCAGAAGGCAACACATCTGTTTGTCGAACATATCCAAGCGAGCTAAATTTTCCCTTGCTCTCAGTACCAAAGGGTAATTCAATTCTTTCTTTATGCCTACGTTTCCCGACTTATTCTCCCACATTATCCTTCCTTCACGTTAGTGAAATAAATACAATACTTCCCAATTTTTCCTTGTAAAAATTATAA
>JBAIZL010000005.1:159036885-159081885 GCA_036971475.1 Prosapia bicincta | reverse complement strand
AATGTATATTTACTTTTTATAGCGATGGTTTAATAAACCAGTGAAAAAGCATATTCTCGAGAACTATATCAACCTTCATACCTGAAAAAGACAATTTGACCTCCTCATGTCTATTTACCTTAGTGGTATTAATGTATATTTACTTTTTATAGCGATGGTTTAATAAACCAGTGAAAAAGCATATTCTCGAGAACGGTATCAACCTTTATACCTGAAAAAGACAATTTGACCTCCTCATGTCTATTTACCTTAGTGGTATTATTGTATATTTACTTTTTATAGCGATGGTTTAATAAACCAGTGAAAAAGCATATTCTCGAGAACGGTATCAACCTTCATACCTGAAAAAGACAATTTGACCTCCTCATGTCTATTTACCTTAGTGGTTTTAATGTATATTTACTTTTTATAGCGTTGGTTTAATAAACCAGTGAAAAAGCATATTCTCGAGAACTGTATCAACCTTCATACCTGAAAAAGTCAATTTGACCTCCTCATGTCTATTTACCTTAGTGGTATTAATGTATATTTACTTTTTATAGCGATGGTTTAATAAGCCAGTGAAAAAGCATATTCTCGAAAACTGTATCAACCTTCATACCTGAAAAAGACAATTTGACCTCCTCATGTCTATTTACCTTAGTGGTATTAATGTATATTTACTTTTTATAGCGATGGTTTAATAAGCCAGTGAAAAAGCATATTCTCGAGAACTATATCAACCTTCATACCTGAAAAAGACAATTTGACCTCCTCATGTCTATTTATCTTAGTGGTATTAATGTATATTTACTTTTTATAGCGTTGGTTTAATAAACCAGTGAAAAAGCATATTCTCGAGAACTGTATCAACCTTCATACCTGAAAAAGACAATTTGACCTCCTCATGTCTATTTACCTTAGTGGTATTAATGTATATTTACTTTTTATAGCGATAGTTTAATAAACCAGTGAAAAAGCATATTCTCGAGAACTGTATCAACCTTCATACCTGAAAAAGACAATTTGACCTCCTCATGTCTATTTACCTTAGTGGTATTAATGTATATTTACTTTATATAGCGATGGTTTAATAAGCCAGTGAAAAAGCATATTCTCGAGAACTATATCAACCTTCATACCTGAAAAAGACAATTTGACCTCCTCATGTCTATTTACCTTAGTGGTATTAATGTATATTTACTTTTTATAGCGATGGTTTAATAAACCAGTGAAAAAGCATATTCTCGAGAACTATATCAACCTTCATACCTGAAAAAGACTATTTGACCTCCTCATGTCTATTTACCTTAGTGGTATTAATGTATATTTACTTTTTATAGCGATGGTTTAATAAACCAGTGAAAAAGCATATTCTCGAGAACTGTATCAACCTTCATACCTGAAAAAGACAATTTGACCTCCTCATGACTATTTACCTTAGTGGTATTAATGTATATTTACTTTTTATAGCGATGGTTTAATAAGCCAGTGAAAAAGCATATTCTCGAGAACTGTATCAACCTTCATACCTGAAAAAGACAATTTGACCTCCTCATGTCTATTTACCTTAGTGGTATTAATGTATATTTACTTTTTATAGCGATGGTTTAATAAGCCAGTGAAAAAGCATATTCTCGAGAACTATATCAACCTTCATACCTGAAAAAGACAATTTGACCTCCTCATGTCTATTTATCTTAGTGGTATTAATGTATATTTACTTTTTATAGCGTTGGTTTAATAAACCAGTGAAAAAGCATATTCTCGAGAACTGTATCAACCTTCATACCTGAAAAAGACAATTTGACCTCCTCATGTCTATTTATCTTAGTGGTATTAATGTATATTTACTTTTTATAGCGATAGTTTAATAAACCAGTGAAAAAGCATATTCTCGAGAACTGTATCAACCTTCATACCTGAAAAAGACAATTTGACCTCCTCATGACTATTTACCTTAGTGGTATTAATGTATATTTACTTTTTATAGCGATGGTTTAATAAACCAGTGAAAAAGCATATTCTCGAGAACTGTATCAACCTTCATACCTGAAAAAGACAATTTGAGGTACTCAGGTCTATTTACCTTAGTGGTATTAATGTATATTTACTTTATATAGCGATGGTTTAATAAGCCAGTGAAAAAGCATATTCTCGAGAACTATATCAACCTTCATACCTGAAAAAGACAATTTGACCTCCTCATGTCTATTTACCTTAGTGGTATTAATGTATATTTACTTTTTATAGCGATAGTTTAATAAACCAGTGAAAAAGCATATTCTCGAGAACTGTATCAACCTTCATACCTGAAAAAGACAATTTGACCTCCTCATGTCTATTTACCTTAGTGGTATTAATGTATATTTACTTTTTATAGCGATAGTTTAATAAACCAGTGAAAAAGCATATTCTCGAGAACTGTATCAACCTTCATACCTGAAAAAGACAATTTGACCTCCTCATGTCTATTTACCTTAGTGGTATTAATGTATATTTACTTTTTATAGCGATGGTTCAATAAGCCAGTGAAAAAGCATATTCTCGAGAATTATATCAACCTTCATACCTGAAAAAGACAATTTGACCTCCTCATGACTATTTACCTTAGTGGTATTAATGTATATTTACTTTTTATAGCGATGGTTTAGTAAGCCTCTGGGAAGGAGCCCTGTAGAAGCATCTATAACAAGCTTCACAAAAACCATCCTGAAAATATGTTAAACAATCTCTCATTAAACATTAGAATGTTCAATGGTTTAAGCGTTCATAAGATGCATACATCGGTTTTTGAACCACTTAAGCCTCTGGAGCAAAGCTCTGTGGATGGATTTACCACTACACCAGACTTCACATGAACCATCCTGGGAACATGTTAAAAAAACTTCTCAGAATTTCATTAACTTCTATTCAGCTGTTAGACGACCATAAGATAAATACACACACACATACATATATGCATCGTTTTTGAACCGTCCCAAGCCTCTAGGGCGGAGCAATGTTAATTTATCTACACCAAACCTCAAACGAACAATTCTGGGATAATGTCAAACAATCCCTCTAAATTTCATAAACATCTGTTCAGCGGTTTATTCGTCCATAAGTTACGTACATCAGTTTTTGAACCACCTTAAGCTTCTGGGGCAGAGCCCTGTGGATGGATCTGCACAAAACTTCACATGAACCGTCCTGGGTATATGTTAAAAAAATCTCTCCAAATTTCATTAACTTCTGTTCAGAGGTTTAGGCATCCTTAAGGTACATACATACATAAAAACATCAGTTTTTGAACCATCCTACGTGTCTGGGGCAGAGCCTGTTGATGAATCCAAACCAAGCTTCAAACGAACCATCCTGAAAATATTTTAATAAATCTCTCCAAATATCATAAACTTCTGTTCAGCGGTTTTGGCGTCCATAAGATACATACATCAGTTTTTGAACCATCTTAACCCTCTGGGGCGGAGCCTTATGGATGGATCTCCACCAAACCTAACACGAACCATCCTGGAAATTTGTTAATAAATCTCTCCAAATTTCATTAACTTCTGTTCATATGTTTAGACGTCAATAAGATACATACATACATACATACATACATTGGTTTTTGAACCATCCTAAGCTTCTGGGGGGGGGGGGGTCCCTGTCAATGGATCTACACCAAACTTCCCAGGATTCATTCTGGCAGTATGTTAAACAAACCCTCCAAATTTCATCAACTTCTGTTCAGCGGTTTAAGCGTCCATAACATACATTCATTTTTATACATATAGTTTAAGACAAAATATATTTTCATAACTATATTCCTTCATTTGAAGGTGACTAATAATTTAAGCACATGTAGATTATTAATTAAACTTTGAAACCAAATATTATATATTTGACTATGTTCCTCCATACGAAATGATTTTTCAACCAAATATAGAATATAGAATATTGAGACAGAATATATTTACGTGACTATATATTCCTTCATTTGAACATGACTAATAATTTTAACTAGGTATAATAGAATATAAATTAAATATGGAATCCAAATATCATTTGACTATTCCTATATAGAAATAACTGACAATTATGACCGTCCTACGTAAAATAAAATTTCGAGATAAAATATTACTAATGTCTTTTATATATACAAATTATTTATTGCCATTATTATTGAATTAGTTTTACAATTATAAATTTTGCTGTTTTGGATGTCTTAGGAAAGAGATCTTTAAACTAATTATTTACCTTTCAACATTATTTGTAATATCACAATCCTGAAATGTATTCCTTAGTTATTTTATCAGTCTAAGATTAGCAGTAAGATTTTTTTAAATAGTATTCTCAATTAAGGGTCACTTAGTTGAATCCTAATACAGCATTTGCATTTGTAAAAAACCTTACACGAGTTTCTAATTCTACAGATATTTTAAATAACGGAGTAATCCAAACATTATTGTATCAATTCGACGTTTGGTTACAAATTTTATAGTTTTAATATATATTAGTTAAGCGCTTTATGTTTTTTTTAAATAAAACTGTTAAACAAAAGCATTTTATTAATTACCCTCCAGTGAACTACAGTAAAACATCTGTTATCGGCAAAACACACAAAACGTTCTAAAGATAGTAAAACACTGATGTACCTTATTTTATTTGTTCTTATCATTGAATGTTACGTGTGAAAGAAAATGTTTAACGAAAATGTATTCTTATGCTTCATTTACTGTGCGATAAACTTCACCATGCTATGACGTCAACACGGGACAGGTAAACAGCTGATTGGCTCTGTGCTTGGCAGGTGTCCTTGACACACCACAACGCACAATGTAGTTTCAGCTACTATAATAAAAGCCACTCTATTGTGAATTTCAACATTCATTAATATTTTCATTCAATTACAATTATATTTTATAATGGGACTGTCATGTTTTTTCACTTTTTTATACAATAAAGTCAATTTATTCGATTTGTATATTTTGTTTTCAATGAGTATTTTTCCTATTTCCTCCTGAGCAGTTATAGAAAAGTTTAATTTTCAATAAGTTGGAAGTGTGAAATAACACTGTCGAGAGATAAAATTGTCTCAAGTCACACGGTCTCTATTCTCCCAGGGTTAAATTCCATCCAATTTATATTGCTAATAAATAGGTTAAAGTCTGCTATTTGCAATACTTTATTACTGCTATCCTATATCTAGTCTAGGTCTAATAGTGATAACGTAGGCTTTCGGTTCTTGTATTAGTTATATTCAAAGGGTCAAAATCGTATTTAATTTATATGTAAAGTATAAATAGTGTTTCCGGGAAGAATGAAGAATGTGGAGGTATAATTTAAATTAATTATCTTTAAGTTTATTTTTATTATTATTGATAAATGAATAATAAATTTTATAAATAGTCAAATTATGAAAGTAAGTAGATAAATTGAGTAATAAATATTTCACCATGTTATTTTGTTCAGTTTTTTAGTTTTTTACAAAAATATTCACAAGTTTTTGAAGTGATAAAAAAAGTTATTAAAAATATTCAAACTCATATACATTTTCTAAAAATTAATTTGGAAAAACTATAAGACTTACCTTTTCTAGAGAATTCGTTATAAAATCATAAAATATACAGTTTATATAAAAAATATATAGTAAGTTATACTACCTAGTTTTTTTACCTAGGAACAACAGATATTTTGGGATAATGGGTTCGACCGTTTTAATATATTCCAGTACACGATCATTAAAATTTTCACACTAACTCCTGCTACAAAAAACCTAAAACCAAAATAAACTTGAGAACGAAATTCCTGTTAGAATTTCGATATTTTGGTATAATAAACTGATTTTTACTTTCAAATATATTCTATTTCCCAATGTTTGATTTTTTCACGTTATTGAACCCAACAAAATTAAAATTACTTATTGCTTTATAACCTATATTATACGCTTTGAAATGTTCTGATAATACTCAAGAATTTTATTGTCAGTGGCAAAAGAGAACTGTAATATTTTTATCAAATGAATTAGCGACTTTAAGAAATTATAATTTAAGTGATACTTATGAAAATCTAACTAAGATAAAACGTTTTCTATCATAATAAGCGTAGGCTACTATGTCTCTGAAATGTGAGTTGAGCAGGACTTTAATTTAATAAGTAAAAACATATTGGTAATAATTATTACTATCAGTGAGTTTGAATATTAAAAACCACTCATTTTTTATAATTATTCAGTAGCTTTTAAATTTGGCAGAAATTCCCCAAGTGAGGCATAAAGCGTCTTGTAAAAATAACAGCCAAGTCCTTGTTAAGTGTACATCATTAGTATTTCTGTAGGCCTACGTAAAAGTATTTTTGCTTTAGCTGTTCACGAAAGAAGATGTTGAAAATATCAAATTTGCCGTTTTGACGGAAAGATTCAGACTATTGCAATTTAAACATTCTTCTCTATGAAAACTTTATAGAAAATTGTCTGTGTGTGTGTGTGTGTGTGTGTGTGTGTGTGTGTGTGTGTGTGTGTGTGTGTGTATGTATGTGTGTGTGTGTGTGTGTGTGTGTGTGTGTGTGTGTGCGCGCGTGCTACTGCTCTTCCTATTGCAGACATAACGAAGTGTGTGTGTGTGTGTGTGTGTGTGTGTGTGTGTGTGTGTGTGTGTGTGTGTGTGTGTGTGTGTGTGTGTGTGTGTGTGTGTGTGTGTGTGTGTGTGTGTGTGTGTGTGTGTGTGTGTGTGTGAGTGTGTGTGTGTGTGTGTGTGTGTGTGTGTGTGTTTTAAACGGGTAGAATTCTCTTTTTTAAGGGCTTACACATTTATATGCCAAATTATAAAAATTACGTAAAGTTTTAAATACATCTAAAGAGAGCCCTTGAAACTAGGCCTAAACAATAAATAGCAAACAAAACTACATCTAGATCTTAGTTTGTAATCTAAGTAACCTGGTAACCTGGACATTCCAAGAAACAACATGTCTAGATTTCCTTAAAAGGAAAGGACTTGGGACGCATTTTACTAGTGTTTAACGTTTGAAGTACACAAATTTAAAATGCAGAGCTTTAGTGTGTAAGATTTATTTATATCAATGAATACTTTAAAGTATAAAAATAGTATGCATTGAATATAAAAAGAGTCAAAGCTGATTTTTGAGCATACTTATTTTAGAATTGAAAGATTAAGGACAAAAAGCATGAAAATGTAAGGTAAAGCCAAAAGGACAAGATAAACTGTCTATGGTGAATAATTAAAGCTGTAGTTAAAGTGTCAAGAGTATGAAACAGTAAGTAAAGGGGCAAAACTCTTAATAAGCATAGAGATCGTCGCACATGTATAAATAAAATTTTGTTTTAAAATGTGTAAACGGAAGATGCAGTAGGGGAAATTTTAAGCAAAGACAGTAAAAATGTGTTAAAACAAATTGTCAATCGAACTTCGGTAAATGATAAGTGGCATTGGCTGCTGGTAACTAAAACCTAAGTGCGTTGCAGATCGTAAAGTGTTAGTTTATTTAGGCGAAGAAATCGTAATCATAAAATTCTAAAAGGCTTTTATAGGGAAAATATACAGATATTGCTTAATACTTTGGGAATTATCACTTTGGAAATATATTGGCACTTTTTATTTTATTTTTACTTATCTAGTAAAACGACTTGAGAACAAAAATTGTAAAAAGGTCATCGAAATTCGGTTGGAGACTATTTCGATCTAGGAAAATCCAGTTACAAGAAGATGTTGCGAGAGTATGTGGAAGGTTACAATACATTTTTAGCACTGGGTACGCTGCTATAACATAACTTCTAACGAAACTTCTAACTTTTAACATTACAAAGTTATAAGTACATGAAAACATATAAATGGATAATATATTATAGTTAAAATTAGTTGAGTCTTTCGGAAGAATGAAGATCCAGTGTCGATGGAATAAATAGCCACCATACCATAGCAACACAGGATTATCATCTACCCAGACGTTAAGCAGACAGATCCTGTGTGCAGCCAGCAACCAGAATTCGGATGGGCTATGCTAAGATAAATTCAGAAATTCTTAACAAAGATTGACATTGTTCTAAATTAATGAAATACTTTTTCAAATAGAAACAATTTCTGTGCCACTTTTACCTCTACTTAAAATGAAAATTAGGAAATCTAATTAAATAATGATTTATAACCCATTTTGTAAATAATAAACTAAATACTAAAATTGTTTTAAATCTTATTGATGAAGTGGAGATGTTATAATGTAATATATTAACAACTATATATAATCAAATAAAATAGGAAGCGTAAAACAAATTATTAATTTAGAAAAATTAAAAAAAAGATTTTCAAACATTTTTATTGTAGTACAATTTTTTACGTTACTAATAGCTTAAAGCATTGCCTTCAACATGTAAAAACAAAAACATTATTTTATAAATTTATTCTTTTTAAAACATGACAAGGTATTATTAGTTTTTTAATTGGTTGTGTTTCTAAGAGAAAAGTATTAATGTTGAAATCTATGAAATAGGTTGGCTTCAAGTATCCATTTTATGTTAATGGAGACATTTATATTTGTTAGGTAGGTTAGGTCACTATATTAGAGTTATATAGAAAATAAATAATTGGAATTATTATTAAATTTCAATGTCGGGTTAATAGTCAATTTTATAAACTACAGTTGAGTAAGTTAGGAAGACAAAATGATAAATTGTATTAAATATATTTTGTTAAACATTATTAATCTATTTCAATCTTAATACAAAAATAAATAATTATAAACAAGTGATATTTTAAACAATTTAAGTAAATTTCTACTGAGGTTACCAAAAAACACTTTTATTTTAGTTATTCTAGAGCACTATTTATGATATTTTGTGGTATGTGGTAACCATGGTAACAGTTTAAGGTTGTACAACGGTTCTACGACAAACGGATGGGACAATTAAAAATCATATACATCTTTGGGAAATTTATTCCTAGGTATTGGAAGGCATTTGACGTAGTGGCAAGGCTCAATAGACTTCGAACATGAAGATCTCAGTTCTAAATCAGCTAATTATTGATATATACGCCTATATAGCTGTAGGAAAACCATTGCAGTGTGTGAGTGTGTGGAGGAAATAGAAGAGTGTGTGTGTGTGTTTTTAATTTCATAAACAGGAATAAAACCAAATTACTGAGACTCCAGTCTGAAAGATACGACAAAAATAATTACACCGCTGAAAGCCACAAACAAATTAATGAAATGACTGCCATTCTCCATTTCATCATCACGAAGATTTCTCATTTTACACCGCACTATATTTCATTCACCTATAATAGATATAGCAAACTTTTATCTACAATTTATCATTTCAATTTATTTTCAAGATAACATTATATCACTAATTATACAACAATAATAAAAACAACAGAACAATAATAACAATTAACAACGAAATTAAATACACCTCCCATTTAACTATAATTGCTGAAGGGTTGAAGGGATAACCTACAACTGTCAGTGGATATCATCAATCATCACGACAGCGGTAACAGTTCCGGTTCACCACAACTGCAAGTTTAGGATTAGACTTTGACAGCTGTACGTTGCCACGTCTACACAACGGAACGCTTTTCCAGTTCAGACACTTCATAAATGCGGTTTGTCATTGATTCGCTGTACCAACATTTATTACTTGTTTATTGATTTCAAATTGAATGGGCAGTACTGTTATCCCCTGTGATTTTTAAGGAAAGAAATGTAATATAACGCAGAGGACAGAGTCAAGGGAGAATACCCTTTTGATAGCACAAACGACGATGCAAGTATAAATTAAAATTGTGTGTGTGTGTGTGTGTGTGTGTGTGTGTGTGTGTGTGTGTGTGTGTGTGTGTGTGTGTGTGTGTGTGTGTGTGTGTGTGTGTGTGTGTGTGTGTGTGTGTGTGTGTGTGTGTGTGTGTGTGTGTGTGTGTGTGTGTGTGTGTGTGTGTGTGTGTGTGTGTGTGTGTGTGTGTGTGTGTGTGTGTGTGTGTGTGTGTGTGTGTGTGTGTGTGTGTGTGTGTGTGTGTGTGTGTGTGTGTGTGTGTGTGTGTGTGTGTGTGTGTGTGTGTGTGTGTGTGTGTGTGTGTGTGTGTGTGTGTGTGTGTGTGTGTGTGTGTGTGTGTGTGTGTGTGTGTGTGTGTGTGTGTGTGTGTGTGTGTGTGTGTGTGTGTGTGTGTGTGTGTGTGTGTGTGTGTGTGTGTGTGTGTGTGTGTGTGTGTGTGTGTGTGTGTGTGTGTGTGTGTGTGTGTGTGTGTGTGTGTGTGTGTGTGTGTGTGTGTGTGTGTGTGTGTGTGTGTGTGTGTGTGTGTGTGTGTGTGTGTGTGTGTGTGTGTGTGTGTGTGTGTGTGTGTGTGTGTGTGTGTGTGTGTGTGTGTGTGTGTGTGTGTGTGTGTGTGTGTGTGTGTGTGTGTGTGTGTGTGTGTGTGTGTGTGTGTGTGTGTGTGTGTGTGTGTGTGTGTGTGTGTGTGTGTGTGTGTGTGTGTGTGTGTGTGTGTGTGTGTGTGTGTGTGTGTGTGTGTGTGTGTGTGTGTGTGTGTGTGTGTGTGTGTGTGTGTGTGTGTGTGTGTGTGTGTGTGTGTGTGTGTGTGTGTGTGTGTGTGTGTGTGTGTGTGTGTGTGTGTGTGTGTGTGTGTGTGTGTGTGTGTGTGTGTGTGTGTGTGTGTGTGTGTGTGTGTGTGTGTGTGTGTGTGTGTGTGTGTGTGTGTGTGTGTGTGTGTGTGTGTGTGTGTGTGTGTGTGTGTGTGTGTGTGTGTGTGTGTGTGTGTGTGTGTGTGTGTGTGTGTGTGTGTGTGTGTGTGTGTGTGTGTGTGTGTGTGTGTGTGTGTGTGTGTGTGTGTGTGTGTGTGTGTGTGTGTGTGTGTGTGTGTGTGTGTGTGTGTGTGTGTGTGTGTGTGTGTGTGTGTGTGTGTGTGTGTGTGTGTGTGTGTGTGTGTGTGTGTGTGTGTGTGTGTGTGTGTGTGTGTGTGTGTGTGTGTGTGTGTGTGTGTGTGTGTGTGTGTGTGTGTGTGTGTGTGTGTGTGTGTGTGTGTGTGTGTGTGTGTGTGTGTGTGTGTGTGTGTGTGTGTGTGTGTGTGTGTGTGTGTGTGTGTGTGTGTGTGTGTGTGTGTGTGTGTGTGTGTGTGTGTGTGTGTGTGTGTGTGTGTGTGTGTGTGTGTGTGTGTGTGTGTGTGTGTGTGTGTGTGTGTGTGTGTGTGTGTGTGTGTGTGTGTGTGTGTGTGTGTGTGTGTGTGTGTGTGTGTGTGTGTGTGTGTGTGTGTGTGTGTGTGTGTGTGTGTGTGTGTGTGTGTGTGTGTGTGTGTGTGTGTGTGTGTGTGTGTGTGTGTGTGTGTGTGTGTGTGTGTGTGTGTGTGTGTGTGTGTGTGTGTGTGTGTGTGTGTGTGTGTGTGTGTGTGTGTGTGTGTGTGTGTGTGTGTGTGTGTGTGTGTGTGTGTGTGTGTGTGTGTGTGTGTGTGTGTGTGTGTGTGTGTGTGTGTGTGTGTGTGTGTGTGTGTGTGTGTGTGTGTGTGTGTGTGTGTGTGTGTGTGTGTGTGTGTGTGTGTGTGTGTGTGTGTGTGTGTGTGTGTGTGTGTGTGTGTGTGTGTGTGTGTGTGTGTGTGTGTGTGTGTGTGTGTGTGTGTGTGTGTGTGTGTGTGTGTGTGTGTGTGTGTGTGTGTGTGTGTGTGTGTGTGTGTGTGTGTGTGTGTGTGTGTGTGTGTGTGTGTGTGTGTGTGTGTGTGTGTGTGTGTGTGTGTGTGTGTGTGTGTGTGTGTGTGTGTGTGTGTGTGTGTGTGTGTGTGTGTGTGTGTGTGTGTGTGTGTGTGTGTGTGTGTGTGTGTGTGTGTGTGTGTGTGTGTGTGTGTGTGTGTGTGTGTGTGTGTGTGTGTGTGTGTGTGTGTGTGTGTGTGTGTGTGTGTGTGTGTGTGTGTGTGTGTGTGTGTGTGTGTGTGTGTGTGTGTGTGTGTGTGTGTGTGTGTGTGTGTGTGTGTGTGTGTGTGTGTGTGTGTGTGTGTGTGTGTGTGTGTGTGTGTGTGTGTGTGTGTGTGTGTGTGTGTGTGTGTGTGTGTGTGTGTGTGTGTGTGTGTGTGTGTGTGTGTGTGTGTGTGTGTGTGTGTGTGTGTGTGTGTGTGTGTGTGTGTGTGTGTGTGTGTGTGTGTGTGTGTGTGTGTGTGTGTGTGTGTGTGTGTGTGTGTGTGTGTGTGTGTGTGTGTGTGTGTGTGTGTGTGTGTGTGTGTGTGTGTGTGTGTGTGTGTGTGTGTGTGTGTGTGTGTGTGTGTGTGTGTGTGTGTGTGTGTGTGTGTGTGTGTGTGTGTGTGTGTGTGTGTGTGTGTGTGTGTGTGTGTGTGTGTGTGTGTGTGTGTGTGTGTGTGTGTGTGTGTGTGTGTGTGTGTGTGTGTGTGTGTGTGTGTGTGTGTGTGTGTGTGTGTGTGTGTGTGTGTGTGTGTGTGTGTGTGTGTGTGTGTGTGTGTGTGTGTGTGTGTGTGTGTGTGTGTGTGTGTGTGTGTGTGTGTGTGTGTGTGTGTGTGTGTGTGTGTGTGTGTGTGTGTGTGTGTGTGTGTGTGTGTGTGTGTGTGTGTGTGTGTGTGTGTGTGTGTGTGTGTGTGTGTGTGTGTGTGTGTGTGTGTGTGTGTGTGTGTGTGTGTGTGTGTGTGTGTGTGTGTGTGTGTGTGTGTGTGTGTGTGTGTGTGTGTGTGTGTGTGTGTGTGTGTGTAGTAGGTTGAAGGACAATGATACTCTGTTGTTTGAGGGATCAAGGAAGTTACTGTTCGCAAGTCACTTACATAAATAATCCATAGTGTGTTTTAAAACCGATTTGGACTCCTTTGTGGGTGTTGTAACCCGAGAGTAAGAGGTTCTATAGTCACTCACCTACATTGTCTTGAATTTCCGTAAAAGAGAGAATAAATACGGTATGTTTAAGGTTTGCATGATCAACATGTTCAAACATTTTATAGCAAGAAACTTGTCAAGTCATGTACGTCACCCTACAAATATCTTTAAGGTTCAATCCTATTGGATTATTGGATATCAACGTCTTTTTGAAAGGCATGAAACTCATATAGACCATTTTTAAATATCACTTTGTTTATTATTTTTCTTATAAATATACACACACCCATACACAAATACACAATCATCCACACACACACACACACACGCACACACAATCACACACATACACACACACACACACACACACACACACACACACACACACACACACACACACACACACACAAACACACTTCCTTTCATCCAAACTTTGGTGTAAGGAATTAATATCTTTCTACAAACCTAACAGACCCAATGGAGTAAAAGTTCACAAACGTAACTAAATATACAATCAAAAATTTAATAACTGTCAATTAGGGGTTGTATATGTTTAGAATTTTAAATCAATATACTTACTTCTATTAATAGAACTACCGAGTTTTATAACTACCGAGTTATACCAAAAGACTTCGCCGACCCACGCGCTCTTGCCTACAAACTCAGTGTTTGTCAAAGCTCGCTGTTATGCGTATCGTCCGCCACCGAAACGTGGGCATTAGCTAGATAGTAAGTATATCGATGGATTTCACCCCCGTAGGAACAGCACAACAACCTAATCGAGAGAGTTGGTTATTACGTAGAGTAGACAACTGAAGACGACGTGGTCATGCTAGTCCACAATAGCTGATCGGACAGTAATCAAATGTTACCTCACAACAATAACACATCCTTTTCCACGTTATTAATACAACTAACTTCAAGTCAACTTTTACCTGTAAATCTTAGTTCAAATGAATACAGAATGTCATCAATTAAAACGGGAGAGAAACATCTATGAAGTTGGATGAGTTGCTATTTTAATTGAACGTTCATTTACTTTGAATATTGTTGCAGTATAATTAAGGGTACTAAATGTACTGTTAGGCGATGTTTCAAACTAACAATTACTGTCAGTGCGGTAACGTTCTAGCGATCATGGGTATAACTTGGTAAAATGTAAGACTTAGCAAAGCGAGTCGCAATTTATATCGCACTGTTGGTGGTACAAACAGTTGTACAGACAAACAATATCTAATGACCACTTTTTTTATTATAATTTAATTGTGTTCTTTGACACAAAGCTAGCGAATTGGGAATAAAATATCGTAATAAGTAAAAGAGATATTTTTACAATCATTAAGTATAAAATGGTATAATTAGTTAATAATAATTAACAAGAAAGTTAGAATTAATTGTTAAGAAAGGTATTTTTTACAATAGTACTTTTTCAAAAAGATTTTTCTAGGTCACAGTAATGTAAATTATAATTAACAATTACAAACCCTTAGCTACAAATTTTAAAGCATTTAAAACGCCTTTCTGTTCTTTTCACGATCACAGTTGTCATCATCAGGATGAAAACTTTACTAACTTCTGAACTGAACTGTCATCAGAAGTTCAAATGTAAGAAATTTCAGTTTGTAACTAGGAGTTTGTAATTCTAATTATTATACTTAATCAACTCCTTATTTACAGTTTGCAATTGGTATATATATATATATATATATATATATATATATATATATATATATATAACAACATAGGTTTATTTGAAAACTATAACAAAATAATAAACATAATAAATAACAATAAAAAAAATAATATGCATGAAAAAGGTGGTGTTTATAACTTAGAATGCGAAAACTGTAATAAAACTTTTATAGGCCAAAGCAAGAAAAAATTAAAAGAAAGATATAAAGAACATTTGAATGCTTATATAAATTCAGAAATATATAAATCAAATTTTGAAAATCATTGTATTAATAATAAGCATCAATTTCCTAATATTGAAAATATGAAACTTATAAAAGAAATTAATAAAAGATTAAGAATGAATCTGTATATGAAGCATTCGAAATATATAAATACAGTAATAATAACAAATTAATAAAAGAACAAATACAAATGCATTCTAAATTTGATACTATATTCAATGTCTATAGTGTTACAGCAACAAAATAAGCTTGGCAGTTTGTATAGATTTAGCAATAATTCTATTTCTAATTTAACATATGTTTTATATCTTGCATTATTGTATTAATTGTTCATTCCTGATGATGTTTGTATCGTTTATCAATGAAAAGCTTTGAATATAAATTAATAAATATTCTTGTATTTGAATAACCTATGTTGTTTTGTTTTAGATTATTAAACAAGAAAACATATTATACATAAATATATATATATATATATATATATATATATATATATATAATTTTAAAAAATTATAATTTAAAAATATCTATACCCTGCAAAATTGACTGATCGCCTTTTTGTTTTAAGTTTAACATTCGATTTAAATATTATCACTTACGTAGATTATAGGAAAGATTTCAATAACAGCTGTGTTAGTCAAAACCCTGTGATAGTCAATCAGAGAATGAGGGGGTTTTAATTGTTTAAACGTCCCCGAGGTTTTAGCAACGTCGATCTTCTTTAACCGTGGCTGCAGGTAGGATACGGAATCAGGGCTTTTGGTACTAGACTGGTAATAGGAAGTGGTGTTTCTATTATTTGGAAGAAAGTTTGTTTGGTTGAGGCGGATTGTAGATGTGTTTTGCTGGGAGGGGTCTGTCTTTATTTAAACTTAAGGGGCTGGCTGTTTAATTAGTAATATAGCAAAGGATAATTGTTCCATAGTGCTGCGTACAATGATGCGTAGACCTAATCTCTATTGGAGACATTGCGAAACGTCAGAGTGAATACGGAAAAGTTCTCAACTACACAAAACCGAAATGAAGTAATGGTAGAGCTACGGAAGTAGAATTTGACATACTTGACTTGTTTTTTTTATGTAGGAACAGCGATATTTTACTCAGATAGTTTTATAACATAAAACTACTTGTATACCTTTTTGACATTTAAACATGTCTTTGTATTTCTGTTATGTCTCCAACACTCTGATGGTCGCGCGGGAAACTATTGTCCTCGAAGTAATTTTGTTTTAACATTTCTTGCGTTTTCTGACAGTGAGGACCTTACAGCAATACACCTTAATTCGACTTGTCTATTCGATCAGTACTAGAATGACAGCCAGGTGAATAAGTTTATGGTTTTTAGAAATTTATTTGTTTAATCATCTGTTATTAAAGGTTAATTGACCTTTAGAGGACAATTGTCATTTTCGCGACTATTCCCGTTCCAGTTTTTATATCATTTTAAAAATTAATTTTTAAATTTATATTGTATTTTGGCCATAAATGGTACTGTAATAATATAATTATATTGGAAAGTGATCGAGAACAATTAATGCACTGGCCAAACTAGAAATTGTAACTGTAATGTATATAATCAAGAGGACACTCGTGAAGTAGAAGATAGAATTCTCAAGTCGTAACCCATTTGCGTTGACATTTTTATAAAAACCAAGACTTGAAAATTTTTTTTTAAATTCACGCCTACGTTATGTGTATTAGGAGAAGTAAGGAACCCTATTTCTGCTTTATAACAAAAATTAATCTTTCCATATTTAGGCCTACACTTCAAATATTTTCATTAAGAGGACCGAACTAATATTATATGGTGTAATACATTTATTTATATATATTTCATATATCCCTTCGAAAACTTTCAAATAAATATATACAGTCTATTTATATTGGTAAAAAAAGTGCTTCATTTGTATTACAAATGCACAATGTCGATTTTTCTATGTAGACATTTAAAAAAAATAAAAATATTTATTCTACTGAAAATAGTAGTAAACATTTTATGCTTTGAAACCAAGCACTTTTGATTTTTTATAATAAAGGTAATATTTTGTAATAAATATATATGGCAGTGTTTTCAAAAGATACTTGTATCTTATACAAATACCAGAAGCTTTGAAAAAACAATTTTATTCAGACTTAGCAAAACTTACATTATTATTATGATTAAAAGAAAATTATATTTTGACAAATACAAAGCTTTGTCAAAGATAGAAAGAAAACTAGAACCGTTAAAAACCAGTTCTGTTGGTTGCTGTCAATAAAAACCTCTTTAAGCAATCCAAAAGGAAAGTGAGTTGGAACGTTACAGCAGCTGTGACCTTGAAGCATAGTTGCACAAACAACTAACTGGCGAACCGTTCTACTGTTTCCAAGGGAAACCATTACTTCCGTTTTGTATTACTTAATGTAGGCCTACAATAACTTAGACCGTTTTACTTCATTAAATGGTACCCATATAATACTGACTGTCTAAGAGAGGTTCTCTCAACATTTGAAAATGATATAATTTGTTTAATCGATATATTCTAACTTCTTCATACAATCTAATGCCTATGAAAATTCCGCAAAATAGTATTTTAGTAAGACATGTAAAATTTATAAAATAAAATCTTATATTTCTCTAATTTGTTTACGAAAAACAAAATGAGATTATTAATACCAATAATAATAACGAGCAATAAAACAATGGATACAATGTACAAGTGTATAAGATAAAGTACTTTATAAAAGCTATACCAAATACACAATCCTAAAATAAAAATAACAAACAAATAAAAAAAAGACAAACTATACAAATTCAGAAATATGTAGCTCATCTCTAAAGCTTGTTTTAAATAACTATAAATAAATCCATCACCTCAAATAAAAACGTTTCAGCGAATTAAACAATATTTTGTGGCATTTTTAGATAAATATAAAATAAGCGATAAATTTATTTTCGAGAAACGTCCAACGTTTTTGTGTTGGTTAGTATTACTCGCTGTGCGACGCTGGAAACGGCTTTATTATTCTATAGCCTAGTAATATTTTGCAGAATAAAACAAGAGATGAATATACATGAAAACACGAAACTGACATTACAAGATTCTATATAAGTAAAATAAATATAGAAAAAATGTTTGAACGTGGAGCAAATAAGCAATACATAGAAGGAACGTTAAATCATCATCATTAAAGTTAATCAAGCAATAAATATAGTTTGATTTATATTTTGTGAAAGAAAATACACAGTGATAAGTATAAACAATAGACTACTAAAATGTACACAGTAACAAAATAAAAACAAAAGAGTAACATTATGACAGTGTGAAGAAAAAACCAATGTATAAAAAACATAAATGTAATATCGAAAAATGTTAAAGGTGTATACAATTAACAAAATGTAAAAAAACACAAATCTCACATCACTAAAATACAAACAAGTAACAGAATATACAATACATAAATATGTAACATAACTAGGACAGAGAGGTAGCAAAGTAAATTGAAAACGAATATAGCATCACTGAGGATAAAGGAGACAAAAATACATCGAAAAACACGATTAACATAGTGCACACAAGTAACAAAATAAAAACATAAATTCAATACATAGGTCTAAAAATATAACAAAATATTTTAAAACGCAAATGTAACCTCACTAAAATATTAATTAGAACTAAATGTAATAGAAATATAAAGTCACTAATATGTTAACAAGAATGATATTTTTAAAATGTCATACTAAGTCTGGAATTAATAGCAAAAACAAAACATCTGGAAACCGTACCTCTTCTTCTGTTCGTACAAGTACATTGTTCATGGTTAGATTCAGTGCCAGTGCACGAATGTCGCCTTAAGAAAGACCTACAAACATCTGGAAACCGTATCTCTACTTCTGTTCGTACAAGTACATTGTTCATGGTTAGATTCAGTGCCAGTGCACTAATGTCGCCTTAAGAAAGACCTACAAACATCTGAAAACCGTATCTCTACTTCTGTTCGTACAAGTACATTGTTCATGATTAGATTCAGTGCCAGTGCACTAATGTCGCCTTAAGAAAGACCTACAAACGTCTGGAAACCGTATATCTACTTCTGTTCGTATAAGTACATTGTTCATGATTAGATTCAGTGCCAGTGCACTAATGTCGCCTTAAGAAAGACCTACAAACATCTGGAAACCGTATCTCTACTTCTGTTCGTACAAGTACATTGTTCATGGTTAGATTCAGTGCCAGTGCACGAATGTCGCCTTAAGAAAGACCTACAAACATTTGGAAACCGTATCTCTACTTCTGTTCGTACAAGTACATTGTTCATGGTTAGATTCAGTGCCAGTGCACGAATGTCGCCTTAAGAAAGACCTACAAACATCTGGAAACCGTATCTCTACTTCTGTTCGTACAAGTACATTGTTCATGGTTAGATTCAGTGCTAGTGCACTAATGTCGCCTTAAGAAAGACCTACAAACATCTGGAAACCGTATCTCTACTTCTGTTCGTACAAGTACATTGTTCATGATTAGATTCAGTGCCAGTGCACTAATGTCGCCTTAAGAAAGACCTACAAACGTCTGGAAACCGTATATCTACTTCTGTTCGTACAAGTACATTATTCATGATTAGATTCAGTGCCAGTGCACTAATGTCGCCTTAAGAAAGACCTAGAAACATCTGGAAACCGTATCTCTACTTCTGTTCGTACAAGTACATTGTTCATGGTTAGATTCAGTGCCAGTGCACTAATGTCGCCTTAAGAAAGACCTACAAACGTCTGGAAACCGTATATCTACTTCTGTTCGTACAAGTACATTGTTCATGATTAGATTCAGTGCCAGTGCACTAATGTCGCCTTAAGAAAGACCTACAAACATCTGGAAACCGTATCTCTACTTCTGTTCGTACAAGTACATTGTTCATGGTTAGATTCAGTGCCAGTGCACGAATGTCGCCTTAAGAAAGACCTACAAACATCTGGAAACCGTATCTCTACTTCTGTTCGTACAAGTACATTGTTCATGATTAGATTCAGTGCCAGTGCACTAATGTCGCCTTAAGAAAGACCTACAAACGTCTGGAAACCGTATATCTACTTCTGTTCGTACAAGTACATTGTTCATGATTAGATTCAGTGCCAGTGCACTAATGTCGCCTTAAGAAAGACCTACAAACATCTGGAAACCGTATCTCTACTTCTGTTCGTACAAGTACATTGTTCATGGTTAGATTCAGTGCCAGTGCACTAATGTCGCCTTAAGAAAGACCTACAAACATCTGGAAACCGTATCTCTACTTCTGTTCGTACAAGTACATTGTTCATGGTTAGATTCAGTGCCAGTGCACTAATGTCGCCTTAAGAAAGACCTACAAACATCTGGAAACCGTATCTCTACTTCTGTTCGTACAAGTACATTGTTCATGGTTAGATTCAGTGCCAGTGCACGAATGTCGCCTTAAGAAAGACCTACAAACATCTGGAAACCGTATCTCTACTTCTGTTCGTACAAGTACATTGTTCATGGTTAGATTCAGTGCCAGTGCACTAATGTCGCCTAAAGAAAGACCTACTTCCTATTTGTGCACTTTGTGTCCGTTGTAGTTATTCTATGAATGTTATATTGTTTCAATACCTCCTTACACATGCTTTTGTACTACATACTTTTTCCCAAGCCACCTGTATTTCATAAATAATGTTTGAATCCTTGTATAATTCAAGAATTGTACAGAGAATGAACAAAGAAGCTACAAAGATTTTTCGAAATTAAAAGTTATACCCAAATTCTTTTAGTTTGGCTTGTAAGGTGCAGGGAACAGTTAGCCAACTAACAATTAATTGTTCTTTTATTTACTGAAACCAGTTTTAGTAAATTTGTTAGTTTATTTATTAATTTCAATAACAATATTTTCATCCCTAGTGCAATATAAAACTACAAATACAAAATTAGAACTAAAATGAAAATATTGAAACACCCCATATGGTCAAACAATATTTCGTACAAAACTCTAAAGCCAATATTACTATATTGAAACAGAATCTTGAATAAAACCTAATTTGTTATTTATAATATTATTCTTACATTTATTTATTAATAAATAAGGTTTCGCATACACCTCATTAAAACGAATAACATTTTTCAAAAGGGTTATATAGTCTACTTTAAATACATGACTTTATTAGAAACAATGCTTAACTATTACAGATGTCTCTGGACATTTCATATTGCAAAACTGTTCTTTAGCTCTAATTATAAATTGCTTTTCGTTTTGCCTAAATATTCAGCTGGGCATGTGCTACATTTCGACAAACAGAGAAGTGCAACTGTTATTAGTGAATTTACCAAAGCCGTATCTCAATAAAGACCTACCTAGCTTGAAATTATAGGAAGCCCTACGAGAAACCAACATCAGTTAGAACACCATTGAAGCTTTCCAAGAATAAATAAAAACTCCCAAATTAAGATCAAAATGAAAGGAAAGGTTCCACGAGGATTTCCCGTGTAGAAGAGACTGGGACCAGGGTGCTGGATCTCTCCAACTCTGTTCAAAATATATGTGGACAAAGTACTCCGTAACTGGAAAAAGAAATTCAGGGGGGTGGGGCTCCAAATAAACAATACAAATGTCCTTACTTTACAATTTGCGTTTGACCAAATCGGTATAGCTCAAGAAACAGAAGACTTGCCCCGATACATGATACGAAAAATAAAAGGAGAATAAGAAAAAGGAGGGATCCAAATCAACACCGATGAGAAAAAATACATACTTAACCTGACGCTTCGCAACCTCTCTTAAGTAAAATTTTAAATAACAAAGACTCCATCTTGTCATTATCAAAGTGTAGTGAAAATGTTAAAAGCAAATGAAATAGTTCCAGGAAGTACCCACAACTGGTATCAGCTTTAAAATTATGGTTTAAAAGTGTTCGCGAAAAAGATGCTAAAGTTGATGGCCTATTAATAAGTCAAAAAGGCGAGGACCTTGCAATAATATAGGAAAGCAGAAAAAAGAAAACATTTTTCATAAGAAAACGAGTGGTGAAAAATAAAATGCTGATTTTGTTGGAGCTGAGGACGGGTTACAATAGTAACGGTAAAAATATTTTGGATGAGTATTCTCCTAGCTGCGTATAGAATGCAGATGAAACAGGACTTTACTATCCTTCTTTACCCGAACATACTAATCAAATCAAAAATAAAAATTCTAGTAACTGTAAAACTACGTATAACTGCTTTGTGTGTGTTAAAATTGTTGCACAAAAAGAAAAGTTCTTCATCATCAGGAAATCTAAAAATCCACGCTGTTTTGAAGGTATCTAAAAGCTACCGTTGAATATCATTCAATTCCAATGCTTGGATGACATCAAGGATCTTTATTGAATGGCTGACTAAATGGGATCCCAGCCTGAAACACAACTTGTCCCAACTTGATACAGCCTGAAACATCTGTACTGCGCATAACGACGTAACCACTGCGCTGGAACCTATCGACGTGATTTACCTGCCGGCCAATACTACGTCACTTATTCTGTCATTTGACCAAGGCATAATTAAAAATCTGAAAGCTTTTTACCAACGAGAGATGCGTGAGAGAATAATAGAAAATATGGAGGAATTTCAATCCCTCGCCTCAAATGAATTGGCTAAAAAAAATCTTTACTCCATACTATTCATCTTGTAGCAAAATCTTGAAATCAAGTTTCTGAAAAAGATTGTGGAAAATAGCTTCAAAAAAGGTGCGTTGAGGTTGGTGCGTGTGCGTGTGCGTCTGCGTGTGTGTGCGTGTGTGTGTGTGTGTGTGTGTATGTGTGTGTGTGTGTGTGTGTGTGTGTGTGTGTGTGTGTGTGTGTGTGTGTGTGTGTGTGTGTGTGTGTGTGTGTGTGTGTGTGTGTGTGTGTGTGTGTGTGTGTGTGTGTGTGTGTGTGTGTGAGTTTGTGTGTGTGTGTGTGTGTGTGTGTGTGTGTGTGTGTGTGTGTGTGTGTGTGTGTGTGTGTGTGTGTGTGTGTGTGTGTGTGTGTGTTTGACATTGGAAACCATAAATATCCGATTTTTCTTCTTCGGTAACACTTCTATCTAGTTCCCTAATACTTTTATAAGCAATTTATGTACCCAGAAAACTGTATATTAATAAATATAAGAATAATAGTATAAACTATGAATTAGGTCCCACTAAAAATTTATTTTAATTTAAATATACCAGCTCTTGTAAGAATTGTTGTTTGGATATTTGGGATGTAACCCCATTTTAATTTTAGTCCTATTTATGTTTTTGTAGTTTTATAATTTACTGTGATGATGGCGTTGTCATTGAAACGTTGTTTGAGTAAATTAATTAATTATTATGAGTGTACATCTTTTTCATCAATGCAAAAGTTCATTTTAAGCTCATTTTTAAAGTTCTACTAACTGTCGCCGTACCTGCAACGTCATTAGGTTAAAGTGTTATTATTCAGTATTTATATTAGTTAGTAAATACAAGTTACGTGTTATATTAAGCACGAAAGTTTTTAAAAAATTATTTTATTTTTACAAACCTTTGTTGAATTTAATAAACAATTAATTTGGAAAACTGTTACATAAATTATACTTAATAAAACAATTCAAATACAACTGATTTACATACAGTTGGAGCGGAAAACGTCTGTGCGATACAGAGGCGACTTACACACTGCCGGGGCTCTGTTCTCACCACCTATATAATACAAAAGCTGCGTAAGCAGGAATTTTCCTAGCACGCATTTAATTATGAAATATTCACATAAAATGTTCATATAACTCCTCCATCCCTAAAGAAAACTTCGGGGGTTGGCGAAGTTTCGGCATCGGTAGAAGTCCTCTTCATCTTCTTGATGAGGGCGAAGTATATAAAGCTGCTGAATAGGCCTCCGTAAAGGGCAATTTTCGGCATAGGTTGAAGTCCTCTTCACTGGAGAAGGTCGCCAGGCGAAGGTCTGGGATCCAGTTAAATGGGTTGTCTGCGATTTCCAATGCAGTATCCTCGTAGTTTGTAGGCGTTATTGTTTTTGATGATGGGCTTTTTACAGTCTAATTTTCTGTTCGTTATAATTCAACCAAGCAAAAGTATTTGGAATTGATTAATACAATTTATAATGAGTCTTTTCTATCATAGGATAGATACAAAATGTTTATAACATATACAATTGTTATCAGAATCTAATTTTTTGTTCTACAAAATTTACATTGATTACAATAAAAGTTTTATATTATTTTTCATAATTTTTACCATCATTTACATTCAAATTGCCTGTTATAGATTTGATAAAGGATTCTAGTCAGTTTATAAGAATTCTTTTTGTTTTGTTATCTCTTTAAGAGTATAGTTTCTAATTTTCTTCAATTACAATTTTTTTGTGATTAACATATTTCAAATAATTAACAATATTTATTACCATAATTAGTTACATATCATTTAATAAATTACAAACGTTTGTAACACATACAATTAATGAAACAATGTTGTTTAAAGTTTAATAAAGTTTCTTGCATAGAATTAGTGGACAAAGGTATGGTAGGGATTTTAATTTGATTGTGTTGAATATGAACAAGAAGGATTTTGGTCATTAATTACATTTTTTATCGTCTTAGGCCTTTTAATTTTCGACAAATGTATTTTGTCTTTTGTGTTATGATGTCTAGGCTTTATTTTTCCACTTTTTCTTTCTTTATCTATCGAAGCTATTTCTTCCTTGCTATATCTGTTTTTCGTTTTGCTTTGCTTCTGAACTGACTTTATATAAACTTCAGATGGTATTTCTGGAAGTGGTTCTTTGTTTATATTCCTTTTTTCTAAAACTTTTTCTTTAATTTTTTCATTACTATTCCTAATGTTCTCATAAAGTCTTTTTGTTTTTTCTTTATGGTTTAAAACGTAGTCATTTACAATTTGTTTTTCTAAATCTATATCTAATAAAGTGTTTGAATTTATGTGTCCAAATAAGACTTCGCACGGCGTTAATTTTGTGACTGAATGTATGCTATTGTTATAAGCTATTATAGCATATTTAACTTTCTTAATTATACTGTCTTTTTTAAATTCGATTTGATTATTTAACAGCCTTATGTGTTCTATTAAAGTGGAATGAAATCTTTCACATAATCCGTTTGATTGGGGGTTTTGTGTGCTGATAAAGTGAATCTTGATTTTATGCAAGTCTAATATCTCCTTTACAATTCTGTTATTAAACTCCGTTCCATTGTCTGAGATAATAACTGTTGGTAAGCAGAAATGCGTAAAGTAATCTAATAACTTGTCTGCAATCTCTTTAGCTTGAGAGCTTCCCAGGCGATAAACTTGAGCATATCTCGTGAAACTGTCGACAATGCTGATAAAGGCATTCTTCTCCAAAGAGATTGTGTCGACGTAAATTATTTGAAATGGTCTTGCAGCTGTTGGTGTCAAGTTCATTTCTAGCTGTAAGGGAATTCTGTCGTATTTGGTTCTTTGACATATGTCACACTGATTTATGAAATTTTGGATTAGTGATTTTAAATCAGGCCAATAATATCTTCGCTTAATTTGTTCGTATGTTTCCTGTATCCCGCGGTGATTTGTTTTGCTAACATGATAATTACTTATCGTTTCTAAGGTATCTTCTTCCGAAGTTAGGTCTAATAGTTTGTTATTACACTTGACTAAATTTAGTTCAGTTTGTTTGAAATTTTTGGCTATGCACGATGCAAATTTCTCATAAAAATCGTCTTCAAATTAGAGATTATATTTTATTTTGGGTACCAAATATGATTTTACAAAATTAACTATGTCTTCTTTAAAATTATTTTCCGAT
Organism: Prosapia bicincta; assembly: GCA_036971475.1. Lineage (NCBI taxonomy): Eukaryota > Metazoa > Arthropoda > Insecta > Hemiptera > Cercopidae > Prosapia > Prosapia bicincta. Next base: position 159,056,424 of record JBAIZL010000005.1, on the reverse strand, counting down.
ATTTCGACTATTAAACGAATTTTTGAAGTTCCAAATAGCTTTATAATTTTTACTTTCTTCGGCTCATATTTTACTAATGATAAAAATATTTGATTTTTTCATAAGTTTACAGGCTCGTCGGAAATTGGTATTTCAATTTGGGTGTTCCCTTCAAAATTGGAGTGCACGGTTTGACTGTCACTTTCTTGATCGTACTCTAAGTTGGCGTTATCTGTTGCGTCTTCTAATTTTAATCTCCATCTTAAAAGTTTGGAATTTGAAAATAACCATTGTAAAGGTTTATGGTCTGTATAAATTTTAAATTTTCTCCCAAATAAATAAGGCCTGAAATGTTTTGTGGCCCATACGATTGCTAATAATTCTTTTTCAATCGCGGAGTAATTAGTTTCGCTGTCGCTTAAAGTTCTGCTGGCATACGCTATAGGAAGGTCTTTTCCATTTTTGTCTTGGCTTAAAATTGCTCCTAGTGCATAATTACTAGCGTCTGCCATTAGAGTAAACTCCTTTTCAAAATCTGGGTATTGTAGAAGGAGCTCATTAGTCAATATATTTTTACATGTTTTAAAACATTCTACAAAGTCTGGATTTTCTATGTTTATTTTTGCATTTTTCTTTAAACAGTTAGTAAACGGTTTTGTTATTTTGGCGAAGTGTTTAATAAATTTTCGATAATAGCCTAATAGTCCTAAAAAGCCTTTAATTTGTTTGGTGGTTTTAGGTATTGGATAGTCCTTGATTGCCAAAATCTTTGTTGGGTTGGGTTTTAGCCCTCCGGTGTAACAACATGTCCTAGATATGCTACTTCTTTTCTTAAAATTTCTGTTTTATCCAGCTGTACTTTAAAATTGGCTTTGCGTAATCTGTCCAATACTTCTTTAAGTCTTTGTATATGTTCTTGGAGGCTAGTGGAATAAATTATAATGTCGTCTAAATAAACTAAACATGTTTCATTTTGGATGCCTCTCAGAATAATATTCATAATTCTTTGAAATGTAGGGGGGCTATTCTTTAGTCCAAAGGGCATTCTTAAAAATTCGTAGTGTCCCGTTTCTGTTGAAAACGCTGTTTTTTCTATGCTATTTTTATCCATTTCTACTTGGTGAAATCCTGAGGCTAAATCTAAAGTCGTAAAATACTGAGACCGTCCCAATTTGTCTAATATGTCTGTAATGTTCGGCAAGGGAAATTTATCGTCAATTGTTTTTTGTTTAATCCTCTAAAATCTATTACTAATCGAAATTTTCTTTTGCCAGAAGCGTCTTGTTTTTTGGGTACAATCCAGACAGGAGAGTTCTATGGAGAATTTGAAGGTCTAATAATTCCTTGTTCAAGCATGTCCTCAGTTTGTCTATTAATTTCGTTCTTGTAAATCTCTGGATATCTATAATTTCTAGAGTATACGGGAATTTCATCAGTAGTCCTAATAACATGTTTTATTTGGTTGGTAAAAGTTAAATCGTTTCCCTCAATATGGAATAAAACTGCATAATCTTCTATTAAACTTGTTATAGCGGATTTTTCTTCTAAGTTCATATGTTCCATTCTAAATTTTGATAAATCTAAATTTTTCCTTCTCGATTTTTTTTGTTTATAATCCAATAAATTGAAATTAGCGTTCGTTTGCATTGTATCAGGATCAAGGATATTGTATTCTTCTAAAGATTTTAATTCTAATGGTTCATTTACTGTTAATTCTACATTTACTTCTGTGTTGTTTATTATAGGGCAATAGGCTTCTCCCTTGTGTACTGAGACTATACACTGCGGAATTTCTAATCCATTTAAGTGTTTGTATGGTAAGAGTCCTTCTCCATTTTGAATATTTTGTATTCTAAATTTAATCGTTCGGCTAGTGCGGGCTTGTATAACATAACTTGTTCCCTTTTTTGCGTCCTGTTCCTGACATTCGCCTTTATTATTATTATTATTATTATTGTTATTATTATTATTTTGTTCTTCTGTGTTAAAATATTTAATCGGGATTTGCTTATTGCGAAATATTAATTTATCATTCACAAAATTTAAATTAATTTTTAATTCTTTTATGTTATCTAATCCAAGGAGTAAGTCAAAATCTTTATGGAAATCAAATAAATAGAATTTTGTTGTTTCTTTTCCCAAAAGTGGTAGTGTACAACTGTATTTTTCTTTTGATACTCCATTTGCTGTACTCACTTCAAATGGTTCTTGTTTTAGGGTGTTTTTGAAAAATTGGAAAGCTATTGATTTTTTAATAAATGATCTCGTGCTTCCAGTGTCAATCAGCATATTTAGGTTGGTCTTGGGATCGTGGATGTACGGTAGTTCGTTTGTGTCGTCTTCTGTTCAGTCAATCGATTCATAGTTTGATCGTAATTTTCTTCTTCTATTGGTTTCCCTGTCATCTGATAAAGTCTATTTTGTCTAATTGTGTTCCCTGTTTGACGTGTGGAAATGCTCATTGGTTCTGGTTCAAATTTTTGATGAACTTTTAATGGTGTGTAATTGTTAGATTGTCTCGGTTGTTGATTTTGCTGTACGTATGAGTTAGGTTTAGTAAATTGGTTAGGATTATTTTGGTAGTTGGGCATATAATTTTGGAAGGTTTGTTTGTTAGGAATGGGTTTGCGAATAGGCGGGTATTGTGGGGCCCTAGGTGGAACGTTCTGTTTAATATTTTGAAATAATTTGTTATTTTTAAATTGAAAGTCATTAGTAAGCATGTTAAGTGCTTCGCTAAGAGAATCTGGATTTTTGGTGCGCATTAGCGATCCTACGGGTTCATGTAAACCTATAAGGAGAACTCTTAACCCTAATTTCTGTACATATTCTATCAAAACATCTTTGGCCAATTGTCTTTGAGGCTCTTTATTAATAAAAAATGAAATCTGTAAATTTAATAGTTTTTTAATTCTCTCATAAAATTAAAAAGGTGATTCGTTATTTTCTTGTTTTAACTCAGCCATTTCTAAATTCAAAGTAAAGCCATCTCTTTTTTCTGAATAGCTGGTTAATAATACTTTTTTAATCTCATACCAATTATATGAATTTGAGTTTACTACCATTTCTAATGCTTGGCCTTTTAATTTAGCTAGTATAAAAGAAAATAGATATTCATTTTGAAAATCCTCTGGATTTTCGTTTACATAAAACTTATTTACTACTTTATCACATATTGAAATAAATCTGTGGAGCATAGTGGGCTCTCCACTATACTCAGGAATCATATCAAGATATTCCTTCTTTAATGTTGGCGTTGCCATTTTAAAATATTATTTTCTTTAAAATAATAAAATTAAAATCAATTATATAAAATTAAAAGTATTTACTCTACTTTTCTTAATTCTATTTCTTACGATCTACTTACAAGTGGATCCAAAATACTTTGCTCATTTGACTACTATTTCACTTTTCACTTTTCACTTACACGATATTCACTCGTGCTCTTAATAGATATGCGCTCTATTAAGTGGTTGTAGATATTCACTCTACTAAAATTTTCTTGATGTCGTTACAGATATGCGCTCTGTAATGAATCGAGTTTTTGCAGTATCTCGGTTAACGATTGAAATCTATAAAAAATATGTTCATTAATCTTCCCGAGATGTCCTACCGACTGCGCCAGTTACGTGTTATATTAGGCACGAAAGGTTTTTAAAAAATGATTTTATTTTTACAAAGCTTTGTTGAATTTAATAAACAATTAATTTGGAAAACTGTTACATAAATTATACTTAATAAAACAATTCAATTACAACTTATGTACATACAGTTGGAGCGGAAAACGTCTGTGTGATAGAGAGGCGACTTACACACTGCCGGGGCTCTGTTCTCACCACCTATATAATACAAAAGCTGCGTAAGCAGGAATTTTCCTAGCACGCATTTAGTTATGAAATGTTCACATAAAATGTTCATATAACTTACATTAATTCATATTACAATAAATCTTACTGTAAGTAATTCAAAAAAATGATACCCAGCTATATAATTATAATCTTATTTCTTAAATAAAAGCTTTTAAGGGATAGATTTCAATTAAATTCGTTTAAATTTTTGGTAAAATAAGTAAATTTAATAACATGTAATAAACATTTTCTATTCCCTTCTAACTACATTAAAAAATTCTATTAAAACCTATACTAGATACATTCTTCGAATGAACTATTCACTTATCATCGGTCAGACCTATCCGAGGTTTACATTCCTTTCATCTAAGATTGGTGTTCATTTTTAAAATAAAAATCTAGTTAACTAACTCCATGGCGTCTATTATCTTCCCTATTGTATTTTTTTTTATAAATCTAACATAAGTCTGCTTTTATCTAAGTCAAAGACTAAGCTGCACCCTGAAATTCGTGCTATGAATGGAATCAGCTGTAACACCAGTTTTATTGCATTTCTTCGCTTTGATAAATCTTGTTGGTTTAAAGCTAGCGTTGATAAAATCAATACGTTCGGTGAACCCAGGTGGCCGGCCAGAGTAAAACGTCGTCTCCGGGTTATTGCGTTAGCAGGTGTTTTATCCCGCTATAAGCACTTCTATCCTACGAAAACTTTATTAACTATTATTAACTATTGCAATTCAGGTTACTAATTTCACTAATATAGACAGCCAGAAATGAGTTGATACTCGTTTGAACAAGATTTGACGACGTTGAGTTGATTCGTTTGACGACGACCTTATAACAATATGTAAATTTATTATACAGAGATGAAATATGTTCGATCTTTATCAGCGTTTCTTCGTCATTAAGGTTCAAACAAAAAGGTTTCACCAATCGTCGCGGACAATACTACACGTTTTTCTGTTATTTATAAAGCATATTTCTATCGTAAACACTCACTTGATTATTATTTAAACAATTTTATTAAACAATTTATTAGCAAAATGAAAACAATTGGTATAATATTCTAACTTATCTATGAGTGGCTAGGTGTCTTCACATTCTAGATCTCCATCACATTCTCTCCAAACATTCTTTCTCAAACACTGATTTCAATTTGACTAAAGAATGACTTATTTTCTCGAAATTAGCGTATTAACTAATTAAGTATAACTTAAGGAAATCTTTCAATACTACACTAACATCAGCCACACACACGCGGGAGCACACGATTTTTTATGGTATAAATCAGAGATAGTATTACTTTGCGTTTAAAATATATTACCGTGTATTAATGTAACGACTAACTACGTTTCACAAATTACGAGTTTAAACTTTTAAGCAATATATAATTAATAAATTAAAAATATTTCATAAACAAGAATACTTTTAATGAATATATTTATTCTTGATATATATATATATATATATATATATATATATATATATATATATGTGTATATATATATATATATATATATATATATATATATATATATATACACATATATTTAATATGGTGATATGTTTTCTTGTAATATAGTTAATAAATTAAAAATATTTCAAAAACAAGAATACTTTTAATGAATATATTTATTCAAAGCTTTTCGCCGATAAAATAGTACCAGCATCTTCAGGAAAATAATTATCTAATATTAGATAATTATTTTCCTGAAGATGCTGGTACTATTTTATCGGCGAAAAGCTTTGAATAAATATATTCATTAAAAGTATTCTTGTTTTTGAAATATTTTTAATTTATTATTTATATATATATAACAAGTTTTAAATTTTTTACAATCTTAAATTCTAAAACACCTAAATTTGCCTGAGAAGGAATTTAAATTTTAATAGTCTATTATAATTAATTTTGACACTTTTATGACCAAATATAAAAAAAAATTAAACCGCCTCTTTAGTCCTAAAATATTGTCCCGCGTTTCTATTCCCAGTTGTAATGACATACTGACGTTACTTCTGATTAGGAAAAATTAGGGAGCCCTGCCCTACACAACCATTTCTAAAGTTATCCAATATATTAAAAAAAATATCCCCTCTAATAATCCGTTCCGGCAGCTAAGCTTTCTTTAGCTAAATATATATTCAAGGAATTCAACTATCTCTTATTCCCGTGGTTTGTGCTTTACATGATTATGAGATGGCCAAATTCTTTCAAAGTTTTGTCACGGTGTTTTTTACATCATTATTGTGATTAGATGGGTGTTGTACTTTAAATATAAAAAGTTTTTAGCCTTTTTCACAATCATTATAGCCATAAAGGATGTTTGCTTTAAATGCTTTTCTAACATAACTTACCGCGTTATTGTACAATTTTCTAATTTCATTTCTAGGGTAATTTAAAATAGTCGGTATTTCCAATGTATCACATAATGTTATTTATTTGTAATTAAAACTAGACTATAACACAGTTTAATTGAACAGTTATAATTTAATTTTTATTAAATTAAAATCTGGCACAGTTTTTAATTTATAAAAAATCTTTAAAACCCCCAACACAATTGACATAGAAACTATCTATAGTGAAATTAAATAGTCTACCGCTGATAGTGTTTCTTCTGGCAGATAAGTGGATGACGCGGGTTAATGACGTCACTAGTCCCCTACTAAAAGAGTTGTTCCATGAGTAACGCTACATAGTAATAACGTAACCCCTAGAGAGTCGTTACCAATATTCTACTAATAATGGTAACTGTTACTATGATATTTTATCAGTGACATTTTTTTACATTAGTGAAGTCACTACTTTCATTCTTGTATTTCCCTTTATATCTCCCGAAGGAAATGGTATTAAACAAACAGAATTGTAGTGTTGCAGCCTAACCGGTGTTACTTCACTCCACTTTATTTCATCTTTACGTATGTGACAACTTGGAGGTGTGAGGTCTGAAGCGTCGAAACAAGACGCTCCTTGGTTAAGTTCAAGACGTACCTAAAACGATGCAGTTCCGGATTTTAGTTGGTGGTGGCCTTTGGTCACATGGGCGATGGAGAGCCTTATTAAGGGATACAAATTCACTAACTCAACGTTTTGCTTTTTCCCACGAATCTGGGGTTAAACCTGCCCGTCTGCAGTTCAAGTCACTTGGAACTTGCTTTTCTTGTACCAATTATTTGATAGTAAAAGATTATAAGCGACATACTTTATATCAGATCCAGGTCCTCATATAAATCCGGTTACAAAATGACAATACTCACAAACAGCAACCGAGACTTGTAGGACCAAGTTTCATTTTATGTCTGCCTCTATTAGTCTGCCCAGTAACAAAACCACTGTTGCCAACACAACACATTTAATATTACCCCCGCACGAGTTATTGAACTTTGTGTCTAATGCGGATGACGTTTCTATAAATAACTGATTCTCATAAACGAAACATTATTGACAATTTGGAGAATGTAAACAGGCCATGTGACAAACTGTACTAGTAAAACTGTACAAAGTAAAATGTGCAATAGCTAATTACCCCACAATTTGCAGTCGCGTTCTAAACACTGCAGTGGAACAAAATTTGGATTTGTGTATGCACCCTCACAATATCCTTCAACCTAGTATATTTAACCTTCCAATGCCCTCTAAACTAGTATGTATACCCTAATAATGACTTTCGACCTATCTGGTGTAGTACCCTCACAATACCCTTCAACCATGTATATATACCTTCCAATGCTCTCCCAACTAGTATGTGTACCCTAACAATTACTTTCGATTAATCTGGTGTGTGCTCCTTCACAAAACCCTTCAACCCAGTTTGTGTAGCTCTGCAATGCCCTCTAAACTAGTATGTATACCCTAATAATGACTTTCGACCTATCTGGTGTAGTACCCTCACAATACTCTTCAACCATGTATATATACCTTCCAATGCTCTCCCAACTAGTATGTGTACCCTAACAATTACTTTCGATTAATCTGGTGTGTGCTCCTTCACAATACCCTTCAACCTAGTTTGTGTAGCTCTGCAATGCCCTCTAAACTAGTATGTATACCCTAATAATGACTTTCGACCTATCTGGTGTAGTACCCTCACAATACTCTTCAACCATGTATATATACCTTCCAATGCTCTCCCAACTAGTATGTGTACCCTAACAATTACTTTCGATTAATCTGGTGTGTGCTCCTTCACAATACCCTTCAACCCAGTTTGTGTAGCTCTGCAATGCCCTCTAAACTAGTATGTATACCCTAATAATGACTTTCGACCTATCTGGTGTAGTACCCTCACAATACTCTTCAACCATGTATATATACCTTCCAATGCTCTCCCAACTAGTATGTGTACCCTAACAATTACTTTCGATTAATCTGGTGTGTGCTCCTTCACAATACCCTTCAACCTAGTTTGTGTAGCTCTGCAATGCCCTCTAAACTAGTATGTATACCCTAATAATGACTTTCGACCTATCTGGTGTAGTACCCTCACAATACTCTTCAACCATGTATATATACCTTCCAATGCTCTCCCAACTAGTATGTGTACCCTAACAATTACTTTCGATTAATCTGGTGTGTGCTCCTTCACAATACCCTTCAACCTAGTTTGTGTAGCTCTGCAATGCCCTCTAAACTAGTATGTATACCCTAATAATGACTTTCGACCTATCTGGTGTAGTACCCTCACAATACTCTTCAACCATGTATATATACCTTCCAATGCTCTCCCAACAAGTATGTGTACCCTAACAATTACTTTCGATTAATCTGGTGTGTGCTAATTCACAATACCCTTCAACCTAGTTTGTGTAGCTCTGCAATGCCCTCTAAACTAGTATGTATACCCTAATAATGACTTTCGACCTATCTGGTGTAGTACCCTCACAATACTCTTCAACCATGTATATATACCTTCCAATGCTCTCCCAACTAGTATGTGTACCCTAACAATTACTTTCGATTAATCTGGTGTGTGCTCCTTCACAATACCCTTCAACCTAGTTTGTGTAGCTCTGCAATGCCCTCTAAACTAGTATGTGTACCCTAATAATGACTTTCGACCAATCTGGTGCATGCTCCCACGCAATACCCTTCATCCTAGTATATGTAACTCTGCAATGCCCTCAAAACTAGTATATGTAACTTTGCAATGCCCTCAAAACTATTATGTGTACCCTAATAATGACTTTCGATCTATCTGGTACGTGCCCCTCACAATACCCTTCTTCCTAGTATATGTAACTCTGTAATGCCCTCAAAACTAGTATATGTAACTTTGCAATGCCCTCAAAACTAGTATGTGTACCCTAATAATGACTTTCGATGTGTCTGGTAAGTGCCTCTTCACAATACGATTTAACCTAGTATATGTAACTCTGCAATGCCCACAAAAATTTACGTGTACCCTAATAATGACGTTCGATCTATCTGGTACGTGCCCCTCACAATACCCTTTACCTAGTATATGTAACTCTGTAATGCCCTCAAAACTAGTATGTGTACACTAATAAAGACTTTCGACCTATCTAATACGTGTCCCCTCACAATACCCTTTATCCTTGTATATGTAACTCTGTAATGCCCTCAAAACTAGTATATGTAACTTTGCAATGCCCTCAAAACTATTATGTGTACCCTAATAATGACTTTCGATCTATCTGGTACGTGCCCCTCACAATACCTTTCATCCTAGTATATGTAACTCTGCAATGCCCTCAAAACTAGTATATGTAACTCTGCAATGCCCTCAAAACTAGTATGTGTACCCTAATAATGACTTTCGACCTATCTAGTACGTGCCCCCTCACAATACCTTTTAACCTAGTATATGTAACTTTGCAATGCCCTCAAAACTAGTATGTGTACCTTAATAATGATTTTCGACCTATCTTGAACCTGCCCTCTCACAATACCCTTCAACCTAGATTATGTAACTCTGCAATGCCCTCAAAACTACTATGTGTACCCTAATAACGACTTTCGATCTATCTGGTACGTGCCCTCTCACAATAACCTTTAACCTAGTATATGTAACTCTGCAATGCCCTCAAAACTAGTATGTGTACCCTAATAATGACTTTCGACCTATCTGGTACGTGGCCCCTCACAATAACCTTTAACCTAGTATATGTAACTTTGCGATGCCTTCAAAACTAGTATGTGTACCTTAATAATGACTTTCGACCTATCTTGTATGTGCCCCCTCACAATATCCTTCAACCTAGATTGTGTAACTCTGCATGCCCTCAAAACTAGTATGTGTACCCTAATAACGACTTTCGACCTGTATGGTACGCGCCCCCTCACAATACCTTTTAACCTAGTATATGTAACTTTGCAATGCCCTCAAAACTAGTATGTGTACCCTAATAATGACTTTCGACCTATCTGGTACGTGACTTTACAATACCCTTCAACCTAGTATATATGCCTTTGCAATGACCTCAAAACTAGTATGTGTACTCTAATAATGACTTTCGACCTATCTTGTACGTGCTCCCTCACAATACCCTTCAACCTAGATTGTGTAACTCTGCATGCCCTCAAAACTAGTATATGTACCTTCATAATGACTTTCGACCTATCTTGTACGTGCCGCCTTACAATACCCTTCAACCTAGATTGTGTAACTCTGCATGCCCTCAAAACTAGTATGTGTACCCTAATAACGACTTTCGACCTGTCTGGTACGTGCCCCCTCACAATACCCTTCATCCTAGTACATATGCCTTTGCAATGCCCTAAAAACTAGTATGTGTACCCTAATAACGACTTTCGACCTATCTGGTACGTGCCCCCTCACAATACCTTTTAACCTAGATTGTGTAACTCTGCATGCCCTCAAAACTAGTATGTGTACCCTAATAATGACTTTCGACCTATCTGGTACGTGCCCCCTCACAATACCCTTCATCCTAGTACATATGCCTTTGCAATGCCCTCAAAACTAGTATGTGTACCCTAATAACGACTTTCGACCTATCTGGTACGTGCCCCCTCACAATACCTTTTAACCTAGTTTGTGTAACTCTGCATGCCCTCAAAACTAGTATGTGTACCTTAATAATGACTTTCGACCTATCTTGTATGTGCCCCCTCACAATACCCTTCAACCTAGATTGTGTAACTCTGCATGCCCTCAAAACTAGTATGTGTACCCTAATAACGACTTTCGACCTGTCTGGTACGTGCCCCCTCACAATACCTTTTAACCTAGTATATGTAACTTTGCAATGCCCTCAAAACTAGTATGTGTACCCTAATAATGACTTTCGACCTATCTGGTACGTGACTTTACAATACCCTTCAACCTAGTATATATGCCTTTGCAATGACCTCAAAACTAGTATGTGTACTCTAATAATGACTTTCGACCTATCTTGTACGTGCCCCCTCACAATACCCTTCAACCTAGATTGTGTAACTCTGCATCCCCTCAAAACTAGTATGTGTACCTTCATAATGACTTTCGACCTATCTTGTACGTGCCGCCTCACAATACCCTTCAACCTAGATTGTGTAACTCTGCATGCCCTCAAAACTAGTATGTGTACCCTAATAATGACTTTCGACCTATCTGGTACGTGCCCCTTCACAATACCCTTCAACCTAGTATATATGCCTTTTCCAATGCCCTCAAAACTAGTATGTGTACTCTAATAATGACTTTCGATCTATCTTGTACGTGCCGCCTCACAATACCCTTCAACCTAGATTGTGTAACTCTGCATGCGCTCAAAACTAGTATGTATACCCTAATAATGACTTTCGACCTATCTGGTACGTGCCCCTTCACAATACCCTTCAACCTAGTATATATGCCTTTGCAATGCCTTGAAAACTAGTATGTGTACTCTAATAATGACTTTCGACCTATCTTGTACGTGCCCCCTCACAATACCCTTCAACCTAGATTGTGTAACTCTGCATGCCCTCAAAACTAGTACGTGTACCTTAATAATGACTTTCGACCTATCTTGTACGTGCCGCCTCACAATACCCTTCAACCTAGATTGTGTAACTCTGCATGCCCTCAAAACTAGTATGTGTACCTTAATAATGACTTTCGACCTATCTTGTACGTGCCGCCTCACAATACCCTTCAACCTAGATTGTGTAACTCTGCATGCCCTCAAAACTAGTATGTGTACCCTAATAATGACTTTCGACCTATCTGGTACGTGCCCCTTCACAATACCCTTCAACCTAGTATATATGCCTTTGCAATGCCCTCAAAACTAGTATGTATACCCTAATAATGACTTTCGACCTATCTGGTACGTGCCCCTTCACAATACCCTTCAACCTAGTATATATGCCTTTGCAATGCCCTGAAAACTAGTATGTGTACTCTAATAATGACTTTCGATCTATCTGGTACGTGCCCTCTCACAATAACCTTTAACCTAGTATATGTAACTCTGCAACGCCCTCAAAACTAGTATGTGTACCCTAATAATGACTTTCGACCTATCTGGTACGTGGCCCCTCACAATAACCTTTAACCTAGTATATGTAACTTTGCGATGCCTTCAAAACTAGTATGTGTACCTTAATAATGACTTTCGACCTATCTTGTATGTGCCCCCTCACAATACCCTTCAACCTAGATTGTGTAACTCCGCATGCCCTCAAAACTAGTATGTGTACCCTAATAATGACTTTCGACCTATCTGGTACGTGACTTTACAATACCCTTCAACCTAGTATATATGCCTTTGCAATGACCTCAAAACTAGTATGTGTACTCTAATAATGACTTTCGACCTATCTTGTACGTGCTCCCTCACAATACCCTTCAACCTAGATTGTGTAACTCTGCATCCCCTCAAAACTAGTATGTGAACCTTCATAATGACTTTCGACCTATCTTGTACGTGCCGCCTTACAATACCCTTCAACCTAGATTATGTAACTCTGCATGCCCTCAAAACTAGTATGTGTACCCTAATAACGACTTTCGACCTGTCTGGTACGTGCCCCCTCACAATACCCTTCATCCTAGTACATATGCCTTTGCAATGCCCTAAAAACTAGTATGTGTACCCTAATAACGACTTTCGACCTATCTGGTACGTGCCCCCTCACAATACCTTTTAACCTAGATTGTGTAACTCTGCATGCCCTCAAAACTAGTATGTGTACCCTAATAATGACTTTCGACCTATCTGGTACGTGCCCCCTCACAATACCCTTCATCCTAGTACATATGCCTTTGCAATGCCCTCAAAACTAGTATGTGTACCCTAATAACGACTTTCGACCTATCTGGTACGTGCCCCCTCACAATACCTTTTAACCTAGATTGTGTAACTCTGCATGCCCTCAAAACTAGTATGTGTACCTTAATAATGACTTTCGACCTATCTTGTATGTGCCCCCTCACAATACCCTTCAACCTAGATTGTGTAACTCTGCATGCCCTCGAAACTAGTATGTGTACCCTAATAACGACTTTCGACCTGTCTGGTACGTGCCCCCTCACAATACCTTTTAACCTAGTATATGTAACTTTGCAATGCCCTCAAAACTAGTATGTGTACCCTAATAATGACTTTCGACCTATCTGGTACGTGACTTTACAATACCCTTCAACCTAGTATATATGCCTTTGCAATGACCTCAAAACTAGTATGTGTACTCTAATAATGACTTTCGACCTATCTTGTACGTGCCCCCTCACAATACCCTTCAACCTAGATTGTGTAACTCTGCATCCCCTCAAAACTAGTATGTGTACCTTCATAATGACTTTCGACCTATCTTGTACGTGCCGCCTCACAATACCCTTCAACCTAGATTGTGTAACTCTGCATGCCCTCAAAACTAGTATGTGTACCCTAATAATGACTTTCGACCTATCTGGTACGTGCCCCTTCACAATACCCTTCAACCTAGTATATATGCCTTTTCCAATGCCCTCAAAACTAGTATGTGTACTCTAATAATGACTTTCGATCTATCTTGTACGTGCCGCCTCACAATACCCTTCAACCTAGATTGTGTAACTCTGCATGCGCTCAAAACTAGTATGTATACCCTAATAATGACTTTCGACCTATCTGGTACGTGCCCCTTCACAATACCCTTCAACCTAGTATATATGCCTTTGCAATGCCCTGAAAACTAGTATGTGTACTCTAATAATGACTTTCGACCTATCTTGTACGTGCCCCCTCACAATACCCTTCATCCTAGATTGTGTAACTCTGCATGCCCTCAAAACTAGTACGTGTACCTTAATAATGACTTTCGACCTATCTTGTACGTGCCGCCTCACAATACCCTTCAACCTAGATTGTGTAACTCTGCATGCCCTCAAAACTAGTATGTGTACCTTAATAATGACTTTCGACCTATCTTGTACGTGCCGCCTCACAATACCCTTCAACCTAGATTGTGTAACTCTGCATGCCCTCAAAACTAGTATGTGTACCCTAATAATGACTTTCGACCTATCTGGTACGTGCCCCTTCACAATACCCTTCAACCTAGTATATATGCCTTTGCAATGCCCTCAAAACTAGTATGTGTACTCTAATAATGACTTTCGACCTATCTTGTACGTGCCGCCTCACAATACCCTTCAACCTAGATTGTGTAACTCTGCATGCCCTCAAAACTAGTATGTATACCCTAATAATGACTTTCGACCTATCTGGTACGTGCCCCTTCACAATACCCTTCAACCTAGTATATATGCCTTTGCAATGCCCTGAAAACTAGTATGTGTACTCTAATAATGACTTTCGACCTATCTTGTACGTGCCCCCTCACAATACCCTTCAACCTAGATTGTGTAACTCTGCATGCCCTCAAAACTAGTATGTGTACCTTAATAATGACTTTCGACCTATCTTGTACGTGCCGCCTCACAATACCCTTCAACCTAGATTGTGTAACTCTGCATACCCTCAAAACTAGTATGTGTACCTTAATAATGACTTTCAACCTATCTTGTACGTGCCGCCTCACAATACCCTTCAACCTAGATTGTGTAACTCTGCATGCCCTCAAAACTAGTATGTGTACTCTAATAATGACTTTCGACCTATCTTGTACGTGCCGCCTCACAATACCCTTCAACCTAGATTGTGTAACTCTGCATGCCCTCAAAACTAGTATGTGTACCCTAATAATGACTTTCGATCTATCTGGTTCGTGCCCCCTCACAATACCCTTCAACCTAGTATATGTACCTCTGAAAGCCCTCAAGCCTAGTATGAGTACCCAAATAATGACTTTCGATCTATCTGGTACGTGCCCCCTCACAATACCCTTCAACTTAGCTTGTGTAGCTCTGCAATGCCCTCTAAACTAGTATGTGTACATCTCAGTTACCGAGAAACCATTCTGAGAGGGATAGCAGACAAACCCTGTATGTCTCATCCCTCTGAGGATAGTTACTTATTCACTGAAATGTGCATACGGGTAAATAACAAGGCATTGTGGTTAAAACGTTTTTGAGTATTTATTATTAATATTCAACCACAGTGTATTCCACATAAATAGTACTGCGTTTATTACTTCTCATAGTCAATTGTTGTTAGACTAGTCAACTAACTCCAATGGGCTATCTGAAATTTTTCTGAAAAATCTATATCGTTTTCCAAAAACCTTTAAGAAGTTCATATTTTTAGAATAACATTGAACTTAAGCAAGAGTCAACTTGGATGTACTATGCAAATACATCAATCACCAGTTAGACCGGCAATTAATAAGTCATAGAGCAAACTTTTAAATATGTTGGTATCGACTTAAAAAGCTCCGTTTTAACACCCAGGGAAAGGCGTATGTGCCATTTACTAGGATTAAAAGGAGTAGCTTTAAAATTCTTTTGCCAAATGATGATACGCATCATACGCGAAACATAATGTATACATTTTCGGAATCAATCTGAGTAAAATCCGATCGTAGATCGATTTTCTGATATAAAACTTCAGTAAATATAAAACTTATTGTTAAACGGCTTCTGCCATTTATGGTTATTCTAAATTTGCCTTAAGTATAAATTTTAATATCTACAATTAATTTACATACTGAAATATATTAATACAGTGGTTTATATTTATTTTGTTTATTACTTCACATGTATACATTGATGCTTATTTGGGAGACTCCAACTGTAAACTGAATGGCACTGAGCAGGAGTGCAGCAGTGAGACGAGGAAGGGTCAAGCATTCATCATGTAAAATGATTCTACAAGAGAAAAAAAAGTATTCTATGGTAGAATCATAATGCATAATGAAAAACTTAAGCCTTCAACGTATAACTGAAGGACCTCTAGAAAGCCCCAATCAGGTTACAGTAGAAGTCACCGCGCCTACCCGTGTCGGCTCCCAAAGGGAGGATTACTCACGACTTACTTAGACGGCCCGCACCCATCAAATAAAACTAACCGATGTTGGCTCCGCAGAGGGCTATTCACAACAGATATTAAATCAAATACAACAATAGAATTAGACGTTTCTATGGATTTTGGTAAATGTTATATTGTTGTTAATGATTGTCGAAGGAAGTATATTAATTGAATTACCTTTTAACTTATATTTTTTATCAATGATTTACTAATAAACTTTGATCGGCCCCATGAGCAAGAATTCTAAGTGAGTACCAACGGAAGATTCTGACCTAATGATCGTTGGTCTTTAGTGAGCAACAACTGTAATAGAGGTGCGCCAAGGTGCACCTGGACAGGCCCATTAGTGTCGAATGCTAACCGAGATTTTCGAACGGAGAGCGCCACTCTCTGGGTGCGTTTACTTGGGGCATCTCTGCAGCTATTCGTTAAAGGCAATCGTGCGACCTATTAGCGTTTTGATGTCAACTTGCATTGACTCACGTGTTATCGTGGTAGCTGTTGAATGTCCGGAAATCATGTCTGGGGCTCTGGAGTACAGGCTTCCCAAGAGGTGAGGTTCTTCTTCGCTTAGAAAGCTACAGTTACTTCTGGAGTCCCATAGTGCTAGAAATATTCGTGTAGTACTGCGGGAGGCTTTTAACTTGAGTGCGTGAGTGCGCGTGCGTGTGCGTGCGTGCGCGTGCGTGAGTGCGTGCGCGTGCGTGCGTGCGTGCGTGTGTGTGTGTGTGTGTGTGTGTGTGTGTGTGTGTGTGTGTGTGTGTGTGTGTGTGTGTGTGTGTGTGTGTGTGTGTGTGTGTGTGTGTGTGTGTGTGTGTGTGTGTGTGTGTGTGTGTGTGTGTGTATAGGAATACAGTAAATGTTAAAAATTGAGTTCAATACAAAAAAACTTTCTACATAACTCATAAGAAGCAATGAAACATGGGAACTAGATGTACAACTCGATCATTGTCACTTTACATTGTAACAAGCACAAAGGGCACAACCATTCAAACTGTAATTATGAAGAAACGTTGAGTCACTAATGGTGTTACAAACCGTACGTTTATAGTGGCTATAACCTATTATGATCCTTAAGCATTTCCCGATGAGAAATAATGTATGATTTTATTTCATTTGTGATTCTCCGTTGTGCATTTTAATGCTTATATCTGCTAGTTTTAATTTTTTTTAGATTTTAAAGGCAAACTCAAAGCTTGCCACTCACGCAAGTTGAAACTATTCGGGTAATGATTGTGTAACATTTTTAGTTACAGTAAAACATTTTATTTTTCGTGAATGGTACGTATTATTACAAGTAGCTAGTAGCCATATCACTTCACCCCGACTGAGATTTACTTCGAGCAAGCCAACTAACTTATCGACGCAATAATTTTTCCTTGTTTCCAGAGCCCAAACATCCTTTTCCTAGTCCTATCAAACTTCTTGTCTTACTTGCCTTTCTTACTGCTGCAAGTAGGCGTAAACGAGTAAACACCTGGTTATGACCTAGATAGAGAGTAGTAGGTTGTCTTAACTAAGCGAAACACGTAATGCTATCGTCATCCTATTTCCTCTACCGGAGGATTTCATCTCCCTACCTCAATCCTATCTATATACACAATCCTTTCCCATCTTCCGTAAGGGTAATAAACATATTGACTGATCCCTTTAACTTTTCAAGGGAATTTTAAATGTGGTGTAATATGTTAACTATTAGATAAATAATAAAGAATTATAACATTTCAACTTAATAAAACTCTCTACAGAAAGTAATATAACCTACAATTAATTGACACAACTACTTTATAAAATCATACAGTATCATTTAAATTAGTCAAATATCATATGTGGAAATATGTCGCTTATTTAGTAGTTAAAATATGCTTATTATGATCTTAATGCATGTGTTATCAGGGATATATGCATATTTTTTCAGGGATTGTAGCTGGTCCAGTAATAATGACTGACAACCTCGCTAATGCTGGATATAGCCTTCCCCATTAGTTGCCCAGCTTCGTACAGCATTATCACACGGATCATCAGTTAATGGTGAAGACAACCTGGGAACCAGCAGTCTCTGGCGAAAGATGGGAGCCGTTCCTTAAATCAAACGCCATTCCCAGTAGTCTGCAAAGGGACGACGTGGCTGCTACCTTTAGATTAATGACCGGCCACGATTCTATCCAGAGCCCCTTGCATCGAATGTGCCTAGCACACTCCTCCACCTACCCTCTCTGCCTTGAAGATAAACGTACGGCTAATCATCTGGCCCTCTACAGCGCTTTAAATCATTTCAATTATGATGATAACTTTGAAGGACGGGCGTGAATCTGGGTGGACTGGCGTTCAATGACAGATCTGTCACGGGCTAAATACGAAGTGGTCTTTAGAATACGCTTAGTGTGACCTGTTACATTCTTCACAGTGTTAATGACTGACCGGCTTAGAAATACAGCAAGAAAACTTGTTATGCCAAGTAGTTTGAGGTTCCAAGCACTGTTCAGAAGATACAGAGCAACGCGTGTAAGTACATACACGTGACTAAGGCGATAATGAAGGCGAAACTAAGAGCATGAATAAGATATTGGACTCCCCTCTATTTCAAGAGCACCGTAAATGAGAGCGTGTTACTTTTACACAAGTATTCCCTTTTATATTCAAGCGTAGTTTGCACAATTCCAACATGTTACCCATAAACAATTTTCAGAAAACAAATCAATTAAACTAAAACAAGCATTCTCGTAAGTTACACTTACAAAATACTTGGTGTTATATTTTGAGTCATTTAACAAGACATTATAGTATGATAGCGAGGGCACCGAAGCCTTTGGTAGTAAACTATTTATAATATATCAAGGTAACCTTTGGCAAGTTGAAGTGTATATCCACATCAAGCAGCTTTACCTTGATTGTCAGAATCAGGCACATCAAAAATAATATATTTCCGCTTCTGTTAGACGAGATAGGAACGTAACCAATGATGATTAAAAAACCTTATTCAAAACATTGAGTCCTGTGAAATAGTGGCCTTAATACTTGTATTGTAAATTCGTAGGCCATCCCAGAGGTTCTCAAACTGATACGCGTACCCCTTGGGGGTACGTGAAAATTTTTCAGGGATACTCGGTGTCAGGTTAATGAAAATTAAACCATTTTTATTTCTTCGTGTTTCGTAATCACGCAAGGTTATAATTTAGTATTGTTTATATAACTGAATACTTGTGTGGATGAGCAATTGATTGTATCATGTGATCCGAAGCTAAAAAAAATATTTTAGTCCTACGTTGTTAGAATTTTGGATCGGTGTTGGAAAGGAGTACCAAGAACTTTCAAATACTGCTGTAATTTCGGTTTTAAACTACACGCCTATGTGAAA